>PVJI01000742.1:0-229178 GCA_004026765.1 Micronycteris hirsuta
GTAGTTTTTTTTTTGGTGGAGTCTATAGGGTTTTCTATGTACACTATCATGTCTGAAAATAAGGGTAGTTTTACTTCCTCCTTTCCAATTTGGATGCCTTCTGTTTCTTCTTGTCTGATTGCTGTGGCTAGAACTTTCAGTACTATGTTCAATAAGAGTGTCGAAAGCAGACATCCTTGTCGTATTCCTAATCTTAAGAAAAACATTTTTAGTTTTTCCCTTTGAGTATGATGTTGGAAGGCAGTTTTTAATACATGGCCTTTATTGTGTTGCAGTATGCACCCTCCATTTCCACTTTGCTCAGTGTTTTTATGATAAATGGGTATTAGACTTTATTGAATGCTTTTTCAGTATCTGTTGATATAATCATGTGATTTTTGTCCTTCATTTTGTTTATGTGATGTGTTACATTTATTGATTTGTGAATATTGAACCATCTTTTCATCCCTGGAATAAATCCCACTTGATCATGGTGTATGATCTTTTTAATGTATTGCTGGATCCAGATTGCTAATATTGTGTTGAGGATGTTAGCACCTATGTTCATCAGAGATATTGGCCTGTAGTTTTATTTCTTTGTTGTGTTTTTACCTGGTTTTGGAATTACGGTAATACTGGCCTTGTAAAAAGAGTTTGGGAGTCTTTCTTCTTCTTGTACTCAGAAAACTATAGGACACTGAAGAAAGAAATTGAGGAAGATACAGATAAATGGAAGCATACACCCTGTTCATGGATTGAAAGAATTAACATCATTAAAATGTTCAGACTACCCAAAGTAATCTATAGATTTAATGCAATTCCTATTAAAAAACCAATGGTATATTTCACAGATGTAGAACAAATATTCCAAAAATTCATGTGGAACCAAAAAAGATCCCAAATAGCCTCAGCAATCTTGAGAAAGAACACAAAGTTAGAGGGACCAAAATACCTGATATCAAACTATACTATGAGGCCACTGTAACCAAAACAGCCTGGTACTGGCATAAGAACAGACATAGATCAATGGAATGGAATAGAGAGGCAGAAATAAATCCATGTCTCTATGATCGATTAATATTTAACAAAGACCTGGCTGGTGTGGCTCAGTGGATTGAGTGCTGGCCTGTGAACCAAAGGGTCACTGGTTTGATTCCCTGTCATGGCACATGTCTGGGTTGCATGGCCCAGTTGGGTCACGTGAGAGACAATCACACATTAATGTTTCTTTTCCTCTTTTTCTCCTTCCCTTCCCCTCTCTCTAAAAAGAAATAAATAAAATCTTAAAAAAATATTTGACAAAGGGGACATGAGCATACAATGGAGTAAAGATAGTCTCTTCTATAAATGGTGTTGGGAGAACTGTGAAAAATCAAACTAGACCACCAATTTACACCATACACCAGAATAAATTCAAAATGGATAAAAGACTTAAGTATAAATTGTAATACCATAACAATCTTAGCAGACAATATAGGCAATAAAATTTCAGATATCTCACTAGCAATATTTTTGCTGATATATCTGCTAGGATAAGGGAAATATGTGAAAAAATAAACAAATGGGTTTACATCAAACCAAAAAGCTTCTGCATGACTAAAGAAACCATCATCAAAATGAAAAGGAAATCCACCATCTTGGAGAACATATTTGCCAATGATACATAGGACAAGTGTTCAATCTCCAAAATATATGAAGAACTTATATGATTCAACACCAGGAAGACAAATAGTCCAATTTAAAAATGGACAAAGGACCTGAATAGACACTTCTCCAAGGAGGATATACAGAGAGCCCATAGACATATGAAAAAATGCTCAACATCACCAGCCATCAGAGAAATGCAAATTAAAACCACAATGGAGCATCACCTCACACGTGCCAAAATGGCTATTGTTAATAAATCAATAAACAACAAGTGCTGGAGAGGATGTGGAGAAAAGGAAACCCTATTGCACTGTTGGTGGGAATGCAGACTAGTGCAGCCACTGTGGAAAACAATATGGAATGTCCTCAAAAAATTAAAAATGAAACTACATTTTGACCCAGTGATTCCATGTTGGAAATACAACTTACGTATTCCAAAACACCAATTCAAAAGAACTTATGTGATGTGGACCCCACGCCTGTGCAGGGTCCATGTGTTGTGGCTGCTGCGATGAACAAATGCACACGGACTACAGAAGTCCTGTGGAGAAAAAGGGGCAGCATGACCACTCTCTAAGTGAGAGAGAGGGCCAGAGAGAGGGCCGACCCCTGCCTGGACAGCCTTTTATTGCTTTTCTGGGTACAGTACATGGAGGACGGTTCTCATTTACTGTGTACAGGTTCGCTGTAGGTGATTACCTTTTACAGATAACAAAGGAAAGAATGTTGCTAATTACTTCAAAGAGAAGGATGTTACAGATCCAGGGGAAAGGTGGTTGAACTGGTTACACTCTATACTTGGAAGGTTTAGCATGGACTTTAGGTAGTTACTTTAGAGATATGCAGTAAACACTTGTTGCCTCAATCCAGGGTGAGGGAGTTTTAGCAAAAGCAAGTCTCATAGAGGCCTACGTACAATGCAGGCCTGATTCCCCACAGGAAAACTTATCCGTGGGCGTGGCTCCTGTGTGCTGACTCACTCCCCACTGGGCTTTCTGAGGGGGTGCTAAGCTACATTCCCACACCACGCAAAATGGCTCCCTGTACTTATGCACCCCTATGTTCACAGCAGTGTTTTTTACAATAACCAAGAGCTGGAAACAGCCTAAGTGCCCATCAGTAGATGAGTGGTTTAAAAAACTGTGGTACGTTTACACAACGGAATATTACACAGCAGATAAAAGGAAGGAGTTCCTACCTTTTGTGAAAGCATGGATGGAACTGGAGAGCATTATGCTAAGTGAAATACGTCAGGCAGTGAAAGACAAATACCATATGATCTCACCTATAAGAGGAATCTAATGAACAACATAAACTAATGAGCAAAATAGAACCAGAGGCATAGAATCGTGGAACAGACTGACAGTGGTAAGAGGGCAGAAGGGAGGTCAGTACTGTTTTAAAGAGAGTGAAGGGATTAGTCCAGGAACATATATGAAGGACCCATAGACATGGACAACGGTATGGGATTGACTATGGAAGCAGGCAGAAGGCTGGGTGGAGGGAACAAAGGAGGGAAAATTGGGGCAACTGTAACATCATAAACAATAATAACAAAACAAAATAAAACATAAGGCATAAAAAAATAAAGATTTTACAGGGGAATATGGGCACACCTTGGTTAAAAAGCTCTGGACTAAGTAGTCCCTAATCTGTAGATTATAAAATAATCAAATAAAAAGTTAATATGTTAAGGAAGTATGTGAATATTATTAAAAATCTCTAAGCCAATCTTTGCTTTTTCTTTTTATTTACTTAATATCTCTGAATGTGTTCCAGTACCTGAACACCCAGTTAATCAAACGGAAACATCTGTCATATGTAGCAACTAAAATATCACCTTTCTTGCATGGATCACAAAGTCCTTGGCAATCCCTTCTATACTAGACTAGTGAGTGTTGTTTTCATTTTCCAGGTGGATAATCAGAGGATAAAGGCGTTGTTCAGTGTCACACATTTCAGTCACCAAGTGAGACACAATAGATGTCAGTCTTCTCATCCCTTCAACAATAAAGAGCTTTCAAGCCCTTGCAGTGAAAAAGAACGTTCAGTAAGATCACACTGGCTGAAAAGGCATCTGTACAGATGACATCCACAAATAGGAAAATCAACTTGAAGTTGAGTGTCTAACTTTGCTGACTCTTAGCGGCAGAGACAGACAAAAACTAAAGTTTTAGCAAAGAAGGTATGAAAGAAAATAAATTAAGCATAGGTAATTATCAAGGGCTGTTTTAACATAGCAAAAAAGGGCAAAATTATTTTCCTTAGGTAGTAATCCTTATTTCTTGTTTCATTGATTGAATCATTCATTTGTTTATTTAATAAATGCTGACTGATTGCCTTTTACATGTCATCTCTGTACTGGAAATGTAATAATGACCAAAGAAGATAATAATAATAGCAATAATAGCTAATATAATAGGTACTAATAATACAGTAATATATAATTATTTCTTGAAAAAAATGTTAGAACTCAGTGTGAAATAGTGAATTCTTTGGGGCTTCATCCATTAATTATATAACACAGGTAATCATTTTGAAATTCTCCAGTTTCCAGTCTAGCAGAAGAAGCTGTTACTGGGCTTGCCCTTTGCTGGTGATTTACCCATCAATAAGAATCAGTTTATGCTCATCTTCTTGGAAAGGCAAACAGAACTAAGAGCACTGTGATTTTTAGTATTACTAGAACCAGCTCTTCTAACTCTATTTCTTTGTTTCCTACTTGCTCAAAGACTGGGATATGTAAAATAAAACAAATGCAGTCTTAATATTGTTTCAACACAAAACAATAGTGTTTTTTTTCAATTGTGCTTGAGATGGAATAAAACACAAGCATATTTGAGATTGACCTTCAAATGGTAAATTCATTCATATATGACTTTTAAGAGTAAATGCTTTGGGGGCTTTTAAAAAAAAATCTTAATCTTTTAAAATGTCAATTTACTCACACTGATGATGCTCTAAGACATTAGGAAATCTTTTGAGAAAGAAAGTGGAAGAAGACTGTGTGTGGTGGGGGTGGGGAGCAAGTGATGCAATATTTCTTAGTGTCATATTATTTCACAATTTGTTTTTCAATCTGTTTGGACTTCCAAAAAAGAGGACTCTCATTTGTCAACAAGCTCATGAACTTAAGCTTAAAATAGTAGAAACAAAACCATAGAGTTCAGATATATACCATAGATGTATTCATATTCTTTGTGCAGTGCTGGCTGGCATTAGTGTTCAATCCCCTGAGAAGTATACTTTTTTCTCTGGCAGATTTACTACCTTGTTTCATCTGAACCCATGAATTATAAACAATGCCTAATAAGAAAACTTTCTGTCTTCTCCAAGGTCAAAGATAGAACAAGCAGACAAAATTCAGTTTTTCTTACTCGACAGCGTTCATCATTCTTGTAGCCAGTGTGCTCGTGAAGAATGCAAACCTCTTATATTTAGTACAAAGTCGCTGCAAATTTCCAGAGCTAGAATATAAACCTATGAAATTGGAAAGATGTAAAAGTATTGCTATTAACCTCTTACAGTCCCAGATTTAAAGTTTAAACTCTATGCTCTCTTTGTTCAGAAAAAGTCAACGTTCTTGTAAATAAGAAAGCAGATTCTTTCTTTCATGTTCTACCAGTCTGAGCACTTATGAGAATTTCTGCTGGTATTTAGCTGTTAACCTACTCATGCTTTCCAAGGCTCAGGGGTTTTTTGGTTTAGGGTTTTTTTTTTTGTTTTTTTTTTTTCTACTCTGCTGAGCATTTTTGATACGGTAAAGATGGCTCGGTGAAAATAGGTAAGTAAAGAGGAAAGAAAAAAATTAAAGTTCCAAAATGGCATTAAAAATAGCAGCAATAAAACATAATGATCTGGAAATGATAGCCTTGAAGGCAGGTTGGTCCAATAAAGGGGAGACTTGGTTTGCAGTCAGGAGATAGGTGGAATTTGTCTCTACTGAATATTTATTACATAAACTTTAGCTAGTTATCTTTTCTATGACTTGATTTTTATTTTTTTAAAATTATTTTATTGTTGTTCACTTACAGTTGTCTGCATTTACCCCCCACCCCCACCCCCACCCCCAACCCACCTCCCTCCCGTGCTTCCACCTTCCCCCTTGGTTTTGTCCATGTGTCCTTTATAGCAGTTCCTGAATACCCTTGTCCCCATTCTCCCCTTCCCCCTCCCCTCTGGTTACTGCCAGATTGTTCTAAATTTCAGTGTCTCTGGTTATAATTTGTTTCTCTGGTTGTATTTTGCTTGCTTACCTCACAAGCGTCTTAACACTTCATATAGTAAAGGCTGCGTGATGATGTACTCCTTGAACTTGACCTTATCTGAGAAACACTTTATCTGCCCTTCCATTCTAAATGACAGTTTTGCTGGATGGATTATTCTTGGTTGTAGGTCCTTGCTTTTCATGATTTGAAATATTTCTCTCCAGCCCCTTCTTGCTTGTAAGGTCTCCTTTGAGAAATCCACTGATAGTCTTAAGGGAATTCCTTTGTAGGAATTGTCAAGTTTTCCATATAGATAGAGAAATATTTTCCCATACAACTATGGCTCTATCACAGCACTTTAAGTCCCATTCATTGAACACTTGTTTGCAGAAAACAAACAACACCACACTAGAATTGCTATGATGATATGGTGTATCACATCAATAGCAAATTATTATATAAAGGTTTAAGTGCAGATATGGTACTAAAAATAAAATCCTATCTACCCTAAAAGTCTTCTAGCCTCTGAAGACATCATTTGAAAATAAATGCTGAGTGTAGTTTTTCCAAATTTAAAAATTTTTTTCTTTTAATTACAGTTTATAATTTCCATATTTTGATAGTGTAAAAATATGAACACACTTTGAAAAGAGTGCAACCCATTACTGGGTAGTAACTCAGGCAAAGGAAGAGATTCGACTGGACCCTTAATTTGTCAATTAGGCCTGAATCACAGAAGGTTGGTCTCTGGTGTATCCTCCTGGTCCAGAAAGTAGGAGGTGGTGGTCCAGTGAGCCAGAAATTGCCTGGCAGCATTAACACCCTGGCTGTTGCTTAGGGTAGATTGCATTTTTTGGCTTTTGCTCCTGAACCAAAAGTTCAAGTGTGAAAACCATGACTGAAGCCTCTTCTCGGCTGCAGCCAAGACTCCCCCAGTTCAGCCAGAAGTTAGTTTGAGGGTGGAGTGCCCTGGCATTCCAGGAGTGGCACATGTCAGCAGGAGTTATGCCAGGGCTGTGTCCCAACTGCAGAGCTGGGCTTGCCACACATCCTTCACTTCACCGATACACTGGATTTGTGGGTGACTGGGCAGAGACAATATTGAGACTGGATAAAGAGGTTGACGTAGGTGTCAAGTCTATATTCTCAGCTTTGGGTGGCTTGTACTGGGAAGAGCCAGGCTGTCGCCTATAGACTACAGACCTCCTCCACAGTATACCCGGAAGGTTCTCCTGTGCCCTTATTGTTTGACCTTTTTTAGGAATGAAGGGCTTATTTTCTCTCTTTTTTCCTTCGGTATAACCAAACTCTTCTACAACAGTGTTCCCAGAGCTGACATTGCATTAGAAGGAAGGGAACACCTCCCAACCTACCCTTCTAGTGTGACCTGTCCCTTTATAATCCTGGCATTTGATGTTCTCTTTCATAAAAATAATTTTAGAAAAATACAATGTAGACCATATTTATAGGGGAAAAATCAGAACAGCACAGTTATATAAATTGAAGGTAGCCCACTTCACCACCCTTCAGCACCCTCATTCTCTAGAGGTAATTACTGGTAACATTTTTAGTGTGGTTTTCTGGATCTTTTCATAAACACATGGAAATATACTCCTCTCCCTCTCAGGCTTGCCCTGTGCACTGGCTTCCTATGATCTCATAAGAGAGGAAAGCTTTCTCATGTAGTGTCTAGGACCTGAGCCATGCAGCAGAGGTGTTGTCACTGACACAAAGAACATCTGGTTTTCAAATACAAGTCATGGAGCCAAGACTCGGATTACTTTTGTTTCAGCGTTTAGCAGAGTCCAGTATCGGATTGATTTTAACCAGCTAGTGGGGAACATGTGAATGGATTTGTGATAAGCGATTCAGCTGAAAATATCAATGATTTGAACATAATGAAATTAAACTTTATGGTTCGTTTTTGGCACTGCTTTTAGCACAAAAGGCATTTAGGATATATGTACAGAATGGTAGCCTGATTAATTTTTACACACACAACATATATAGTGCTTTTCACACATCTTAATTGCTTTTCTGCTCTAAGGAATGTGTGACTGCACATCATAAAAGTGTAGTACCCCCTTACATGTTAGTTCCATTTCATTAACAGGTAATATATCCCAAATACTGTTGGAAAGTGACTAAAAGACATTTTGTGGAAAGCTGAGGTTAAGACGCTGCTCTCATAGAACACAATTATAAAGAATTACTATTCGCACAATACACACATCTCTGTACAGAAATACTATGAATTACTACTTTGAGTTAATGTCTGAGGTTTATCCTTCTAGCTTTTATCTTGCTTGCCCATATCAACCAGTAGGTTAGGGGAAAATATTGCCTCAGAATGAGGAAGAAAAGCTTACAGAAGTAAATTGAAGTACTCCATAGCTTTTCTGAAGGCTAACGTGGATAGAATCATCTTGAAAGCCAACAGAAGAGAAGAAAAGGTCTTTTGAGCTCTGTAAGATGAAGAGCCTAAAGGAGCAGGAATGCCAGAGAGTTTTTATCATAACCATAGAGTGGGTAAAATGGCTGGTTTTCCCACCACTATGAAAGGAGATAAAAGTTTCTCCAGTTCGAAAAAGGCAGTGATTCAAAGAGATGCCTGGTGAGTGTTTACTGTTGCCCAGGGCCTTGAGAGGTGACAATAGGAACCTCATGATGGGGAATGAGAGTTTTGCCCCTATTCTCAGAGGAGACTCTAAGCCTTCCATATAAATGCCACATTCATCAAGACGCACAGAGGATGAGGGGCGACCTGAGTTAGCTAAACTGAAAGGAATCTCACCCCATAGAAGGCAGGGGAATACCCATTGATCCCACAGCTCTCAGGAGAAGCACCAGGTTGGCTGAGAGGAGCCAGCGGACCCAAAGGAGCTGGGGTAGGCTGAGGAGGACACAGAAAGCCTGGGCCTGACTTCTACAACGTGTGGACTGTGGCCATCCACGGCGGAGGCCAGCAGGGCTGCAGGATAATTGAAGACCAAGGGCTCTGTGCCCACCTTATGGCAGGATAATGTCTATGCCCCACTCTCCTCCTCCCTTCACCATCTCACCCCCAGAAAAGGGGAGGGGGAGGTCAGAGACAAAGTAATCTTATGTTAAGTGGAAATTACTCAAAAGTAAATGAGTTTCAAATGAGCAAAATACAGTTTTCCACTGGCAGTGGAACTAGGGCTGTTGAGCAAGGCCAAGGGCAGTGACAGAGAAAAAAAGTTATACATAGTGTGGGGAGGAACAAATTTTCCTCTACTCTTCTGGCTGGTCTAATAATTAGATCGATGTGACATACATCAACGAGAGAAAATAACCACATTTTGAGCACACACACACATATAAGAACCCCATAAACACTAGACAGTCAGAGACAGAGAGATAAAATGAGGTATATAGGAAGTATTTTCTGAGCTAATGATGTGGTCTTGGGGCCTCAGAACAAAGAAAGGTCATTCGTAGGCCAATAAAGACAAGCAAATGTTCAGTAATTAGTAGTTTGCCCTGCCATAAAGTTATTTTTGGTAAGAAGTCTGACTGTGATCAAGGCCCCAGATTAAATTCTTTAAGGAAGAGGTAGAAAATTCTCATGACTCCACAGGGTCTCCATGCCTTCTGCTCCAAACAAGCCACATGACAGACTAATACGTCTTGGGGAGGCCTGTTCTGAATCCCTTCACCAGCATACCCGAGTCTGCGTCTGGGATTTTCACACCCTGTGTATAGACACATACTTACATGTATGACTGTCTATGTCTTTTTGCATAATATCGTAGACCTTGGAGGCAAACAGACCTGAGTTTGAATATTGTCTCCTCCCCTTAATAGCTGCATGACATTGGGTAAATTTCTTGATCCTAGATTCTGTTTCTGCAAACTAGGAATAATATGGCCTTATAGACTTGTTATGATGATTACATGAGATATAGAGATTATCCTAAGACCTGGCATATGGTAGGCCCTTAATAAATGTTTTTACCACAGTCATTATAATAACCATTGTGTGAATGGGAAAAGAAAGGGTTCTGTGGAAAATAATCTCACAAGGTGATCTGATCATAAATTCCTAACTGGGTAGGTCATGGTGGGTAGTCACGCCCCAGGCCTATATAATAGTATCTTCAGTAAAAGGCTTATCTTCGCCCTTTGCTGTAAGCAAGACCTGTCCATTGTTTCTGTTCATCTAAATTACCTGCCTTTGAAATACCCCCTTTCAGACCCCTCCTTCTAAAGTGTGAAAGGCATAGTCTTACCTACTTCGGAATGCAGTCCCTGCCTTGCTTTCTCCCACCTTCATTTAATCTTCCTTAGATTCTGTCCTTAATTTCAAATGCATAAAAGAAGCTGCAAAGCCGTTATTCTTTGGAGTGTTTACCTTGTTCCCTGGCTATGTCATCAGTTTGGCCCAAAAAGACTTTTATAAAAGTTCTCTACAGGTTTGGACGTTTCTTCCATCAGCAATTGTGTTTGCTCATTTTGACCGTGAGTCTGAACTAATGATTGGCAGGATTGAATTACCTATTGTACACACATAGCATAGCACGTCCAACATTTTTTTACAATTATTTAACTTATAATGATAAAAATCTACAATATTTAGCAATATTGTAAAACACCTAGAGGCTGTAGGGCCATTCATGCACAGGTCTTTAATGACAGTATTTAAGGTGCACTCCCTTTTACATGTTTATTTATGGGTTTTTTTAAAATTTTCACCAATAACTTATTGATTGATTGATTGATTGATTGCCTGGTAGATTCCTTTTTTAAAAAAAAATTGTTATTGTTGTTCAATTACAGTTGTCCCCATTTCCCTCCCATTACTTTCCCCTGCCCTACCTCCCCACCCCCCACCCACTAAGTTTGTTTAATTTTGAGAGTTTGCTCTCAGGGAGGAATGTGCACCCCTAGATTTGGAGAAATGAGGTAAAATTCCTCTTGAGCCAAGACAGAAATCTAAATTGTAAGTGAGGCAGGTCTGTTCCCCAGCCCCACCCCCATGATTTAGGAGGCAGTGTGGTGGGTGGCCCAAAAGCTCCTCTTGGCCAAGCTCACTGAGCACTTCCTCAAAAGCACTCTTTTATACGTGGCTTCCTGAAGGCTCCTCTAGGAGACTCAGTCATGTTGTGCTTTTATTAATGTATTGCCCTAATGCAGGGTGGGGCAGTGGTAGCTTTACAGTTGTCTATATGGAAAATACAACAGTTAATAAATAATAATACAATAATAAACTCTGTAATCCAATCTCTGCCTTGCTTTCTCCCAGCTCCTTGTAATCTTCCTTACATTCCCTTCTTAATTTTGGTAGCTGTGTCTCCAGGGCTTCCTTCTGATCTGAGAGGTTTCACCACACAAAGCATTTGAGATACCTCACTACACCTCTGGCCTAAGCATTCTTTTTTAAGGGGGAGGGTGGGCAATCTTAGTTCCACCCCTAATGTTATCAAAGCACAAAACCTGCAATAATCCCCCTCTCATAGCCAAAGGGGCTAGTAGTCCTTGTTGTATTGTGGCAGAAACGGCATAATGGTGTCTTTGCTTGATCTCTGGGTGACCTCAAATAAAGCAAACTTATCTTTAAAAGGGGGATAATGATACTGTGTCTCAAGGGGATATTACATGATGTACTGTTGAAGGACAAAGCACTATGCAAATGATGTGATTATCATTAACCAGCACTAATTTTAATCATATGGTGAATCAGTTAGTTTATTGTTTACTACAGCCATTCCTTACAGTCATGTGAATTGTAAATAATAGCATTTTCACTGTAGGCCTCTAGATTTTATTCAAGACAGATAATTCATTTGGTCTGAGTCTTTCTCCTAGATCCTGAAGAAAACCAACAACATTTTCCATTAGCTAGGAAGTTTTCTCCTTCAAAGTCTGTAGTTTAGAGCTGAAGGGCTGGCCGGATGAAAGGGGACAAATGCAAGCGGCCTGGTGTCTGCTGAATTGGGCCTGCACTCACACACAGATCCCTCACTTCTCCTGATGATATTGTTGAAAAGAGAGTTGCGTATAGATCAACACGTGGCAAGTACTTCACTAAGAAGGACTGCAGGTTATAGTTGTTTTTGTTCTTTTTGTGTGTTTTTTACAATTCTAAGGATAAATGTCCCCTGGCATGTACATGTTATTAGAAAACCCAGAAATTCCTGTATTCTTCAGAACTCATCTAGAAATGGTAGTGAATCTCATTCTCCACTCATACTTTACAAAAACATATGTTGTGTACACATATGTTGTGTATACTTATACAATGCTGCAAATTATCATTTTTAACTCTAAAGGCACCTCTGACATTTGAAGCCATGGGAAAGAGTCTGTGGTGGTGTTGTTTTGTTTTGGGGCTTTTTGTTGTGTTTTGTTTTGTTTTTGCTATTACTCAAGTTTCCTCAGAGTCTGAGGAACTGCTGAGGAGACTTAAAATATACCCTGGGATGAATGCCAGCTTTACACTTCAGTCTGACTATGGAAAATCCCAGAGTAGATCTAGGAATATCTTGGTATGGGACAAGTGATTAGATCATCATCATCATCATCATCCTTCTGGTGTAGATCCCTCCCATCAATATTGCTTCTTTCACACAAAGGGCTCTAGGGAAGGCCCTCATCACCACAAGCAGCCCTCACTGACTTCAGACCTGAGCGACAAGGAGACCTAAGAAGTTTGGGTGGAGTCCAGGCGTGCCAGACTTCCCAGGGAACCCAGCAAGGTTATTTCATGGGGCTTATTCAAGGGACAGACCACAGTCAAGGATAGTTCTGGTAGGCCTGAGCCTTCCTTTCTTGACTTTGTTTTCTAAAGTAGATTACACAGCAGGTGGGAGCCCATGGCTATTCCTTTATGTATTTCATGGACTATATTCTAAGAGCTTCTCCTTCCCTGAGGAAAAGGGGGTCTGAGGTGATTCAAATCTGAAGTCAAGGCAGAAAGACATGTTTATTCTTGTTTTCATAGAAAGATGACATAAACTGTCATTATTCCTTGTTAATCTGATTAAGAAGGAATATATTTTATATCCTACTTTTCTCAATAAACTGCCTACCAAAAAAGTAGGTTCATATTCTATAGTGACTTCTACCCATCACACACTGATGTGTTTTTACAATTATGCTACTGAAATCTATCAGACACTTGCCCTTTCACTGACTTTTGTTAAGAATTCATAAAACATAAAAGAACTTTGGAAAACTTTTTTAAACTAAAAGATAAACTCATTTATTTATTCAACGAACACAATTAACTATATTCATTGTTGAGTTACATTCAATACCAATATACTCATTGAAATAGGCTAAAACAATCCATTTTGAATATTCTTTGATAAAATAGATACCTGAGGAACATGGCAATGTAGGCAGACATGGCTCGCCTCCTCCCACAACCACATCAAAATCAAAATTAGAACTAAAATATAGAACAATTACTCAGAACCATCAGAAATCAAGCTGAATGGAAGTCTGACAACTACAGAATTAAAGAATCCATATCCATCCAGGCTGGTAGGAGGGGCTCAGATGCAGAACAGGCTGATCCCATGTTTATGTGTTGTGGATAAATATTTGGGAGGGATATCTTGGGAATGAGGAGTCCCAGCCCAACATCGGGCCTCCCAAACCAGGATTTCAGTGCCAGGAAGGTAAGTCCCCACAACTTTTGGCTGCAAAAACTGGTAGGATTGAATCAGTAGAAGAAACTGATGGAGCTCTAAGCAGTTCCTCTTAAAGAAACCGCACATGCACTCACCTGCTCAGACTCACTCTTTCTGAGCTCGAGCTCAGGGGTAACAGATTGAAAGGGACCAGTGGCAAACAGAGAGGAACTGAAGTGACTGGCATCAAGGTGAGCAGAGGCTATTGTCTCTTTCCTTAACCCTCTCCCCACAGACCTGGCAAGCTTGTGCCCAACCTGAGACTCCATCAACCTGGCTAACACCATTTGATCCACCTTAGAAATCCCCTGATACTCCACCCCACCCAATTTAAGGGCCTACCCAAGCTGCTTTTCCATATGAATGGCTGGTCTTATCTCATGCTTCACAACTTCCTAAATAATCTCAAATACACAACAGCTGGCCCCAGGCTGGGTCCTAGCAGCAGCCAGCCTAGATTCACAGCTGGGCTTTGTCTGGGAACCCCCAGGCCCAGCACAAGTAGCAGCCATTACAGTTTGTTCAGGTAGGGTAGCCCAGGGGAAAACACAGGTGTGGTCTGACCTTGCCCTGCATCACCCAAGAAACTCCAGAGCCTGTGCATCTAGTGAACAGCTACAGACCATGTCAAAGCACCACCTGCAGAGCTGATCCTCCAAGGAGGGCAGAGGGTGGTGGTCGGTAGCCACAGCCAGTCCTTGTAGCTGATTCGCCTGGGTAAATCCCTCCCATTGACCTGCCAACAGCAATCAAGGCTCAACTACAAGAGAAGGGTGTACTCAATCCACAGGGTGCACCTCAAGTACCCAGCTTGGGTGATAGGGGAGGCTGTGCCACTGGACCCTACAGGACACCTACTACACTAGGCCACACTACCAAGACATGGAATCAAAGCAGCTCTATTTAATACATAGAAACAAACACAGGGAGGCTGCCAAAATGAAGAGACAAAGAAACATGGCCCAAATGAAAGAACAGATCAAGACTCTAGAAAAAGAGCTAAATGAAATAAGCAATCTATCAGATGCAGAGTTCAAAACATTGGTTATAAGGATGCTAAAGGAACTTAGTGAGGACCTCAACAGCACAAAAAAGATGCAGCCAGAAATGAAGGAAACATTAACTGAAATAAGGAACAACTTACAGGGAAATAACAGTACAGTGGATGAAGCCAAGAATCAAATCAATGATTTAGAACATAAGGAAGCAAAAAACAACCAATCAGAACAACAAGAAGAAGAAAGAATAAAAAAAAAATGAGGATAGCATAAGCAGCCTCTGGGACAACTTTAAGCCATTGAACATTCATAGGGGTACCAGAAAGAGAAGAGAATGAGCAAGAAATTGGAAATCTATTTGAAAAAAATAATGAAAGAAAACTTCCCTAATTTGGTGATGGAAATAGACATGCAAGTCCAGGAAGCACAGAGAATCACAAATAAAATGGATGCAAAGAAGCCCACATCAAGAAATATCATAATTAAAATGCCAGAGGTTAAAGATAATCTGAAAAGCATGGAGAAAAAAACAGCAGAGGACCCATAAGACTGTCAGCTGATTTCTCAAAAGAAATTTTGCAGGCTTGAAGGGTTTGGCAAGACATACTCAAAGTCATGAAAAGCAAGGACCTACAGATTCAAAGGGCAGATAGAGCCCTTCCCAGACAAGAAAAAACTAAAGGTGTTCATCATTACCAAACCATTATTACATGAAATGTTAAAAGGATTTATTTAAGAATGAGAAGAAGGTCAAAGCTATGAACAATAAAATGGCAATAAATACAAATTTATCAACAACTGAATCTAAACATCAAACTACACAAACAAGAACAGAGACAGAATCATAGATATGGAGAGTGTTTTGATGGTTGCCAGATGGGAGGGAAGGGTGAGGAACAGGTGAAGCAGTGAGGGGATTAACGAGTACAAGTAGGTAGTTATAGAATAGCCATGGGGATGTAAGGTACAGTATAGGAAATGGAGCAGCCAAAGAACTTATACTCATGACCCATGGTCGTAAACAATGATTGGGAGATTGCCTGAGGGAGTGGGAGGTGCTGACTAGGAGGGGGGGAAGGGAAAAAAATCAGAACAACTCTAATAGCAAAATCAATAAAATATAAATAAAATAAAAATATATATGCCTGAAGCATATTATAAGGTATTATAATCTAGGCCTTCTTCTACCAATTCCTAGATGGCTTTTGGATATGATGACAAGGTGTAAATTCTTTCATGTGGAAAATGAGAAATGGAGGCCCCATAGTCAAGGATCTTGCCCAACATCATCGAACACATGTTTGTACATGTGATGTGTGTTGATGTATATTCCCAAAGCTGTTATGAGTTCAATGATCAAAGAGAGTACTATCTCTTTGTGACCTAATCCACTGTTTTCCAAATATATGAAGTATTAAACCAGGTGATCACCAAGTAAAAATGCCAGTGACTGCAGTGCTATTTATTGAACTCTTCTGTGTTCAGTGCATGCTACTAGATATTAGATGTTATAATGGGCATATCAGAATCTGTTTCTGGTCCCAAGAGGGCTTACAGCTTAATTTACAGAGACACACATAGACATTTATGAGACATGTAAACCATAGGTATAGCCACACGACATGGCCAAAATTAAAATGTCAAATGGATTGGACGTCGGCAGTGAATGTATGTTACAAGGTCCATTTGGCATGGGTGTTAGTGATGGTTTCATAGAGAAAATAGGACTTTACCTGTGCATTAAGATTGAGCTGCATTTGAATACATAAAGAGGAGAGGGAAGGGCATTATATGCCTTGCAACAGCCTGTACAAAAATTACAGAGGTAGAGATCACATTAAATAAGGGGCATTCACTTAAGCACTTAAGGCCCTCTAGCATAAACTTCTATTTTCACAAGCAGCAGTGGGTGTTTTTACAAGTATGTGTACATGTGTGTCCATACATGCACATGTGTGTCAGAACTCTTGACTTTAAATATTGGTGAGGGAAACAGCACCAAGACCTCGTGACTCCATAAATGCTCAATAGCCAGGAAAGTAAATGTCATCTGTTTGTTCTTGATTCTTATTGCTCTTGACTCTCACTCCAATCTATCAACACCTTCAGGCTCTTTTATCTCCAGCATACATCTCGCCCACTCCTCTTTATTTCCACTGCCCCAATATCAGCCATCATGATCTATTGTTGCATGTATGCTACAGGCGTCCCCATTCTATTCCTGTCTTCTGCAATGCATTCTCCACAAAGCAGTAACCTGACAATGTAAATCACATCATGAGACCCTCTGCTGAAAACCTTTCAATGGCTGCCAATTGTACTGAGTATGGAACCCAAACTGTTTGCAATAAGGCCTGCAAGGCTCTCTGCAGGATGTGGCTTACTTACTTCTTGGACCTCAGGTCATGTTACTCAGCCTCACGTGCTGTTCTTTGCACAAGCAAAGGTGCTTCTCTACTCAAGGTGTTTGTGCTTGGTGTGTGCCCTCTGCCTGAGATGCTATTCTCCCTGCATTGTGCAACCTTCTTGGGTGCTTCAAGCTTCAGCTTATGTCACCTCCTCACAGAGGCCTTCTAAATTATTTCCCTCTGCTATTCTCTAAGGTGACGCGCTGTGAAATTTCCTTTCTAGCACTTATCAATTTTTAGAGAATTTCTGATACCGAATTTGTTTTTTAACTTTCTGAAAATGGTACTAACTTCATATTTACTTCTTTATTGAAAAAATTTTAAATTGCTTTAAGAGAGAGAGAAACATTGATTTGTTGTTCCACTTATTTATGCATTCCTTGATTGATTCTTGTATATTCCCTGACCAGGGATCAAACCTGCAACCTCAGCATATCAGGACACTTTAACTAACTGAGCTACTCAGTTGGAGCTGTTTTTTGATTTTTCAAATGTGTGTTTTCTCTACCAGTCATAACTTCTATAATCAGGGGCCTATGTTGTTCCTTATTCAGTCTTGAGGATCTAGTACTGAAGACTGCAGAGACTGAATACTGTATTTTTCAGATTATAAGATGCACTTTTTTCCCCAAAATTTGGGAGGAAAATGGGGGTGTGTATTATAGTCTGAACGTAGCAGGGCCACTTGCTATTAAATATTTTACCACATTTTTTTGCTTCAAAAATTTTTTCCTATTTTCCTCCTCTAAAACCTAGGTGCATCTTATGTCCCGTGCACCTTATAGTCTGAAAAATACGGTATATTTATGAAAGGAAATAAATGGAAAACTATAATAGCAAATAATTCTCATAAAATGCAGGTACTTGAGTGAGCACGTTTACATCTTGATTCTGTAAATTCACAACTACAATCATTTATAAAGCAGTTACTTTCTTTTAGTGGGTATTTCTACAAGAAATATTTATCTTATTACGTCAAGAGAGTGACCATTTTCTCTTATGAGTAGGGCTCAGAGCTGCTTAGCGAGTTTGATAGGAGATCGATCCATATAAATCTCTCATTAGCTTTATATCCAGAAAGAAACAAATTTCTATCTCCACAAAATATCGAATTACTGCATGTCAGGAGAGTTGATTTAAGTTCAAGAGCAAGTGTTATATGCTCTCTGCCCGGTAACTGCTGTACTACTTTCTCAAGTTGCTCTCTCTGAGAACAGAACAAAGGGTTCCTGCCTGGCTATTTTGCATTACGTTAATACTTTTCTGGCTGACGAATGATAGTAGGCACCCTCTTGATTTGGATTTCCCTTTTCTTTCAGCTCCCTTCTCATAAAGAACATGAAATACTCGCCCAGGTGTTCTAGAATCTTACTCAAAAATCTTTCTCAGGGTCACTGAGCCAACACATTTGTGATGTATATTGCCAAAGCTGTTGTTAGTCCTGTGAGCTGGACAAAATACTACCTCTTTGTGACCTAATCAATAGTTTAATAAAGTTCTATAATAATGACAATAGAATACAAACTTTCATTCACTGAGGGATTTTTAAAAATGTGCCTGCCATTGTGCTAAATCTTTTAGAGGCATCACCACTCTTAATTCTGCCTGTAGACACATGAATAGTGATTATAACTTATATTTCACAGAGGAAGAAATGGAAGCCGAATGAAGCTAAGTAGCCTAAGCTATCACTGTTACAAAATGAACTTGAGTTTCAAACTGAAGTTTATCTAACTTGGTAAGTGCTGAGGTCAATATGGATAATAATTTTAAAAAGTTAATAACAATGAATAAGAATCAGGCACAGTTTTATTTTTTATTTTTTTATTTTTTTAAGATTTTATTTATTTATTTTTAGAGAGAGGAGAAGGAAGGGAGAAAGAGAAGGAGAAACAGCAATGTATGGTTGCCTCTCATGTGGTCCCCACTGGGGGCCTGGCCTGCAACCCAGGCATGTGCCCTGACTGGGAATCGAACCAGGACCCTTTGGTTCCCAGCCTGCGCTCAATCCACTGAGCTACACCAGCCAGGGCTCAGGCACAGTTTTTAAAACATGAAATGATGTATATACAAACTTAATTTTAAAAATAATTCCATATGAGAATAATTTCACATCTTTTTTTGAAGGCAAGAACATAAGTATAGCTCTGGTTATGAATAGTTCAGTATGTTATATTCCATTTCTGGTCCATACTACTCCTTTTGTTTTGCTGGGCTCTCATAATCTCTCACACGTTTATGTTTCCTTATTTTGTTTGTTTGGTGGGTTTTTCCCTCCTTTAAAAAAATTTAGTTAGTCATGCTTCACTGTAAACTTTGTGAGTCAGTTCAACCTCTAATTATTCCAGTCTCCTTTTCTGTTAGAAAAGCAAGAACCACTCCAGTGTTGTGCATCATCTCACACTGACACAGGGTTGAGGCCGGATATAATTCTCCCAAAGAAGCAGAACAATGGGCAGCAGCTGGCAGAACAACTTCTAAAGACCCAGTCTGAGGCTGTCCTGAAAATCTGCCTCAAACTGCCTCTCAATAATAATTACCACACTGTGCCAGGACTGTCCCACTGACTAGCTACCCTTAATGCAAGTACCTTTCAGCATGGATGTAATTATTGTCATTAATATTTTGTAAGACCAACAAAGTATCATTTGTACCTCAGGACAGCTGAATATTGATTAAGGTACAGGGCATACAAAGACATGATTTGCCTGGTCTTTGGGAAGCCCATATCACATTGTTATCAAATATGTCTCCAATTTTTAGAATAACTTAGTTACTAGAAAAGGTGATTGGACAAAATAGCAAAGATTTGTTTTTTGTTTTAGCAATAACAAAAGGCAAATCAGAACAGTTAATAAGTCTTTTACCCCAGTTACCCAGCATTCAAAGCTACAATTGTGGCCACATTATAATTTTAGACCCTGAAGCAGTGTGGTGATTTGATGTATAATTTCCAACACGTTTTATCAATCCATTCTTTATTTAAAATATTGGAAATTATTTTTTTAAATATTGGAAAATATAAAAAGATCAACATGTTACTTCCCTGCCAGAATAAAAGGAAAAGAAAGAAAAGAAAGGAAGAAATGAACAAGCTAACAAACACGAAAAAGCCAGAGAAACTGGAATCTCAGTTTGGAGGAAACATATGGGATTGAAGCATCCGCCCGAGCTCTGTAACCATCACACGTGACTCTTCCCCTCCGTGCAGAATCCTGGATTTCATCAGACTGGGGCCAGGAGGCTGTGCATGCAGGCCAGCGTGTGACTGACCGCAGGAACTCTGGACGTGGAGGGGATGCCGTCCTCCCGCATCCGGGGGGAGGGTCTTACTGGAAGACCAGAGGTCGGCTGACTTAGCCCGCTACAGTCCGGGTCACCGCAGCGTCGGCCTGCACGTAGATGTGACTCAGTGCTGACTCACCCCGCGCCGCTTGGGCGCCCGCGCCCGCTGCTGGTAGATTTTCCCGGTCAGCGACTCAGGCTCCAACTGCCCTCGCAGACCCTGCTCCCTGAGTCCCTTCCTGCACCCCATACCAGTCCCTCGGCTTTAAACAGAGCAGGGCAGATTTTACAGTTTTTGAATTCCCACCGAGCAGGGAACTGACTGGCTTTGTTTTCTTTGGCTTTAAGAGCTTAATAGTCCACTAATCAATTCTTTCATTAAAGGCTTGTTGGAACAAATCCCTAACATCTCCTTTCACAATGACATGGAGATGACCTCTACTCAGATTTTGCTTCTGTGTACCAAACGCATGTCTTACTTTTGTCTCACATTTTGTAAGGTTATCTTTTCAATGTTTGATAACCATCCTTGGCACAAACCTACTATTGCGGTGATGCAAATCAGCTTGAAACTTGGCATCATGTGTGGGCCATGACTGACTTACTGTAAAAAACAGGGAACACTTCATAATGATCTTATTTGCTGTCTCAGTTGCTTGTAGATGCCATGCTCATTTTCAGTCTGTCACTACTCTTTGAAAAGCCCTGTAATAGATTCAGATTGTGAAAATCTGCATTCCTGAGCTGTCATGCTCATTTCTTCCTCTCCAGGGTTGCATACAGAGAGAAACAATAAGGCAGTATTTCTGCAACAGTAGCCATGGACCACCTGCTTGGAGAATGCTGAGGATATTTGGTAAAAATCCACTTGGAACTACAGACTCAGAATATCCGGGGGTGGGTGGGGCCTGGAAACTGATTGAGCAGCCCATCAGGAATTCCCGCACACATAGGTTTGAAAACTACTAGCCAGAGGATGAGGATGTGAGTGAGGCATAATTCTGTGAAGACTCTAGGAGAAATCCTTACAATTGAGAACCCTTTGTTCTAAAAATGATTTTGAAGTTCTGATATCAGGCAATCGTATTTCTAAAATTGGTTACATATAATATTGTGTTTGATTTATCTGTATTTTAATATAGATTTTTTTCTTTTTAATTAGAAATTTGGGTGTAAAATAAAATGAAGTACCTGTATATTTTTAAATTCAGACTAGTATTTCTTAAACCTAACTTGGCATCTCAGTTACCCACAGAGCCTTACAACACTCCTCGGCCAGACCCCAGGTCCAAAGAAACATATCTGTAAGGGTGAATGCAAACAGCCACTATGCCCAAGTACAACAGAAACTTTACTAACTCCAGGGTAGCTGCCCTGTATTGTTCTGTTAGGGTAGTTACTCATTTCTCAGTCTGCACTGTTTCCTTTGAAATCATCATTGAAAAAATTAAAATTAAAAGTGACCACATAAAATATCAACTTACTATTATATTGTTATGTGTATTCACTTTTTCAGAAAGCAAGTTTGAAATCACTTTATTCTAAAGCTTTGGGGGGAGGTGAGAGTGGGAGTGACTGGAAAATAATAGAGGGGTCTATTTTGAAGTTTTCCTATTCTTTTCCCCTTGGGTTTTGTATTTGTTTATTCATTTTCTTTTTATGTCACTGACTGTTTTTCTACTTCAGCTCTGATAACATTGTAGCAAAAAGCCTAGATCTGACACACACTTGACAGAGACATTTCCTTGCTGACTCCTCTTTACTGTATAAGGTCTGTCCGGAAAAAGTCCAGCCATTGTTAATATAACGAGAACAGTTTGTGGGACATCAGTGTAACCTGGCAGCCAAGGAGAGTGGACTGGAATGTGCACACATATGTGGTGACTTCATTACACTAGTCAGTGGGGGCAGTAGACACTGTTGAGTGAGCATGTGTACTGTGTGGCCCTTGCTCTCACTCATAATGACTGAGTGAGTAGAGCAAAAAACCTGAATCAAATTTTGCATTAAGCTTGAACATTCCTCTGCAGAAACTCTTCAGATGATTCAGAAGGCTTTTGGGGATGATGCAATGCATGCAGTGCAAATAAAAGTGTGGCATAAATGTTTCAAGGATGGTCGAGAATCTGTTGAAAGTGATCCATGTTCTGGAAGGCCTGCGACAAGCAGAACACCTAAGAATGTTGAACATGTACAGGCTGCGATCAACAAAGATCGGTGAATGACAGTGAGAGAACTAAAAGCTGATCTGGGGATTCCAAAAACTACTGTGTCTGAGATTCTGACACAGGATCTTGGCATGAAACGTGTCATGGCAAAATTCATCCCGCAGCTTCTGCTACCAGAGTAGAAGGAATATGGTGCTGCGGTTGCTAATGACTTGATTCGAACCACTACCAATGAAGCAGATTGCCTTAAGAAGATCATAACCAGAGGTGAATTGTGGGTCTACATCTATGATCTGGAAATGAAGGTCCAGTAATCCCAGTGAAAGTCACCTGGTTTTCCATATCCGAAGAAGGCACAGCAAATTTGCAGCAAGATCAAGATCATGTTTACTGTGTTTTTTTTATTGGAAGGTCTTGTCCATCATGAGTACGCCCCTCTAGGCCAAACAGTTAACAAGGATTACTACCTCAATGTTCTTTGTCAGTTGAGAGATGCAATATGATGAAAACATCCATAACTATGGGCAACTGGTGATTGGCAGCTTTATCATGACAACATGCCTGCTCATGCATCATATCTTGTGCAGAGATTTTTGGCAGAACATCAAATCACCCATGTGACTCAGTCCACCTACAGCCCAGATTTCTGGCTTTTTCTCCAGATTTCCAGCCCAGATTGCCTGGTGATTTCCGTCTTTTCCTAAAACTAAAGTCAGCTTTGAAAGGGAAGAGATTTCAGACCACTGATGAAATTCAGGAAAATACAATAGGGCAGCTGATGGTGATTCGAACAAAGAATTTTGCAGTGTTTTGAACAGTAGAAGAGACACTGGGAAAATTGTGTGAGGTCCCAAGGTACCTATTCTGAAGGGGACTGAGACATCATTGTCTTAGGTACAATGTTTCTTGTGTCTTGTATCTTCAATAAATGTCTCTATTTTTCATGACACATGGCTGGATACTTTCTGGACTGACCTCATATAGCCTCGCGTCTCCAAGCCTGGTCTTTAGGACCAACAGTGTGAACATTCCCTGGGAACTTCTAGGAAATGTAGACTCTCAGTCCCCATCCAGGATATTGAATCACAATGAACACTTCAGCAAAATCCTCAGGTGATTTTTGTATATATTAAAATTTAGGAAGCACTGTCTTATAGTAAGAGTAGGAGTTATAATATGGGGCTGGTGGAGGAAAAAAGAAGAAATAGGTGGCTGTGTATTAGTTTCCTGTAACTGCCATAACAAAGTAGACACTGGGTAAGACAATAAATACATATTATTCCACAGTTCTGGAGGCTAGAAATCCAAAATCAAGATGTCCTTGGGACTGTGCTTCCCCTGAAACTTCGAGGAGAACCCTTCCTTGCCTCTTTCTAGCTTTTTCTATTGGTGGCCATGAATCCTCGGTCTTCTTTGGCTTGTAGGCAAATCATTCCAACCTTTGCCTCTGTTATCATGTGGCATTCTCTCTCCCTGTGTGTGTCTTTCCTTAACATCTCTTCTTACAGGAGACCCATTGTATCATATAAAGAACCCATGTGAAATTGATTACACTTACAAAGACTGTTTTTCAATAAGGTCACATTCACAGTATCATCGGTTAGGACCTCAACATATATCTTTGGGGAACACAATTCAATCTGTAACAGGGAGATTTAGGGATTCTATTTTCAATAAGTGGGCATGTAATATGTGAAAAATTATAATTAAATATAAGCATTATTTTAAAATAACCTGATCACATTTTATAAAATAATTATAAATCATTCTCTATTATTAGCTGTTATTTTATACTTTCATATTCTCTCAGCTAGATAATAAACTCTTTAAAGGCAACTTTCTCTGCAACTCTTATAAGATGAAACTGAGTTTACAGTAAGATATCAGTAGATGTTAATTTTGATAATCAAGCTATAAAATACTACTGGACAACTATACAAACTTGTACTCATTTTAATCTCTCTATGGTATACATTAAGACAAAATTTTACCACAAAGATTAGTCTGACCACAAAAATTAAGCCCTAAAATAAAGGAAAAAATAATTATAGCTAAAACTATAAACACATCGACAGGCAAACTGAAAATATCTTAGGACCAGGGCATGAAAGTTAAGGGAATCCTTATAACCACAGGAAAGGATAAGAAAGAAGAGGACCAGAGAAGTGGCTCTAAGATAGTAATATATTTTTTAAAGTTCTCGACAGCTTGTAGTGGGCATCTGTTTTTATTTGCCTGGCTTTCATTCTCTCTCATTTCTTTGGAACGGTCTTGTCAAAGAATATTCTGCAACATTCCTGTGTAGAACGTCAACCACAGTGTTTCCCTCCCCCCTTCCTTCCAAGGGTAAAATACAGGACTCTATCCTGCCCTGCGTGTCTAAGTCTGGATGAGTTTCAAAATTGCAAATAGTGGTTAACGTTAAGTCATTTCAGTGGTAGTGCTCAAAGGCACTAAGCAGGTGTTTGTTTTACCATGGAGAATACCAGAGTAAACCTAGCTGCTGTTTTCCCCATGTTCCAGTTGTTTAATTCTTCCTTTTGTTCCGAGTTACCCATTATTTTCCACAATATTATTAATTAAACATTTTTTAAAGTTTCAGTGTTTATTTTTAACTTACTGCTTTCGATTCTTATTTTTAATTTTATTAAAACTTACTGCTGATTATTTTACGGGGACAAGAATCAGCTCCATTGGTTTCTATTGCTTACAAGCAAAGGCACGCAACTGCTACGAGAACACTGATGGGGAGAGCACACATTGCTTGTTACCATCCCCTCAGACCACCTGAAATGGCAGTCTTCGCTCACGACACATATGATATCTACTCTTGAAATATAACAAAGATCTTTTCAGTTAGTTCAATTGATTTTACCAGTTATCATTATTGTTCTGTATTTCAAGCTGAGTCATTTTTCCTTTCGGAACCACTGAAATTGCCAGGAGGTGCAAAAGAGAGAATCACTCTTGTTATGATATTTGTAGGCACCACTAATCTTCTTTATGTTGCCTCCAATTCCTCATTTTCATTGTCACGATATTTGCAACATTGGGGAGATTAAAGAAAGGTTCTCCAAAGTTTCTAAATAGAGCTATTTTACCAGGGGGCTAATTGAAACAGAGTCCCTGTTATGCCAGGCTAGATGTGATCACTCCTCTGCCAGCAAAGAACAGTCTACAGCTGTCCCATTAGCCAACACTAAATGTGTTTCTTTTGAGGTCTACTGATGAAATTTAATTTGATCAGGGTATACCAGCTTCTCAAAACCCTTGCTCTTTCCTCTCAGCAATCTCCTTCCCTTCTTTTGCTCGTGCCAGTGGTTGCATGGTGGATATCGTTTTGTTTGGCTGGAGTAGGGAACGTACAGGGAGGGTGAGCCCCCACGACCATAGCGGTTTTTGAAATTCTAGTGAATCATGAATATCATGGTGAACATCTTGTACTTAATTGTAATTCTTTAATGTTTTAAAATTAAGACTAAGAAGTGGCATTTATAGAGTGTTTATTCTGATCCTGGAATATACATTACCCCTTGTTTCATGATTATGATAGGTAAAGATTTAGCTCACTTACACTACCTATGATGTTAAGATATTTAAGTCTCAAAAGACATTTTTAATCCAGAGCAGACAATATGAATACAGTAAGTCCCACCATATCTTCATTTTGCTTTCTGTAGTTTCAGTCACCCACCATCATTCGTGGTCCAAAAATATTAAATAAATTTTCCACAAATAAACAATTCATAAGTTTTAAATTGCCCACTCCTGAATAGCATGATGCAATCTTGCCTGGGACATGACTCATCCCTTTGTCTGGAGTATTCATGTTGTATATGCCACCCGCTCCTTAGTCACTTCGCCATCTCAGTTAGCAGACAGACTATGCCGTGTCACCGTGCATGTGTTTAAGTCACCCTTACATGAGCCTAATGTTTTGTCACAATGCCTACGTTATTCGCCCCGCTGCATCTCATCACACAGTCACTTTATCATCTCACACCATCACAAGAAGAAGGGTGAGTACTGTAGTACAATAAAATACTTTGAGAGAGACTACATTTGTATAACTTTTATTACAGTATATTGTTATAACTGTTCTATTTTATTACTAGTATTGTTGTTAATCCCTACTGTGCTTGACTTATAAATTAAACTTTATGATAGGAATGTATGTACAGGAAAAAAGAAAGTATATGTAGAGTTCAGTATTATCTGTAGTTTCAAGCATCCACTGTGGGTTATGGAAAATATTCCCAGCAGATGAGGAGGGACTATTGTATTTCCTTTGCTGGGAGGGAGTACGTACTGCCCATCTTTCTCTTTGCTTCTTTTCTCTTTGTATCTGTCAAATTCTGTCATCTGTATGATTCATTTTACCTTATGGGGATTGATAACATTTACATAGGTAACTATTCTAGGGTTTGTCTGCAAGTTTGATAATGAACATTCTTAAACAACATTTACATTATTGAGAATATATGGATATTCTTCATAATAGAGAAAGTAGTGTAGTACAATTACATTTTATCTTCTATAATCTATTGTGATTTTCTAAAGTTTCTAGTCCTCTCTGTCTCTCCCTTCATTATCTCGCATGTTTTCTTCCAAAATTGTCAAACATACTACTTGGTCTCTGGAAACTTTATTTTCTAGGAGACCTCCAGCTGCTGGCACTCCTGCAGCCTCCGAACTGACTGTTCTCTGGGCCTGTTGCGTAGCTATCACTCTGAGACTCCTGTGCACTGCATACTAGGTTAGAGCCACAGTTTTTTAGATCATATATCTTTAATTTTTATTTTTTTCTAAATCCTCAACTGAGGACACATTTATTGATTTTAGAGAGAGAAAGAGAGAGAGAGAGAAACATCAATATAAGAGAGAAACATTGATCGGTTGGTTGCCTCCTGCACAGATCCCGACTAGAGATCGAACCCAAAACCTAGGTATGTGCCTTGACCAGGGATCAAACCTGCAACCTAGTATACAGGATGGGGCTACAACCAACTGAGCCTCCTGGCCAGGGCTTAGATCCTATATCTTTGTTTCTTAATTTATTTCCTCCACTCTCAAGTATCTTTTAAAGAGAGATTCCTAGGAAATAAACATAATAATTCCTGCATAACTGAAAATGTTTTTATTCTATCTTTAAATCTATTTGATATTTAAGCTGAGTATAGGATTCTTGATTGAAAATAATTTTTTCTTCAAATACTTTGACAACACTGTTCCATTGCTTTTTAACAGTTTTGCAGATGCAAAAACAGATGAAAGCCCGAATTTCAATCCTTTGTTTTCTCCTCTTCAACCTTTGTTTTTCTTCTCTTTATTCTCAGCTTTCTGTAATTTTATGGTATTGTTTCTGGTTGTAGGCATTAAACTTAGCAGAAAATTTCAATCTGAGGACTCATGGCTCCCTTCAGCTCTTTGAATACTTTCTACCTCTGTTTTCTCTGGCCTCTCTGTAACTGCTATTACTTAGATCTTGAATCTCTAGGTGAAAAAGTTCCTGTTTTTGAAAAACAGTTTTTATTTTTCAGTTACAGTTGATGTACAATATTATATTACTCTCAGGTGTACAACCCAGTGGTTAGACATTTATATAACTTCTGAAGTGATCACCCTGAAAGTCTAGTACCCACCTGACACCACACATAGTTGTTACAATATCACTGACTATATTCCCTGTGCTGCACTTCACATTCCCATGACTGTCTGTAACAACCAATGTGTGAATTCCTTCGCCTTTTCCACTCATTCTCCTAACTCCCCTCCGAGCTGGCAATCATCAAAATGTTCTCTGTATACCTATGAGTCTGTTTCTGATCTGCTTGTACATTTATTTTTTGAGGTTCCACATATAAGTGAAATCACATGGACTTTTTCTTTTTCCATTTGACTTATTTCACTCAGCACAATAACCTCTAGGTCCATACATGTTGCTGCGGATGGCAGAATTTCATTTTTTTATGGCTGAGTCATATTTCATTAAATATATGCATCACTTCTTTATTCACCTACTGATGGACACTTAGGTTGCTTCTATGTCTTGGCTATAGTAAATAATGCTGCAATGAACACATGGATGCTTATGTCTTTTCCATTTAGTGTTTTGGGGTTCTTCAGATAAATATTCAGAAGTGAAACTGCTGGGTTTTTCATTGTCTCTTGTTTTAAAGTCTATTTTGTCTGGTATAAGTATTGCTACTCTGGTTTTTCTTTTTTCTTTTTCATTTCCATTTCTATGAAATATATTTTTTCATCCCTTTATTTTTAGTGTTTGTATGTCTTTTGATCTAAAGCAAGTCTTTTATAGGCAGCAAATGTAAGGGTTTTGTTTTCTTATCCATTCAACCATTGTATATCTTTTAATTGAAGCATTTAATCTATTTACAGTTAAAGTGATTGTTGATAAATATGCATTTATTATCATTTTATTATTCATATTTTAATTTTTTTCTTCTTCTAAAGAAGATCTTTTAACATTTCATGTATTACTGGTTTGGTGATGATAAACTCCTTTCACTTATTCTTGTCTGGGAAGCTCTTTATCTCTCTTTGATTCTAAATGATACCTTTCCTGGGTAGAGTAATCTTTGTTGTAGGTCCTTGCTTTTTACCACTTTGAATATTTTGTGCCAATCCTGATTTTCTGGTTTGCAAAGTTTCTGTTGAAAAATCATCTAATAGTGTTATGGGAGCTCTCATGCAGGTAACTACTGCTTTTTTCTTGCTGCTTTTAATATTCTCTCCTTGTGTTTAATCTTTGGCATTTTAATTATGATGTGTCTTGATGGAGGCCTCTTCGGGTTCATCTTGTTCAGAACTCTCTGTGCTTTCTAGACTTGTATGTCTATTTCCTTCACCAGGTTAGGAAAAATTTTTGTCACTTTTTTTTTCAAATAGGTTTTCAATTCCTTGCTCTCTTTCTTCCCTTCTGGCACCCCCATGATGCAAATGTTGGTATGCTTGAAGTTATCCCAGAGGCTTCTTAAACTATCCTCTTTTTTTTGGATTCTCTTTTGTATTTGCAGTTCTAATTGGGTGTTTTCTGCTTTCTTATCTTCCAAATCACTGATTTGATCCTCCGCTTCATCTACTTTCTGTTGATTCCTGGTAATGTATTCTATATTTCAGTAATTGCAGTCTTCATTTCTAATAGGTTCTTTCTTATGCCTTGTACCTCCATCTTTATGTTCCCTTTCTCTTTGTTGAAGTTCTTACTAAATTCTTCCCATAAAGTCATTGAGCATTCTTATAATGAGTGTTTTAAACTTTGTATCTGGTAGATTGCTTATCTCCATTTTATTTAGTTCTTTTTCTGGAGTTTTTGTTCTTTCATTTGGAACTTGTTTCTTTGTCTCCTCATTTTGTCTGCCTACCTATATTTGTTTCTATTTATTAGGTAGAACTGCTATGTTTCTTGGTCTTGGTAGAGTGCCCTTATGTAGTAGGTGTCCTGTAGGGTCCAGTGGCACAGCCTACTCAGTCACTCGATCTAGGTGCTTCAGATGCACTTCCCCATGTGTACCCTCCTCTTGTAATTGAACCTTGACTGCTGTTAGCACATTAATGGTAGGGATTTACACATAGCCGGTTGGCTGTGAGGACTTATCATGACCATTGTGGTGGATCTGTTGTGCAAGGGCCAACTCCACGGAGCAGTATTTGGTTCAGCAGGGCTCTGGTGAATGCTGAATCTGCCCCTCCTGTGTGTCACTTATGAAGGTGGTTGGGTTTTGCTCCAGCATGGTCCAAAGCTATTCACTGGGCTCTGGGGCCTCCCGGGAGGTGCAGGCCAAGATCAGCTGCTGCCTGTGCCCTGCACAGGACACCTGGTATGAGCTACAGAATAATCTGCAGATGGCTGCTACTTCTTCTGGGCTTATAGCACAAGAAGATGCCAAGTAGCAAAGTAAGGTTGGTTCCCACTAGTGCCAGGATTGGGACTACTTAGTAAGGGGTGCATGGCACACTGAAGCCAGATGCTGCATGTTTGGGGTTTGTGAACCTGTGAAAGATTTTAGAAAAGTCCAAAGCATGAGCCAAGATAGGCCATTTGTATGGAAAAGCCACTGGAAACAGATTGGGTCGCCCTATATTCTGGGTGGGGTGTGTTCTCAGGGAATCACCAGAGCCAGGCGAGCAGTGTTAACAAAACTGATGGAGACCCAGATGTGGTGCTCGCCTCTTGGCTCTGTTGGGGAGGGATCAGCAAAGGAGCAATGGCCTCTGCCAACATTTCTGTCTGGAAGAAAGCTGCCGCACCCCCACCCCAACCCTTGCCCTGAAGCCTGACAATTCAGTTTCTTCCCTGGTGCCTTTCAAGCTTCTGCCCCAGGGCTGGAGCTCAGAGTGAGTGAGTTTGTCACTGATTAAGTCCATGTGTGAGCTTCTTAAGAGCAATGCTTGGGACTTCAGTAGCCCTCTGTCTTAGCCACAATCTCAGCCATTTTTTATAGTCAGAAGTTATGGGAACTAATTTTCTTGGCACTAGGACCATGGGCTGGGGTCCTGAGGTGGGGCTGGGAGTCCTCACTCCTTAGGGGGACTTCCACAACCAAGATATCCATTCTGATTTTTAACCACCACAGGTAGGTATAGATCCAGCCAGTTTTACGTCTTTAACCCTCCTACCAGTCTTGATGTGGTTTCTTCCTTATATCTTTAGGTGGAGGACTTCTGTTCAGCTAAATTTCAGGACATTCTGAATAGTTGTTCTGTAGTTTAGTTGTAATTCTGATGTAGTTGTGTGAGTATGTGAGTACCACGTTTACCTGCTCTGCCTTCTTGACCAGAAGCTCTAAGTTTCTTATTCCTTTTCTTCTGTCTCATGTTTTCTTGATTCTTTGCTCTGTATTTTGAGGAATTTCCTTAATTTTACCTTCTAATTCTTCCATTTATATCTTTTTTATAATGTTTTTTTTTAATTTTTTAAAAAATTTTATTTATTTTTAGAGAGAGGGGAAGGGAGGGAGAAAGAGAGGAAGGGAAACATCAATGTGTGGTTGCCTCTCATGTAGCCCCCACTGGGGACCTGGCCTGCAACCCAGGCATGTGTTCTGACTGGGAATCGAACCAGCAACCCTTTGGTTCACAGTCCGCGCTCAAGCCACTGAGCTACACCAGCCAGGGCTCCATTTATATCTTTATTTTTGCAATTCTATTTTTTGTTTCCTGAGGTTTTTTAACCAAATGTCTTATTATTCTTTTATTACATCCTATTTGCTTGAATATTTCTAATAAACTTTTTAGAGCTTTTTAAAAAAAGAGTTCTTTGTTCCCTAAATTATTTATTTTTCTTTATGCCAGGGGTTCTATTGATGTGTTTCTTTTCATTTTGTAGATTTTCTTCAAATATCTTGGGATCTTTGACTGTGTTTTTTGTTTGTTTGTTTAAAGAAAGAGGCATCAGAAAGGCATTAATTTAGGACACGCAGGTACTATGTCCTCAAATTCCAGAATGGTTTTATTTCAGTGTGCCATAGTGTCCCAGACATGTTCAATGACTCTAGATGAGAATTTTCATTTCGTTTTCATTTTCAATGACTCTAGATGAGAATTTTTAGTGTTTTGTTTGTTTGTTTATTTTTGACTAAGCCAAATGCTTAATCATCAGATGTTTTGATGTAGGTAGTTGGAAGTAGAGAAAGAGGGAATCATTCTCTGTGGTTCACTATTCTCTTAGGACCTTCCTAAGAGAATCTAGATGCTTTTGTCTCACTTCTTACTATTACCCTTTCTTATATCTCTCAGTTTCTGAGAAGGGAGGCTCTCTGGGTACTGCAAATAGGCAGTCTTCTGCATTTTCCTAGGAAGCTCTCAAAAATTACAGATTTCCTTTACTTAGGGATTCTGATTCAGCACTTCTGGGGTGAGCCTAGATAATCGGGTTTTTTGTTTTTTTTTTAATACTTTCCCTGGCTCTTACATACATATAATTTTGGTCATCACCAATAAGTTGCCAGTGACTGGGGGAAGAGGTCACTATACAAGACAAAACAGAGGTAGGAGACTCCTGACTTGACAAATGACTGAAAATGGGGGGAAAAAAGAGGGAGGAATCAAAAACATCTACAAGGTTTCAAGTCTGAGTAACTCCAAGAGTGGTAATTCCATTAGCATGAGTAGGAAAGTGATCAGAAGGAGGTTTACTTCCTTCTTGATTTTTTCTCCAGATACTGTTATACTAAATGTCATCCCCACAAAGTAATACTAAAGTACTCCTTTTGTAGAAATATTACTAATAAAAATTACCTTAGATTACAATAGAATGATATATAAATAGATGTGTTAATACATTTCCAGTCTGGGTAACTTGTATTATATGCACAAGTTAAACAATCTATACACTTTTGACAATTTATGAAGGTAATTTTAAAACATTCATGGAGCATTCAGTTTCCTTTTAATCAAGTGTCTTAATTTCTCAAATGTAAAAAAGCAAAATTCAAACATACAATACCTCTTATACTTATTTATTACATTTGAACTCAAATGCAATGAATATCCACAATGGTATCTACAACTCTTCATAAGGTTCATATCCTTACTAAAATATTCCTGTTTACACTATTCAATTTCTATTAATAGAACAACTGATGACTCACTTTGTACATTTAGAGTCTAATAGGGAGTTTTAGATCTGTAATACCTGCGACAATCATTAATAGCTCCTTCACATTAAAACACATGTTTCTTGAATGGTTATATGAAAATACTGATTTAAAAAATTAAGGTATAATTTATATACAGTAATTTTTAGCCTTCTTAATGAATAGCTCTGTGAATTTTGATAAATGCATAGTCACATAACTACCACCACAATCAAAATACAGAACAAGTTTATCACTCCTCAAAGTCCCTACAGACTCAAAGTTAAATCCTACCCTCCCTGCAGCCCCTGCAACAACTGATCTGTTTCCCCTGTATATAGTTTTGCTTTTCCCAAATTCCATAAAAATGCTACCATACAGTATGCAGGCTTTTGAATTTGGCTTCTTCCATTTAGCATAATGCCTATAAGATTCATTCATTTTCTTGCACGTATCACTAGTTTGCTTCTTTTCATTGCTGATAATGTTCCATTGTACGGATGTATCATAGTTTGTTTTTCCAAACACTGATATTTAACCATTTATAAATCATTTTATTGTATAGAAAGGGAGAGTTTCATGACTATGAAATTATATATTTATCAAGAAAAGAAACAATAAAGTAAGTTTCCTTTCTGCTTTGAATTCTTTATTTACTTTAGATTTATTTGACTATATATTAGTTATAACTATTTTAAATAATATACCTTTCATGTAACTAAAAAGGGTATGGATCTTTAATTGTGGGTGTGCATTTGAAGTATGTGTTGTGATTAGAAAGGCTTTCTCAACCCAAAATGAGAATACAACACGTGATTGTTATTGGTGGTAATATCAGATAATATTTTGCTTAAATTTCTAAAGGGAAGGGCCTATGGGGACCCTGTTCAACCCAGACCTCTGAAGTAACCCACTTCCCATTAAAATCTCATTAATCTTTTACCCCATGGAGGCAGCAGGTGGGTTAGAAAATAGCCAATAGAAAGACAATTCTTGTCCTTCAGGATCGCTGCCAATGGAAAAAAGTGACCTGACATACAGATCTCGGGCCTGACATGATGAAAATCTAATGCCACAGCTGTTGTCTCTCACAACTGTCACTCATCATGTTTTAATTTCACAGTTTTGATTTAATCTTTTCTAAATACAGCACTGGGTAAATGCAGAACAAGATAACAACAGTCCCAGCAAAGGAGCCAGGCTGGCATTAGCACTGCCCCCCTTTTATTGCCTCCCCAGCCCTTTGGGTTTTATTTTCGTGATGATTGAATCTCCAGGACACTACTTTCCGTGTTCACAAAGGCCAGCGCTTCTGTGCAAGCTCATAAGCTTAACAGGAGTCATAGAGTTTTAATTTCATGGTGACTTCTTTCTCTCTCTTTTCATGCCAACCAGGATGCTTTGCCAGCCATTTTAAGTTATGACACACAGTGGAGTTGAGTTTGAAGATAAAATATCTGACTTTTCAATGATGTACCCTAAGATCCACCATTTACTAAGATCAATAATTAAGAATACTGTTTTCAGCCATGAATTATATTCTTTTTCTTATGAAGCCACATGTAAAAAAAAGTAAACCTTATGTTGAATTATAGCTTACATACAATAAAATTCACCTATTCTACCTGTACAGTCTTGACAAATGTATACACTCAAGTAAACCAAACTACAAGGTACAGGAAATGCCCCTGGCCCCTTGCCAGAGCCTCCCTAATAACCTTTGCAAGTCAACCCTCCCTCTGTCCCCAACCTCAGTCAATTGATCTACTTTCTTTCCTTTTTCGATGCTTATTTATTCTTATTTTATTTTTTTTTCAAATGGGAGAACTCAACACATTATTCATTTTTTAATGTTAAAAGCTAATTTTTATCTTTTATTACTTCATTACAAAGTTTCATTCAAACCAGATCTTTTTTAAATATATTTTATTGATTATGCTATTACAGTTGTCCAATTTTTTTCTCCCCTTTATTCTCTTCCACCTTGCATCCCCCCTCCCACGAGCATCCCCCCTTCTTAGTTCATATCCATGGGTCATACATATATATTCTTTGGTTTCTCCATTCCCTATACTGTTCTTAACCTCCCCCTGTCTATTTTGTATCTACCATTTATGTTTCTTATTCTCTGTACCTTTCCTCCATTCTCCCCCTCCCCCACTGATAACCCTCCCTGTAATCTCTACTTCTGTGATTCTGTTCCTGTTCTAGTTGTTTGCTTAGTTTTTGTTTTGTTTTTTTTTAGGTTCAGTTATTGATATTTGTAAGTTTGTTGTCATTTTACTCTTCATAGTTTTGATCATTTTCTTTTTCTTAGATAAGTCCTCCTAACATTTCATATACTAAGGGCTTGGTGATGATGAACTCCTTTAACCTGACCTTTACTGGGAAGCATTTTATCTGCCCTTCCTTTCCAAATGATAGCTTTGCTGGATAGAGTAATCTCAGTTGTAGGTCCTTGCCTTTCATGACTTTAAATACTTCTTTCCAGCCCATTCTTGCCTGCAAAGTTTCTTTTGAAAAATCATCTGAAAGCCTTATGGGCACTCCTTTGTAGGTAACTGTCTCCTTTTCTCTTGCTGCTTTTAAGATTCTTTCCTTATCTTTAATCTTGGCTAATGTAATTATGATGTGCCTTGGTGTGCTCTTCCTTCAGTCCAATTTCTTTGGGACTCTCTGAGCTTCCTGGACTTTCTGAAGTCTGTTTCCTTTGCCAGATTGGGGAAGTTCTCTTTCATTATTTGTTCAAATAAGTTTTCCATTTCTTGCTCTTCCTCTTCTCCTTCAGGCACCCCTATGATTCCAACGTTGGAACACTTAGAGTTGTCCCAGAAGTTCTTAAGCCTTTCATTTTTTTGAATTCTTTGTTTCTTCATTCTGTTCTGGTTGACTGTTTATTTCTTCCTTCTGTTCCATATTGTTGATTTGAGTCCCAGTTTCCTTCCTGTCACTGTTGGTTCCCTGTACATTTTCTTTTATTTCACTTTGCATAACCTTCACCTGTTCCTCTATTTTGCGACCATAGTTAACCAATTCTGTGAGCATCCTGATTACCAGTGTTTTGAACTCTGCATCTGATAGGTTGGCTATGTCTTCATTGCTTAGCTGTATTTTTGGAGCTTTGATCTGTTCTTTCATTTGGGCCATAATTTTTTGTCTCGGGTCACCTGTTATGCAGTAAGGGGCGGAGACTTAGGTATCTACCAGGGCTGGGCAACCCATTTCTGTGGGTTGTGGTGCTGTATGTGGGGGAGAGGCCCAAGAGGGGACAATGCTACTTGCTTGGCTCTTGGCCAGCTTTCAGTCATTTCCCCCACTACTCACAAGCAAATTGGGCCCTTCTGGTGCTGATTCCCAAGTGGGTGAGTTTATGTATGTTCTAGGATCCTGTGGGTCTCTCCAATGAACTCTCCTGTGAGGCCGGGAGTTTCTGCTGCTGCCACAATCCCACAGATTTTTACAGTAGAGGATTTGAGGTTTTCTTTCCCCACGCCAGAACCCTGGATTGCATGGTCTGTCTCACTCTCAAGTTGTTCCTCCTGGTTTATCTGCATGCAGATGTGGGACTGCCCAGTCTTCCAGCTGCACCTCACCCACCCTGGTCCTCCAGCCACCACCTTGCCTCATGTCCTCTCTACCCCAGCTGCCCATCTTTGCCCCTCCTACCAGTCTGGATGAATGTTTCTTCCTTAACTCTTTGGTTCTCAGACTTCTATACAGTTTGATTTTCTGGAAGTTCTGGTTAATTTTGTTTTCAAATTTGTTGTTGTCCTTCTTTTGGCTGTGCAAGGAGGCAAAGTATATCTACCTATGCCTCCATCTTGGCTGGAAGTCCTATTTATTCCTCTTTTTAAAAGATTTTATGTATTAATTTTTAGAGAGAGGACAAGAGAAGGAGAAAGGGAGGGAGAGAAACATGGACATGAGAGAGAAACATCAATTTGTTGCCTCTCACATGAGCCCCAACTGAGGACCGGACCTGCAACCCAGGCATGTGTACTAACTGAGAATGGAACTGGTGATCATTCACATTGTCAGATGATGCTCAACAACCTGAGTCATGCCAGTCAGAGCAATCTACTTTCTATCATGGTAGACTAGTTTTGCTTTTTTATCAGAATTCCATGTAAATGGTATGTATTTTGGGGAGTATATTAATTTGGCGTACGTTTTTTGAGATTCCTCAATGTTGTTGCATGCATCTGTAACATTCTTTCTTTTCTCCTTGGAAAATGGAGTAGTAGTTTATTTTATGGATATACCACAATTTGTTTATCCATTTACTGGTTGATAGGCATTGGATTATATCAATCCAGGGGCTACTATAGGTAAAGTTGCTATGGACATTGTGTTTAAGTTTTTGTGTAGTATTCATTTCTCCTAGGCAAATATCAAAGAGCAAATGTTTGGGTTATATGAGTAAGTATATATTTAAGATTTTAGTAAACTACAAACTATTTTCCAGAGTGACCGTATCATTTTCAATTCCCAGTAGTAATATGAGGATTTAAGTAACTCCACATCCTCAACAATGCTTAGCAATGTCAGCTTTTAAAAATAATTTTAGACATTCTAGTGGGATTGTACAGGTATATCATTGTGATTCTAATTTGCAATTTTCTCTAGACATCAACCTTTTTTTTCTTTTTTGTTGAATTTATTAGGTTGACATTGGTTAATAAAATTACATAGGTTTCAGTTGTACAATTCTATAATACACCAACTGCATATCGTAATGTGTGTTCACCACCTCAACTTAAGTCTCTTTCCATCACCATTTATCTTCCCTGGATCTTCTTCTACTTCCCCTCATCCTCCTTTTCCTCTTGTAATCACCACACTGTTGCCTTTGTCTCTGAGTTGTATTTTTTGTTGTTGTTTTTATTTTGTTTTTTTTTCCTTAATCCCTTTACCTTTTTCACCCAGCCCCCAAATTCCCTCCCCTCTGACAGCTGTCAGTCTATTCCCTATCTATGAGTCTGTTGACTTCAAGCAATTTTTTTTATGGGCTTATCGGCCCTTTGGATAGTTTTTTTCATAAAATGTTTAACTCTTTTGCCAATATTTTTTTTATTGTTATCTTCTAACTAGGTTATAAAAGTTCTTTATATATTTGGAATATCACTTCTTTATCAGATATATGTGTTTCAAATATTTTCTTGCCACTTTACTTTTTCATGGTGTTTTGAAAGAACAAAAGTTTTTAATTTTGAAAGTCCCATTTATCAACTCCATTTTTTATGACTTGTATGTTTTATGCCCTAAGTCATTACCTATCCCAAAGTTGCAATAAACATTTATGATTTTTCTATAAGCTTTATGGTTTAGTTCTTATATTTATATAGGTCTCTAATCAATATCCAATTAAACTTTTGTTTACAATATAAGTGCTATGGTTCATTTCTAATAGCGTTTGACTAGAAGACAAATTGTTAAAAATCAATTGATAATATATGTTTGGATTCATTTTTTACATTTATTGTTGATTATATTGAGCTGTATGTGGATACCGATTTCAATAAATGAATGATATAGTTTAGCTTTATAAAAAGTCTTGAAATTAGTCAATAAAATTTTTCCAAATTTGTGCTTATTTTACAAAAGTTTTCTTAGTTACTTACAAGCTTACATAAATTTAAAAATTGACTTGTCAATTTCTACAAAAAGCCTTCTGAGGTATAGATTGAGATTGCACTGAATCAACTTGGGAAGAATTCCCATCTTAACAATATTGAGCCCTGGCTGGTGTAACTCAGTGGATTGAGCGCAGGCTGGGAACCAAAGAGTCGCCAGTTCGATTCCCAGTCAGGGCACATGCCTGGGTTGTGGGCCAGGTCCTCAGTGAGGGCCATGTGAGAGGCAATCATACATTTCTGTTTCTCTCCCTCTCTGTCTTCCTCCCTTCCCTTCTCTCTAAAAATAAATAAAATCTTTAAAAAACAAAACAAAACAATATTGAGCCTACTAATCTATGAATCCAGTGTATCTCTTCATTTAAGTCTTTCAAAACTTTTCTCATAGCATCTTAGCATTTTTAATATACAGATATTACACATATTTTGTTAAACTTATCCCTAAGTATTTTATGTTTCTCAGTGCTGTTGTGAATATAGCTGTTCCGTTAGTTTAATTTCCAGTGGATTATAGCTGGCATGTAGAAATACAAAGGATTTTTTATATTGACCTTGTATTCTATAACTTTGCTAAATTCACTTATTTTCATAGTATTTTATTTTTGGATTCCTTATAATTTCCAATGTACACAATCATGTTGTTTACAAGCAAATATAGTTTTACTTCTTCTGTTCCAATCTTACCTTTTATTTCTTTTTCCTACCTTATTGCAGTGGTCAGGATGTCCAGTAAAATGTTGAGTGGATGTGATGAAAGCAGACATCCTTGCATTGTTCTTTGTCTATGGGCAGAAATACTCAATATTTTTCAATGTTAAGTACAATGTTAACTGTAGGTTTCATGGTTGCTCTTCATCAGATTGAGGATGCTCCTTTTTATTCTATTTTCTGAGAGTTTTACCATAAATATCTATTGAGTTTTGTCAACTGCCTTTTCTGTACCTACCAAAATTATCAATGGTCCTTGGCTTTATGGAACTTACATTCTAAAGGGAAAAATAAGAGTATAAACTAATAAACAAATATATTCATTGGGAATAAATGCTACAAAGAAAAGTAAAAAAAAAAGGTAGAGGGGGCAAGGAGTTGTTATGTTGCTATTTTCAGAAGATGGTCAGAAAAGGAAGGAGATATTTGAGTCAAGATATGGAGGAAGTGAAGGAGTATGCTATGAAAATAGTGGGGGAACCGCATTCAGAGACAAAGCAAAAAGCATGTGCAAAAGAGTATTCTTTGGTGTGTTTGAGGAATATCAAGGAGGCCAAGAGGGCCTCAATGGAGTGTCATACGGGGTGAATAGGAAATGAGGTCACAAAGATAGGGAGCCCAGTTCATGTAGGTCTTTGTAGGCCAACGAACTTCAGAATGAATAAAATGAGCAGTCATTGGAGGATTTTGAGCATTAAAAGGATATAATTTGTTTTTGTATTATAGAGAGATCACTCTTATGTGGGAAGTAAGGAGACAAGGATGGAAGTAGTTAGACCAGTTACAGATTTATTACAATTGCCCAAGTAGATGACTGGACCAGTATGGTAGCAGTGACGCTAGAGAGAAGTGGTGAGACTGGACAAATTCTGAAGATAGAGCTGACAATATTCTCAAAGGATTGAAAATGTCCTGTGAAGAGGAGTCAAACTCAAACCAATCTAGTTCCAAACCCCTACTTCATCTAACTACAAAAAAAAATCTGTTTGAAAAAGGGAGGAAAAACTAATTTGAAACTCAAAGTCAATGGCAAGTTCAAGCCATTTTAATCACTCAAAATAGCTTCAGTCTAAATATGTCTCAACTCAACATGTCTGTCTGAAGTAAACACAATGTTATGAAAAAATACTATATATATCATGTGCCAATTTTGAATGCTTTAGAATTCTGAGCATATAAAAATACTTCAAGTTTTGGAAAATAACTAACCATAAAGTAAAGCAAGAACCATAGCAATGCTTTGAAATATGATGTAAACAACTATGAGTCCTACTATTCCATAGTTATAAATTTAAAGCCCAGGTGAACATACAGCCATTTTGCATCAAACCTAATGACTCAGAGACTAGGACCAGAATCTACTGATTCTAATTCTAACCCAGATATACTCTCTGTTCAATTACTCACTACTGCTCAGGGCTGGCTACTTTTCCCACCTATTTTAAATTAAAGATATCAAATATCAACACCTTTAAGACCTATGACACAGATCCTGAAACACTAATACGTGACTATAAGAATGTCCTACATGATGTCAGCAGATTTAGTGGTGTGCACCAAATGATAGCTCAATGAATTACAGTGAACATGAAAGAACCAATTTCTACAGAAAACTTTGTGAGCTGTATCAATTACCCTTACTATTTTGAAACATCTAATGCTGCTACAGTTGTATATATTTCCTTTTTACTCATTTTGCAACAGCCAAATCTCTTCAAATTGTGTGTGTGTGTGTGTGTTGTAAGTAGGGGGTTAAAGGGAATAGTTTAGAAATTCAGTCAGAAAGAACATTTGCAAACACATTTAAACCAAACAGGTTTGGGAACACTAATTTTTACTTTTTTGATGCTGAGCATGGTATGACAGCTGTATTTCCCCTTAAATAAAAAAATAAAAAGAAGAGGGAGCTATAGAATTTATCTGTACCAAGACAATTGCATTGTGTGGGCTCTTTATTCCATTATAAATACTTTGCATATGTCTAGAACAAGCAACAGTAATTTGGCCATAATGGTAACTTGTCACTGTTAAACACACAGTTGTGTGTATTTGGAAGGATTAATGACAACTATATAAATTGTTGAGTAATTTGGGGTGCCTTGGTTACCAAGCTAAAATGGATAGCAGGATTCTTATCATTTACTTGGAATGATGCAAACATATTTTATTAAACATTTAAGACTGCATAGTTAAAACTTTCATTAAAAAGGTTTTAACCTAGTTTTGAGAAGACTTATAGGGGAATCATTTCTAAGGCTAAAATTTTAACATTCTTTCTAGTGCCTAATAATGTATCACATTCAATTTGATGCTTGATCTTTTCTTATAATCAATTATGACTCATTATATAACCATGCATATAATACATTTTAGTATTAAAATTGATTTTATTGGTTATTCCTTGAAACTATTCAGGAGGTAATGTTTCTATTTTATAGACAAAGGTATAAATACTTAAATGTGGAACAACCGGCTAAAAAATCACAAGAGGTAGTAGTAGAACATGATTCATTTATTCTGTATTTACAGGTCAGTAAGCCCCAAACATCTCAGTTTCTGGGCTATTATTTTGTAAAGATGTTTGATGTATTTGTTGTTGGAGAGACTCCAAATGCACATTTTATACTAGTAGAAGTTGAGACTGGAATAAATTGTTAGTTGAAATTATTATCCAGGCTTTTTAAATAATAAAAAACAAGCATAATTGAGATTCATATAACTCTGGAATATCAGAACAGACAGAATCAATAAACTGATAAATAAAATAATAAGCAAAGTTTTTTAGTGACTTTTTGACTTTTGTGATGATTGAACCATGTTCATTTTGCTCAACTTTTGGAAACGTACTAACCAGCAGAAATGTGAATTAGAGACCTTAGCACAGCAACAAATTAACATTACCCAGGTAGTAAATTACCATAAAATCCATGTAAAATTGAAAAAGATAAAGCCCATTTAGAAACTCCTGTCAATTATTCAACCAAAAGGGCATCGAAGATCTATTTAATGTTCATCAGTGGTCTAGAGTGATGAAGAGATACGAGAGGTAAAATGAAATGGTCTTTGCCCTCAAAGGATTTATTATCTAGTTCTTACTGACAATTTGCCTTCGGATTGTAGATAAAAGCTTTGTGTTTCTTAATACCCTTCTTTAGAAAATCAAATTTTGTCAGAATCACACAACTCTTTGGATGATACCATGAAGTGAAAAATAATACAGAAAATGTTTACAACAGGGTCCTTATTTTATTGAGAGAGTGAAGACTCAATATACCTGTTTGAAACATCTCATTGTGGGAGGCGTCCTCACCAGCCAAGTGACCTTTGAGAACTTCTCCCTCCGAAAGGAAAAATAATATTGGTTTTGCTTCCTGATGCTGGCAAGGAACACATGAGATAGTGTGCAAGAACATTCTGAGGGCTTCAATTCCATTTATAAACAGATTTCCAAAGCATCAAAGACCCACCCAATTAATCAGGTAATTAAATTTTAGGAAAGCTGTTTAAAAATAAAATGTTTCACCCTGGCTGGTGTAGCTCAGTGGATTGAACACAGGCTACTAACCAAAGGGTCACTGGTTCGATTCCCAGTCAGGGCACATGCCTGGGTTGCAGGCCAGGTCCCTAGTGGGGGGTGCGTGAGAGGCAACCACACACTGATGTTTCTCTCCCTCTCTTCCTCCCTCCCTTCCCTTCTGTCTAAGAAATAAATAAAATCTTTTTTAATTTTTTTTAAAGATTTTATTTATTTATTTTCAGAGAGAGGAGAAGGGAGGGAGAAAGAGCAATGTATGGTTGCCTCTCACATGGTCCTCACTGGGGACCTGGCCCGCAACCCAGGCATGTGCCCCAACTGGGAATCAAACCGGGACCCTCTGGTTCCCAGCCCACGCTCAATCCACTGAGCTATACCAGCCGGGCAAAAATAAATAAAATCTTTAAAAAATAAAATAAATAAAATAAATAAAATGTTTCAATTTTGTTGGCTATTCTGTCCAATCACCTCTTCTATTTCCTACATAGTCCAAACTGCTTCCTTTTGGTGCTTATTTTAGAAGGAAAAAAGTTAATCATTTTTCTAGTACCAAATGCTTGAAATAAACAAATTAGCATACATTAGTAAAACAATATCTTATTGAATTTAAAATATGAAGAAAATTATGTATAGAACAATTCAGTTTGGTGACTTTGAAAATGAGAGGAGAGATTTTTCTGAGACAATTTAAAAATGTGCAAACTGCTATAAAAGTTAATAATGGCTCGGTAAAAGTTAAAGAGCCAAATAGGGGTTTCCATGGTTTGCTTAAATCTGTTATTTATTTATTTTATTTCTTTGTGTTTTTGCTCTATTTTCTGGGAGATTTCTTAATTCTATCTTTAAGTCCTTCTAGTTTCTTTCCATAATGTCCAGCGGCTCCTGTGAGATAATTGAAAATATATACATTGGTCTCTGCCCCAGGTTTCTGCATGAAACTTTTAAAACTCATAAATTCCTAAGTGATAAGATCACTAGAAACATCTTTTGTTCTAGTGGGCTCCCAGATGGCGGCAGGTCACCAGAAAGACTAAGCCGTGATTAGAAGCTTAGAATTTTCAGCTTCACCCCACTTCTCTAGCAGGGAAAGAAACTGGAAACGGAGTTAGTAATCAGTCATGCTGACATGAAGAAACTTCTGTAAAAATCCCAGTAGTATGGGGTACAGAGAACTTCCAGGTTGGTGAACATGTCCACCTGGAGAGTAACGTACCCCAACTCTACAGGGACAAATGCTTTTGCACTCAGGACCCTACCAGACATCACCCTATGCACTACTTTATCTGGCTGTTCCTTTATTACACCCTTTAAAAACTGGTGAATATAAATAAGTGTTTCCCTGAGTTCTGTGAGCTGCTCTAGAAAATTAGTGGAAACTCAGGAGGGGGACATGGAAACCTGTGATTCGTAGTGAAATTGGACAGAAGTTTTGTGGGTAACGTGGGGGCTCGCTGGGACTGCCATCTGAAGTGGGGTGGGAATAGTTCTGTGGGACCGAGCCCCTGACCTGTGAGATCTGACCCTATCTTCATGTAGACAGTGTCTGAATTAAGTTAGGTTACAGAACATCCAGCTGGTGTTGTGGCAAACTGGTGTTGGGAGAAAACTGCACGTTTAGTGACTAGAAGCATCAGAAGTGTACTGTGTGAGTAGCAAAGGAGAAAAACAGAAGGGGGAGAAATTGGATGATTTTTCTAAGACAGCTTTTTGTAATTTGTTCTTTTAATAAAGCATCTTATTCTTTTATAGCAGCACTATCTAATTTATCTCTCTGAATATATAAATAGCTTTTAAAAAACAGTTTTCTCTTCTTAGTGTGGTCTGTTTTCTTGAAAATGCTCTTTTCTGGTTCTTTGTTTTGGTAACTTTCTCATAGTCCTCAGTGTTGCATGGGGATCCTTGGCTCCTAGCTCTCATCTAAGAATAGGGCATTAAGGTCCCGGCCAGATAGCTCAGTTGTTTAGAGCATTGTTCCAACATGCCAAGGTTGTCAGTTTGATCCCCAGTCAGGCCACATATAAGAATCAACCAATGAATGCATAAATAGGTGGAACAACAAATCAATGTTTCTCTCTTTCTCCCTCTCTCTCTTCCTTCTTCTCTCTTGAAAATTAATTAAAAAAAAAAAAGAATGGGGCATTAAAAGATGTTTGGAATTCCATGTCCATGTGTGAGACTTACTGACAGTGAGCTTATTTCAAGGTAGTTTGGCTAAACCATTTCGTTGGGGGAGCCCCCGACGTTTGTGCCTATGGATATTTTTATGACAGCTGGAAGAGCCCCCAGGAGATTCTTCCTTCCTTGCAGATAAATCCTGACTGCTAATATTTCAGAGTCAGGAGGCTGGTGCAGGAATGATGGTATCTCAATAGCCAGTATGTAAACATTTCATTTAATCTCTCTGTTTTCAGTGTGGTAGCCAGCTCTGCCCTCAACTGCACCCTGAGCCTTACAGTCAAGAAACACTTTATTCCAGAATAGAGATCCCAGAATAAACTCCCTCTTATATGGGCAATTAATCTATGACAAAGAAGGCAAGAATATATAATGCATAAAGACAGTGTCTTCAATAAATGGTGTTGGGAAAACTGGATACATGCAAAAAAATTAAACTAGATCACTTTTTTACACTATATTTAAAAATGAACTCAAAATAAATTAAAGACCAAAATGTAAGTTGAGTGTAAGTTTGAGGTTCAGTATCAAGGAAGACTTCCCACCCTAATCCAGATTTAAGGCCAAGGGTAGGCTAGTTTCCTTGCTATTTCCTTTTTTTTTTCTTAACCGTTATAATGAGGGGCACAAATTTTTTGTTGTTGTTGAGGAGGGTCTCAGATAAGGATTTTTATACTGAATAAGTCCTCACTTTTATTAAGCCATTACATCTGAAAGTTAGTAGATCACAATCTGCCACAGCCCCTCCACCCGCCAAGAGCAGGGGGCACTAACCAACTCCTTGCTCTGCATTATAGCCTTACTCCACAGTTCATGTTGCTGTGAATCAGATCCCTTGAGTGACAAAGGAAGAAGAGGTGATCTTTAAGCTAACAATCATTATCTCAAAAGAGACATAAAACACAACTAAATATATATACCAATATACAAAGAAGTTAACATTTCAATTTAAATATATGAGTACTTATCAAGCATAAAAGGGGGAAACTGGAGCTGACTGGGGGAAAGGGAAACCTATGGAGTGATGCGAACACACACAGGCAATTGTGGCAGTGCACGCAGCCTGGCTGTCCTCATTTACCCCTCAGTGGCATGCTGACAAAACACGCAGTCCCTCTGTTTGGCAGCTGGAACATTTTTAGCAGCCTTGGAGTCCAGACATGCACACATTTAGCTCTTCAATTCTGCTCCTGATTGACAGTCCCTAAAATGGAAGTTTCTGGAAATATGGCCATAAATGAGTCTAATGTCTCATCAGAAAGAATTAAAAAGTGAAGTCTATTAGTTCTTTCTCTAGTCAATGTTACTCAACTTCATTCTTCTATAATGTAACCTTGGAAGCACATGAGGCTAAGCATGCATTTTTCTACCCAATGAGGAAATGCTGACTCTAATGTTCGCCTCTTTTTGAATAACCCCACAAGCTAAGCAGTAGCAACACCGTCTTTGAAGATATGTGGTGGAATTAGCTGCTACAGGGAAACAACTTTATCTAGAGAGGAGCTGCACTTATTAGAGGAAAAGGGGGCATCATCTAGTTTTTGCTTTTTTTCTTCTTGCTTGATACAACTTAGCAGGGCAGCACAAGTTTGTAGGTGTAGATCTCTCGACCAATGTACTTAACGCCAGCCCAATAAAGTCACCAAATCTCTCTTCCGACCCTCTTTCCCCAGCACGCTTTTCTACCCCTATTTCGCTTCTTGTGGGTGTGTGATTTGATAAGCTGAATCTATAATTTCCATGAAAATGCAAAAAGACTCAGGGTAACTAAGACATATAGAGAAGAAGGTAAGAGTTCTACTTGATGTGACACAAGAGAAAATATAATGTTAAGATGTGGGAATGTTCAAAACACCAACATTTAAGGAGAAGGTAAAAGGAACAAAGTATTCAAAGGAAATTCTATATTGTACACTTAAAATCTGGGGGGAAGGCTCTAGTAATAGGTTCTGAAATATATGCTATTTTCCACCAAGTGCTATATAAAATGCTTTAGGTGCGTCCTCCCGCTTGGCCACAGGCCTGCGTCTGTCTCTTCTCCTTCTTTTCTCCCCAGGAGCATTGTCTTTCTCTCTCCTAAGCTCCAAGGGTCTTTCTTTGCTTCTGTAACTTGTCTCCTGAGCCTACACAGCCTAAATGGCTCACTTCTACGATCTCCAGAACTTTCTATTGTATATAAACTTTTTCTTATAATTTGAAAAAAAATATTTCCGTAAAAAATCTACATTTTTATCTCTAACTAGTCACACAGCACAAGCTTTCTTTCTTCCCACAGGTGTAAAATAAAATTTCTAGAATCACCAGAGTAAACGACTTTAAAATTTAAAAAATATTATTCTCATTATTATTAATACTATTAAACTCAGTTCCTTTGAGATAAGACCAACAAGAGTTTTAAACTAGTGACTTTGATGGAAAATTTTGGCTAGTCTGAGAGAAAATTATTTAAAATTTTGGTGGGTGACAGGCCAATAAAATTAAATAAAAAGACATTTTTAATTTTCAGATATTTTTATAGGATATGGGTAGAGGAGAATTATTAAATAAATTAATATCTACTTGAAAAGTAATGTAAAACTAAAAATAGTATATTTTGGTCTATCTGCAATTCATACTTCAAGTAATTATAGTTGAAATTAAAATATCTCATATTTTTAATAAGTGTGATATTAACAAGACTTTTCTGAATAGTCTCTTCCTTGCCAGGTCAGCACATGCAATTTTCTGTATGTATTGTTCATGTTTTCATGTGATTATCAGTGGTGCTTATTCAGAGGCTACTTTCAACTATCTACTCTCTTCCAGGTATGTGCAGGAACTGCACTTGGAATATTGGTGCAAAGGCAAAAAATTGTGTGATTTAATGTATAATTGACAAGCATGAAATTGAAGTTAATGTACTGTGTAATATTTTGGAAGTTTAAAATGTTGCTGTTTCTAAACTTAGTTTGCCAGTATTGTCAAAACATGAATTATTGGAAATTTTGTATAAATTTTTCAAAATAGTTCATTTTGAGTTATCCTCAAGAAAAACACACTTTTCTCCTTCAACAATAAAAGTTACCCAATGTCATTATAATTAAATATTACTATGTTTATAATACTTTTTAGGTTAATCATGTGTTGGCCAGTTGATAATGAACTGGCTAGTATTTCTGTGTAGGGATGCCAAGAACAAAATTTCATAAGCCCTTTACCTCTCAATGAAAAAATAATACTTTTTATCAGTTAAGAGTATATTTGGGGGGAACTAAATATCAAGAATTTGTGACTGAGCTTTACCTGGGTGGCTCAGTTGGTTGGAGCATCGTCCTGTACACCAAAAGGTTGTGGGTTTGATCTCATATCAGGGCACATGCCTAGGGAGCAGGTTCAATCCCCAGTCAGGGCACGTATAGGAGGCAATCAATTGATATTTCTCTCTCACTCTCTCCATTTCTCCCTCTGTCTCTCTCTCTTCCTCTCTCTCCCTCTGTCTCTCGGGGTGTGTATCTCTCTCCATCTTCCCCTCTCTCTGAAAAATCAATAAATATATTCTCCAGTGAGGATTAAAAATAAAATAATTTATGACTGAAATTTAGTTGTTTTGTGGTATAAATTTATTACTAATAACATTATTATTGACATGAAACAATGACTGTACCTTGCAGTTGTCCTATTTGTAAACTAGATTCCAGATCTAAATATCTTATGACTAATCTTCTCAACTACAACCAAAAAAGCTGCCTGAAATGATTAAACTGAAGATATTTCCAGGTAAAATTCTGTGTGCCTTTCAGACAGATGCAAAGACATTGTCATGTCACTGTGCTAGATCTCACACAAATGGACTCATGAGAACCAACTGTGAGCACGACTTTTCACTTCCACTTTCAGTGACGTGATATTGATAATCTGAAATCAGCAGCCATGACAGGAGTAGTTATAACACAGAAATGGGTCAACATTATAAATCAGGTCTTACCCTGACAGCCAACTGTTAGACGTTTACCAGCACACCACTATTTAGGGGAAGAAAGAAAAAAGGAAACACAGATGTGGTTTTAGTTGTGGGATGGTAACAGAATTTGGAAATGGAGTTCAGAGTGACTAGTCATATTTAGCCTTGGGAAATATTCAATGTCATATATTTGAAGAAATATTTTCATCTTTTATGAGGTAAGTTAGTTTTTTAAAATTTGGAAGTGGCCTAGTAGGAATTTTAAAGTTATGGGAAGTCCTGAGGAACCTAGTATGTTTATAAAAGGGATATGCAATGTAATCAAATGAGTATCTAATCAAGTACCTGGGTTCATTGATTAGGCACATTGTCATGATGAAGCTGCCAGTCACCAGTTGCCCATAGCTGTGGCCTACTGAATCATCCAAATAGTTTCTGTGGAGGAATGTTCAAGTTTAACACCAAATTTGACGCAGACTTGTTGCTCTACTCACTCAGTCATTTTAAATGTGACAGCCACACAATGCACATGCTCACTCAATGGCATCGACCACCCCCACTGACTAGTAGAGTGAAATCGTCCTTGTTCATGCATGTGCATTCCAGTCCACTCTCCTTGGCTACGAGGTTACTTCGATGTCATGCAAACCGTTCTCATTATGGTAACAATGGTTGGACTTTTTCCAGACAGGCCTGATATACTCTACTTTGTAGAGCCAACAAAAGCTAGTTTTTACTTCAGAACAATGGAAACAAATAAAGGTCTAAGATGTTATAATTTGACTCTAGTTGAGTTCCACAGTAGAAATTTATAAAGAAAAACTCACTTTTATTGTTATTATAGCTTATCTTCAATATGTAATTTGATTGATTATATATAAAACATAGAACTAGTTATTTTGAATGTACTAGGAACTCACAGGGCATCCTAGCTATTAAAAATATTTATAAGTAATAAATAGGTATATATTCAAATATGTGAAGCTTCTATAATATCCAGGCGATAAGTGGGCCTATTCTGGTAATTACCATTTTATTATTAATATTTTGCATCCCTTCCTTGGATTATTTTTTTCTCTACACAGTTATAACCACATGTCATATCACATATTTTTCTTACTGTTCATATACTGTCTATTTCCATCTACTATGGAAATGAGCAGGCTTATGTAGGCCAAGGCCTTTTCTGTTTGTTCATTTCTTTATCCCCATTGCTATGTCCTTTCACTAGCTGGCCCATGGAAAATAATAAATATTTGCAGAAAAAATTAGCACCAAGATTGGTGGAGAAGTTTCAATGACTGAAAATTTTCAAAATTCTACTACATTAGGATTTCACAATAACCATTAAAATCAGTAAGAGAAGATGCACAGATAAACCTGACATTAAAAATGTTAATAATTTGCAACTAGTTTACTAAGCATTGTAATAAGTATTGAAACTGTTTCGGATATCATGTCTCAACTTAGTAGAAAGAATTAAGATAATATCTTGCTAGCATTTTAGCTTAAAAAAATGGTAACTTTCCAAAGAGTCAGAAAAGGTTACCAATAGATAATATGATTTTAAGGAACAAACTCAGTAATCCCTAAAAGCCCCAGAGGTAGGACATTTTTTGACAATGAAATGAAATAGGATAGATTTTCTTCCTTATTTTGGAGATCCACATCTTACTAAGAGTTTCTTTAAAAATATTTAAATGTGGTCTAGGACAATTTATGTTCCCATATAGATATACTTCCTTTATTAATAATTTTCCATATTTAGTTATTGTTTTGAAATTGAATTTATTGGGGTGATATTGGTTAATAAAATTACAAAGGTTTCAGATGTACAATTCTATAATACATCATCTGTATATTGTAGTGTGTGTTCATCATCTCTAGTCAAGTCTCCATCCCTCATCATTGAACACCCCTCCCCCAATATCCTCTTCTACCTCCCACACCCCTCTGGTAATCATCATACCGTTGTCTGTGACTATAAGTTTTTTTCTTAATCCCCTTACATGTTTCACCAAGTCCCACAACCTCCCTCCCCTCTGACAGCTGTCAGTCTGTTCTCGATCTAGGAGTCTGTTTCTATTTTGCTTGTTAGTTTATTTTGTTCATTAGATTCCATCTATGAGTGAAAACATATGTTACTTGTCTTTCTCTGACTGGCTTATTTCACTTAGCATAATGTTCTCCAGGTTCATCATGCTGTCACAAAGGGTAAGATTTCCTTGTTTTTTAGAGCTGAGTAGCATTCCATTGTGTAAATGTACCATAGCTGTTTTATCCACTCATCTGCTGATGGACACTGGACTGCTTCCAAGTCTTGGCTATTGTAAATAATGCTGCAATGTACATAGGGTGTATATATTCTTTCAATTCATGTTTGGGTTTTTTTAGGATATATTCCCATAAGTGGGATCACTGGGGCATAATGCAGTTCCACTATTATTATTTTTAGAGGTAACTCCACACTACTTTCTACAGTGACTGCACCAATCTTCACTCACACCAATAGTCTATGAGAGTTCCCTTTTCTTCACATTCTCAACACTTGTTGTTTGCTGATTTATTGACGATAGCCGTTCTGACAGGTGTGAGGTGATATGACACTGTGGTTTTAAGTTCTCTGATGATTAGTGATGTTGGGCATCTTTTCATACATCTATTGCCCATCTGCATGTGCTCTTTGGAGAAGTGTCTATTTTGGCCTTTTGTCCATTTTTTAATTTAATTGTTTGGTTTTTTGGCATTGAGTTTTATAAGTTCTTTATAAATTTTGGGTACTAAGCCCTTATCAGTTGTATTGGTAAATATATCCTTCCATTCATTGGGTTGTCTTTTCATTTTGTTGACAGTTTTCTTTGCTGTGCAAGAACTTTTTACTTTGATATAGTCCCATTTGTTTATTTTTTCATTTGTTTCCCTTGCATGAGGTGATATATCAGAAAATATATTGCTATGAGAAATGTCCAAGATTTTGCTGCCTATGTTTTATTCTAGGATTTTTATGGTTTTGAGTCTGTATTTAAGTCTTTGATCTATTTAGCATTTAGTGTTATGTATGGTTTAAGGAGGTGGTCTAGTTTCATTTTTTTGTACATATCTGTTGAATTTTCCCAACACTGTTTATTGAATAGACTATCTTTACCTTATTTTATGTTTTTGCCTTTTTTGTTAAATATTAATGGATCATATAGGTGTGGTTTTATTTCTGGGCTCTCTATACTGTTCCATAGATCTATATGTCTGTTTTTGTGCCACTACCATGCTGTTTTGATTACTATGGCCTTATAATATAGTTTGATATGAGGTAGCATAATTTCTCCAACTTTTTTCTTCTGTCTCAAGATTGTTGTGGTTGTTCAGGGTCTTTTGTGGTTCCATATGAATTTTTGGAATATTTATTATAGTTCTGTGAAATATGCCATTGGTATATTGATAGTATTTGTGCTGAATTTATAGATTGCTTTGGGTAGTATAAACATTTTAATGATGTTAATGCTTCCTATCCAGGTACAGGATATATGCTTCCACTTATTTGTATCTTCTTTGATTTCTTTCTTCAGTGTCTTAAAATTTTCTAAGTATAGGTCTTTTACATCTTTAGTTAAATTTATTCCTAGGTTTATTTTTTAAAGAAATTGTGAATGGAATAGTTTTCTCAGTTTCTTTTTCTGAGAGTTCATTATTGTTGTATAGAAATGCAACTGATATCTGGATATTTATTTTTGTATCAAGATATTTTACTAAATTCATTTATCAGTTGTCACAGTTTTTGGTGGAATCTTTAAGGTTCCCTATATACAGTATCAGGTCATCTACAAATAATGAGAGTTTTACTTCTTCCTTTCCAATTTGGATGCCTTTTATTTATTCTTCTTGTCTGATTGCTCTGGCTAGGACTTCTAGTACTAAGTTGAGTAAGAGTGGTGAAGGCAGACATCCCTGTCTTGTTCCCCATCTTAAAGGAAACACTTGTAGTTTTTGCTGAGAATGATGTTGGCTGTGGGTTTGCCATATATGGCTTTTATTATGTAGAGGTATGCTCCCTCTACTCTCATTTTACTGAGAGTTTTTGTCATAAATGGGTGCTGGATTTTACCAAATGTTTTTTCTATATTTGTTGATATGATCATGTTTATTTATGTTTATTTTTTCATTTATTGCTTCATTATTATTTATGTTTATTGATTTGCAGGTATTACCAACCTTGCTTCCCTGGAATTAATCCCATTTGATCATGGTGTATGATCTTTGTAATGTATTGCTGGATCTGGTTTGCTATTATTTTGTTGAGAATTTTAGCATTTCTGTTCATCACATATATTTGCTTTTAATTTTCTTTCTTTGTAGTGTCATTATCTGGTTTTGGAACATATTTAGTTATTATAGTTCTTACAGTTCTTATATTATAAAGGAAATGTAAAGAATTGTTTTAGATTCACTGTATAAGCAGGTTAAGAACTGGTAAATAATTAGCAGGTATGGGTTGGATAGTGGGAAGACAGCCTAGACAAATTCAGATGATCTGTATTTATAATATATGGTATTAAAATCTATTAGAAAATAGTTTATTAACTAAAGGTTTTTCTCTGACAGTCTGATAATGAGTTCCTTGGAGGGCAATGGTTTTGTCATCCATAGCATCTAGCATGGATCTGAGACCATAATCAGTTCTCACTAAATATTCATGGAACGAACATTGCAAAACTGATAATGAACTATCATTGTAACTAGGCCTTTAGTTTTTAATTGAGAGCTAGACAAGTTTGGTTTCTAAAGCCTATTTTCATTACTCATGTCTCTTTATTCTTTGTTCTATAAGAGAAATCTAGACTCTGAAACCAACAAAGAACATAGAAATGCATAAAATAGTATTTTTAATACAAGAATCCACGAGAGCTTCAAGAAGAATCCAATTCAGTTGTCTGAAAAGCTTTCTGTGGGCAAAGCATTTTCCAAGGGTCAGGAGAGTTCAAAGAACACAGCAAATTTTGAGAAGCATGCCAATATATTTTGTAAAAGTTGTTTTTGTGTGTGCAAAGACACAGGTTTTGGCTGGTCATTCTGGTCTCCAGATGGTCACAGGATACAGCCAGTAATGACCATGGAAGTTCCTGAATAGATTATTAGTTTAGTCGAGCAATGTAGTCTCATTTGTTTGCTTGTAAGAGAATTTGTCAAAAATGTTGACTCTGTTCTCTATCATTCTTTCTACCACCTAGGCTAAGCAGCCATTGTTTTTCAGCTGGATTATTATAATAACTTCCTAACTAGTTGTCTCTTTAACAATCTTGCTTCCCTGAAATCTATTCAGACTGCAGCTATAGAGAGAATTTTAAAACCTAATTTGGATCTTGTCACTTCCAGCCTTAGAATAGTTCTTGGCTCTTCATTGTAGTTAGAGTAGAATGCAAACATTTTTACCATAGTGTACATGGCCCTACTTGATCAGGACCCCACTATTTTCAATTGTTTCTTACGGCATTGTCCCTTGGTCCCAGTGTTCCTGCCACACTGAGCTCTTATGATTCCTTTAAAGCCCCAAACTTCCCATGTGCTCTTCCCTCTCCCTGGAACAAGTGCTCCTTCCCAATTCGGTGTTACACATACTATTCTAGACATCTTTTTAAGGGTATTAGGAGGCAGCCAGTGTTAGTCGGCAGCCATCAGTGGCTACTTTTACCTGACCACACTAGTAATTTGTCTTGACAGAGGTGATTCTCAAACTTGACAATGGGTGAGCATTCCTAGGCAGAAGAAAGTGTAATCTCAGCCAAAGAACCATAAGTATAATCTCAGCAGAGGGAACAGAATAGGTAAAAATATGGAAGACAAGAAACCATTGACATAGAAATAGCAGTGCCATTTGTTAAAATAGACTGAGGATGAAGTTTTGAGAGAAAGATGTTCTCTGCTTGGGAACTGTTGACTTTGATTTATCTGGGACTGCAAGTGGAGATAGAGAATAGGCAACTGGACACATGGGGGGGTGTAGGATGGATATATTAAAGGGAAGGAAGGCTATATAGTTCTAGAAGTTGTCAGAACATACAATTTCCTGGGAAAGTATTGTAGAGTAAAAAAAGAAGAAATGCCAACATTTAAATAGTGGGTATCAGTATAGAAGATAAAGAAGAAGTGGTCAGGGAAATTGTCTGCAGAAATAAGGGAGGCAAGACTTTCATGAAGGAAGTGGTCCACAGTAGTAATACAGTAGATAATTTAGTTAAGGTGAGAACTAAAATGACCAAAGGGTATGGAAATAGGAAAGCCTTTGATGAATTTTATAAGTGAGATATAAAAAACTGAGATATAAGAAAAGCAGGTGGATATTGAGGAGAAATTGGGATATAAAGAAATGTAGATTGAGATTGAAGCACATTCTGCTTGGAGAAGGATAGAGGAACGGGCCAACTGTGTAGTGGGTGCGGAGTTGAGAAACAAAGTTTTATTTATATTTCTTTTATAGTAATGAGACTAAATCTGTTTTATAAGTTAAAGGGGGATGATACTGAAATACAGTGTTTAAGGGAATAATTTATGAAACAAAATATTTCAAGACAGCAGGGGATGCTTTTTCAATCAAGAAGAATTAATTTTTAGCCTACTAAGGAGGAGCTAAGTTGAAAATGGGAAGAAAAGAGAAAATTAGTCATGGGCTGGTTGTACATCTGTTCACTGCAATTTTCCTCTGTGACGTAGGAGATACGGTTGCTGCTAAGAGGCCAGACAATGTGAAAAGCAGCTACTTGATCTCTGACATTACTGATATATCTGATGTTGCAAAACCGTATTGGTTTTATGTCAAGGGTTCACAGTTATCAGGACCAACCCACACATAAAATAAAACATTCAAGGCTGTGACATTTCTACAGATGTATGCACATGGCCTGCTCTAGTCCCTCCTAGACCAGAAATAGGGATTCAAGGCCAGAGGAAGAAGTTTGAAGGGCAAGGATGTGAAAGTAGCTGGGACAGACCGTCACAGTAACTGATTCCTCTTTAATGTCAGCCTTGACACACTCTTCTTTTTGTCATTAAGTTCACATTTAAGGATCACAGCAACTTGAAGCACCATCTGATAAAAGCTTGACTGTACCATTATTTGAACTTTTAAATGTTTTCAAATAACAGTTTAATTTTAAGAGAAATGAGAACTTTGGGGGGAGGGGTGGTGTACAGAATTTTCTATTGTTAAAATAAACAGCCATGCCACCCCTAAAGTTCTCACTGGGAAATACTGATTAAAACCTTTAAAAATATACATATTTACCCAAAGTATTTAGCATATATTTGACAGGTACATTTGGTTTAAATCAATAGATTTTAGCTGTGAATGGTTCTTTATATATCTGTGAACATATAATTATCTCTTACTTTCAGTTGTACTAAAACTTCTTTCAGTTTAGCATAAATTTTTAATCTCAGTTTTTGTTATTTTGCCTCTTTTTCCTTGCCTCTAACTTTTTGCCTTTGCAAAAAGTTATTCTGTTCAGTTAACAGTGTTCTGGACACAAAATAAGCATTGAGTAAACACCTGATGATTGACCCAAACCCCAAACAGGATGCTCCAGTCACAGGGTCAAATCAGGAAAATGATGTCACCAATTTAAACCTCTGCTCCTGGTTGCTTCAAGCCGCCCGTTCTTAGCTTGGCAGTGTGTGGGAGCAGACTGCCTTGCAGCAGTGCTCGCAGTGGCTGTACTGTCGCTCCTAGGAGTGGAAAAGGAAGAACTCACTAAAGCACAGAAATCTCCAGCTGAGGTTTTCTTTGTCTCCTCCTCCTTCGCCCCTTCTCTGCCTCCTTATGTTCTTCTTTACTACAGCTTCCTTTTCAGAAACAAAAGTTCTTGGGATGAGGCCAAAGGGTTAAAGCCATCACCATAGGAAGAAAAATGTTAAGGCAACTAAATTTGAATACCTATTTTCTTATAGTCCATTAAAAATAATTTTTAGGTGTTTCTATCATAAAGAGTAAGGTAAGGGCATTCCCTTTCCATATATTTCTGACAAAACAATAGCTGTTTGACTTTAAATGTTATTGATTCTTTGTAGAAGGTTTTTATTATTCTGTAATCTGTAGTTTTAAAAACCTTGTGTATTGCTTCACATACTTATCTTCATGAATGGCTTTTTAAAAACAATATGTGGAAGGCTAGAATTTCCATAAGAATGTGTCTAGAATACAGCAGCATATAAGACAGACTAGATTCTTGCCCTCGTGGAGTTTATCTTCCAGTTGGGAAGACATTTTAGAAAAACAAACAAAATGATAAATATATAATTTAAGTGTGGCTAAGCAGAGTGAGAGGAGTGACGGGGCATGAGTGGTAATGAAAGTTCCTGTTTTAGACAGGATGACCAGAAAAGACCTCTGGGAAGAGATGATTTTATGCAGAGCTCAGAATGAAGCGAGGGACTGAGATGTGAGAGAACTGTGGACACTGGCTCAAGCAGAGGGAAAGCAAGTGCAGAGACTTTGAGATAATGAACTGGGCATGGCATGTTTAAAGAACATCAAGAGGTCCAATGTCCCTGGTGCTAAATGAATGTGGGAGAGATTGGTCAGTGACAAATTAGGACATATTTGGGCTCTTTAGATAGTAGCAAGAATTCTGGATTTTATTCTACATATGAAAGTGAGGAGTTGTATTAGTCAGCTTGGCTGCCATAACAAAATACTATAGATTGGGTGACTGAAACAATAGAAATTTTGTTTCTCAGAATTCTGAATGCTGACTCATTTTTACTTAATTTTTGTGAGTAGTATCCAATGGGGTCCAATTTCATTCTACATGTGATTATCCAGTATTCCCAACACCATTTATTGAAGAGACTGTCTTTTCTTGAGTATTCTTGGCTCCTTTGTCAAATAGTAGTTGACTGCACATGTGAGGGTTTATCCAGGCTCTTGATTCTGTTTCATTGGTCAATGTGTCTATTTTTATGTCAATACAATACTATTTGATTTTTATAGCTTTGTAATACAGTTTGAAATCAGAAAGTGTGTTACTTTTAGCTTTGTTCTTGTCAGAATTGCTTTGGCTATTCAGGTTCTGTACAAATTTCAAGATTTTTTTCATATCTGTGAAATATGTTATTGGAATTTTAATAGGGATTGTACTGAATCTATAGATGGTTTTAGGTAGTATGCATTTTAACAATATTAATTCTTCCAATTCATGAACATGGAATATCTTTCTATTTGTTTGTATCTTCAATTTCTTTCATCTAAGTATAATGGTATTCAGTGTACAGATCTTTCACATTCTTGGTTAAACCTATTCCTAGTTGTTTTTTGTTTTTTATGCTGTTGTAAATCATTTTCTTTATTTTTTTCAGATATTTTGTTGTTAGTAGTATCTCTTCTTATAAAGACACCAATCACAAAGGACTAGGGACCTATCTTTATAACTTCAACTGTGTTTTGGACACGTTAAGATGAAGACACCTATTTGACAATCATGTGATGCCTGCGAATAAGCAGTTAGATGGATATTCAATTTGTGGTTATGTTGATTCACAACCAACTTTCATAAAAGAATCTATTTTAGGAAAGTTACTTATTGGTTATTAGCACTTGAAATGAACTCTAGTGGAGTTAGGTAATGCCATAGCATACTGGGTAGTTCACAGAATCATTGGGAGAACTAAAGAGCCAGAACTTAGCCTAAGTAGTTAAGGAAATTTCTCCTAAACACCCTAAATCAGAACTAGCTCTGAGAAGAAAACTGTTAAATGCATTTCAGGATGACATTATCGCCAGCTGTGTTTAAATTACCAATATTTCAGTTTCTATACTGTCAGGAGCCCAGCCAGCCTCCCAGTGACCTGTTAACTATATTGAACACTTAACTTGGACACTTAACAACAGAATAGATTCCCGAATGAGAATGAAAATATATCAACAAAAGCAAAGTACAAGTTGAAACTCAGGAACAATCAGTAGTGTTATAGAGGAGCTATGATGCTCCAGGTGGTGCTGGGCATTTAAGGTCCTCGAATGTAATGGCTATTTCTGCCTACCCAGCATTCTATACCTACTTCTTTTGCTACAATTATCTCAATATTCATTGTTAAACCACCTCTCCTCTACTTCTGTGGTTTTGAGGTTTGATAGAAAGGAAGTCATAATCAGGTTCCAGCACTGGGAATCTGATGCTGATATACGCATTCCCTGTCTTTCATCTTCTTGCTTAAGAATGGCACATGCGTCATGCTAGGCAAATCTGAGTCAGTCCTAAGATCTTTCTATCTTTCTTTCTTTCTTTCTTTCTTTCTTTCTTTCTTTCTTTCTTTCTTCCTTCCTTCCTTCCTTCCTTCCTTCCTTCCTTCCTTCAGAGAGAGAGGGAGGGGAAGAGAGAGAGAGCCATTGATGTGTGAAAGAGAAACCATTGATTGGTTGCCTCTCACAGGCTCCCTGGCAGGGATTGAATCTGCAAACTAGGTATGTGCCCTGACCAGGGATAGAACCCACAATCTTTCTGTGTGTGGGAGGACACTCCAACCAACTGAGCCATACCAGCCAGGGCAAGAAACTCTTTTTTGACAGGATTGCTGAAAAGATAAGATATAGTCCCAGAACTTCTGGCAGTCATCTTGCTAGCAATAGGGAGGGCTTGCCTGAGGATGGAAGCAACACAGAGGAAAGCATAGCCAAGTAACGGAGAGAGGGAGACAGAGTCCTGGGACTTTTTAGCCCCTGCATCCAGCAATGCCTAAAGCCATACTAACAATGGATGCTTAAATTCTGTGTGTCAACACATTCACTTTTTAAAATTTAATTCTAATATTTGAAACAGAAGAAAATCCTGAATAGTATAGGTTCCTTCCAACAAAATAACTTGATTACATGACCATGTAGTCTATAAATCCAGTCTGGCAGATTCTAGTAATTTCTAGCATTTCTAGTAGTACTTTGTTGGTATTTAGATGCAGTTACTTGCTATAAGTACTTGGAAGTTATAAAATTTCATTTCTTTAAAAACTGGCATTTTATATTGACATAGACAGTTCTTCCTCCCATTTTGTTTGAATTAATGAGGTTGTATTGCATAGTGTGCACTTTTTTATATCCTTATCCAAGGACATATCATTGCTTTTGGAGAGGAAGGGCAAGAGGCACAGAGAAACATCACTGTGAGAGAGAAACATTGACTGGTTGCCTTCCATACATGCCCAGACTGGATCAGGGATCATACATGCCCAGACCGGGGAATGGAACCCTCTGGGAATCAAACCTGTAACCTTTTGGTTATGGGACTGTGCTCAAACCAAAGGAGCCACACCAGCCAGGGTGCATAGCGTGCATTGTATCTCAACGTGGGGCTCCTCAGCCCAGAGCTCCTAGAAGTAGTGAAAGTATACATGTTATTTTCAGCATTTTTAAATTGATGAATACTATAATTTTACCTGAGCTAAAGTTGCACAGACTTAATAAATGTATTTTGCCTAATATTAAAATATTTTAAAATATGAAATCCATGACCAACTTTTAAAAACAGTTTTCTTAAAAAAAAGGATTGTTATTGGAAGGAATTTTTTAAATGGATTCATAACAATGGCAAAATGTCAGACTCAACAAATGCTGTATTAATTGAGATTTTTTATTTCTAACAGCTCTGGCTAAAGTTAAGCAGAAAATGAGTTTATTAAAAGGGTATTGGATAGTTTACAAATGCACTGGATGTTTAGAGAACCCAATTTCAGGCTAAGAATCAAAAAGACAAACTAAGTGAAGGCTCAGCCTTATTTTTCATAAGAAAATAATTGCTGTTATTGCCACAGTCACATACACAATAAGACTCCCGTCCTTGGTTTCTTTTATCACTAACTCCTTTGTCAAAGCCCCACTCTGAACTGAAGTTTAGTGAGAGTCTTCTATCCTCAGGGGAAGCTAAGTATCTATCGTGCCTCGCCTCTAAAGCAGTAGTCTCTCTCTGCCCCACACCAACACCCCTAAGTGGACAGTTCCCCAAATATAGAAAGGGGCTTGGCTGCTACATAGCCAAAATGAATCACAAATGTCCACTATCAGCCAAACTTTTGGCAGCTCAACATCAACTTATAAGCTTCTCCCACACTTGAAGTTCAAGAAAACACACTCCCACTTAACCTAAAGTAACTGCTTTTCCCCATATAAAGGGAATGAGCTAAAGTCTCATTCAGATTGAAATCCAGGTCTGGGAAATGTCCAACTCTCCTGGAGTTGTGCCATAGTCTTGTCTCAATATTCTGTAAACTACGTACTAAAATGTAAAATTCGCCACCAGTAAAATACACTATATAAATTATAGGAGAAGTAGAAGGAAAATATGGAAAAACCTGATAAAATAGATAAGTATATACATGAAAGTAAATATGGAGAGATGTTACAGTCCTTATTTCTGCAACTCATTGTTGGTGCTGCATTTGTGTTGTTGACTTGCCTCCTCTATCAATTTCATGTTTCGTTTATCTTTGCCCAAGGGCTTACCTATACCTCATCTCCAAGAAGGCTGAGCCCTTGACCATCTTTCCTGTATCAGATTGTTGTTATAGTAGTTGTAGAGGGAATGTAGATTTTGTGAACTTATATGTAGGGTGACCAGATAATTCATTACCCGAACCAAAACATTTTGGATAGTGAGAGAGGGTGCTATTAATAATTGTGCTGGACAACAGGTGTAAAACAGGACCATTCTAGGCAAAGTAGCACATATTGTAACCCTAGTTAATTTTTTTCTATTAGGAAGCTGGAGGCAAGAACCTTATAGTTAATTTTTTTCTATTAGGAAGCTGGAGGCAAGAATTCTGATGATGGAAGTGGGAGGTGGGGGCTTTGTTGTATTTTCTGTATTAAGTATGTACCTTTGTAATAGAAGGATCTGGCCAGGTTATTGGGGAGCAAGGGAACCCCAATCCGTGTGAAAGGCTGCGCTCTCCAGAGTGGGAGAAGAAACCCTGAGACAGCAAGAGAGCCTGCTTTCCCTGGAGAAGGGGGAGGGATTGCAGAAAACCCCAAGGTGGCAGATTAAAACAGCAGCTGGCGAAAGAGCCTGCCTTCCCTGGGGAAGAGAGGGACCCCTGAGAGGGGTTGACAAGTGCTGAAGGCAGCCTGGGATTGAAACCAGAGCTGGGGCTTGATAGGCTTCCATGTCCCTAGGGAAAAGTAAACAAGGAACGCAGCTTGTGACACTGCTTGCACAGAGCCTACGTGCACTGTGGGGGCTGGAAAAGGTCACAACACAGGTGTAGTAAGGTGACGCCCAGCCCTGGGCAGAGATGCTGTGCCCAGGCATGGTTAGAAAACCCTCCTACTCACTTCTGGATCACTGTGATGGGAGGAGGGGCAGAGACACTATGTGGGCTAACGTGCATGGTGGATGTTAGCCCAAGGTGGCTGGGAATTTGGACCCTCCCACGGCACGTAGGATTTTGGGGCAAAAGATTTAAAACAGAATGTGAACAGAAACTCTCCATTCCTTCTGCTCATGGTTTGTGCATTGCTCTGCTCCCATGGCACGGAGCAGGCTCCTGCAGGATGTGTGCCCCACCAGCAGCATGCCCACAGGATGCTGCAACTCTGTGTCACATGGCACAGGTCCTGGATTGCCCCCATTCTGTTGCCCTAAGGGCAATGCACAGATGCATCGGCCAGGAAGGTTTCACCAGCCCCTGAGGGTACAAGCATCTCTGGATGCCAGGGCCCAGAAGACTGAGCCCCTCATACTACTGGCTGCAGTGTCTGCGGTGTGCCCCAGCCGTGGGTGAGGGAGGAAGCTGCGGTGGGGCAATGGAGATGCTGGCCTCACAAGTTCGCACTCCCGAGAGAGAGAGAGAGACTGGAGCTGGAGAGACCCATCCGTATAGCAGCCTTGGACTACAGATAAAAACGGAAGGGAGTCTCAGAAGGGGGTCTCGGCATGGATTTGGATTTCAGTCTTTTTGGGAACAAGGGGATTTCTATGTTTCACAGAAGACAATAAAACTCCTAGCTTCTCCAGTTTAGGTAGCCTATTAATTAAAACCTTTTTCCTTCCTCACCAATTATTGTGTCATGCTTGTATGTGGCAGCAGGCGGCCGAATCCCATTTTGCCCTGTAACACCTTGAATAATAAACAAGTTTCAGGAATGGGATTTATTCCAAGCACATTACACATCTAGAATTTACACATTCAGAAATTACATGTAAGCTGATCATTAGAGAGCGTCATTGTTATTGACTGTACATGAATCCGGTCTCAAGTAGGTTGGGAAAAGTACAAGTTGTTTTGAGACATCTCAACCCCTCTCTAATCCCATTACTAACCGTGAAAGCAATGCAAATGTTTTTGTTTTCTTCTCCACTTGGGTCACATTCCATTGTAGGATGATGTAAGAGTTTTAACCAAGCATAGAATAGTAATGAGCAATTTGGGAGATGCGGTTCTAAAAGCCTGCCTTTGGTCACTTTGAATCTAAGAATATGGAGCCATTTTGATTTGCAAGGTTAATTGTACACCTGTTTACTTTTGGCATATTTTCTAAGTGGTTAAACTGGAAAAGCAAGGACTAGGTTATGGTCCAATTGTCCAAGAAAAAGACGAAGCCAATTAGTCACCTAGTATTTTTCCTACTACACTGAAACGCACTAGCTTGGTCACCACCGCACCCCTCTGAAAACAGCTGAAGCCTCTTGACCTCTGCTTGTAGGCTGTAGTCTCCTGCTCGACTGTACATTAGAATTACCTGGAGGGCATTTTAGAAAACTTGATGCACAGGTCACACCTCAGATGAATGAAATTATCATCTCTCATCCTAGAACTCAGACATCGGCATTTTTAAAGTACTACAGATAATTTATCCAATATGCAAGCAAGTTCAAGAACCACTAATGTAGAATCAGCTCCATTTCCAACTCTGGAGTCATTTAAGGGCTGATTTGAGGAGTTCTAACCCAGTGCTCCAAAGAGTTTCAAGGAATTAAAATTAAGTTATAAAGCTAGTGTACTTACTAGTTTCAGTAACTAACATCTTCTAGAGCTGTAGGCCAAAGTAAACAGAGAGATAATTAACTTTGGACTTAGGTAGGCTTTATTTTTTTAAACCTGGATCCGGTACTTAAGTTAACTGTATGACCTTGGACACATTACTTATTCTCACGGAGCCTCAGCTTCCTTATCTGTAAAATAAACCCAGTAACACCTGTTACTGAGCTGCTACTGTTGCTTGCCTTGTTAATGAAACCAAACCTCCTCTCTCATTACCCTAGTTTTGGAAGCTTCCTTTCCTAGAAATATCTAAAGTTCTGTCTTGATAACCTTGTATTCCAGCACTTGGCCTCCACCATGTTCACATGGATGCTTTCTCAATGATTATAATCTCTTCTTGACACCAGTTCAACATGGGATTCTGCTAGCACAAACTGTCCTGATCTTATTTTTCTGTACACATATGCATTTGTGTACTACCCCTTCTAGATTCCTGGTCTCCTGCCACTTGACCATTGGCATGTTTCAGAATTTCTTTCTGGATATTCCTGAAACCTGTTGCATCTAAGTACACATATTGGGCATCAAGTTCCAGTGGCTTGACTAGAAATCCTCTTGGCGCCTCTAATTGGGCTATCACTGCAAATTCTGCCTAAGCTCTAGAAAATACATTTTTCTAGAGCTCATTGGATTTACTCATTAAATCGTTATTTGCAGAGCATTTACCAAATCCAAGCACTCTGGCTTTGTACTCATAATTACCAGAATTGTGGGGGAAGATGAACACCGAAAAGTGCGATAAGCACAGTGACAGGGACAGTTAGGGTCTGGATCACCTCTATATCCTCTTTTCTCATCAAAGGTTAACATTTTCTTATTTGTTTATGTCACAAAATAGGATCACTGTTTAAAATATATTTTAATTTATCGATTGGGAAGGAATAGCAAGAAAATTATTACTGGCTATATTAAGTTATGCTCAGGTTTCCCTCTACATAATTGGAAGGGTTTGGATTTGTAATTTTGTTTTTAAAATTTTTCAAAGTTTATTTTCTAGTCCTTGGCATAGTGAAAATACGTCCTCAATCGTATCTTGGGATCATCTTTATGAATCTAAAGTGAACTCCATACTTTTCCTTAGGAATAATTTAATATGTTGTGTGGATGGGGTATCCTCTGGCTAAGTAATATGCCTCCACCTGTCAATTTCTATAAAGACCTTACAGGTATATGAAAAAAGTCTCAGAGAGAAAAGGAATTTGGTGGCCTTTTTCCAACAGGCCACATCATGGAGCAATGTGAGGATGATATTTAGGCTGCTTTTTACTGCCTCTCCTGGACTGCTCTGACTCTTGTCTGTGCCACTCTGATGATCTTTGTGTGTGTGTGTTTTCTGTGGCTTCCAGCTTCCTCATATTACCAACCAGAGAAACGAAAAAGCTGATTCTATTCAAGACAATTGAAAAATTACATATGGTTCTTAGGGGTAATGATGATGATGGTTATTATTTTAGAATTTTACAGAATTCAGAAATAATGTGCTGTCTGCTGGCCACTCTCCTCAGAACCAGTTAACCTTGAAGTTGTCCAGTTTGCTCTGTGGTGATCAGCGCTTGCTTAGCAAGAATTACAAGGGAGTAAAGGGTTAGGTTTGGTAAATCTGTCTCCTATATTACCCATCTAGTCTCCTTGTATGGGTTTCCAAGGGCGCCCTCTGCTGGGCTCCAACCAGGTCCTCTGTGTCTGGGCAACAGCCCATGGCCCCCATGCCTCAACTCTCCTTGAAAACTTACCATTTCATGCCATGTCACAGGAATTCTATTATTTGTTGTCCAAGCTGACAAGTGTCTATTTCTGCAGTGATTTATGGAGTTAACAGTTCTACTTAGTGTCTAATTCGTTGGTGACTAATGGTGGGAATGTAGGCCAGGCAAATGGAGAAGGCTATGTTCTGAGAAATCAAAGGAAAAAATATTTTCCAAAAGGCAAGATCTTCTGGCTCCCCTCAATTACGGTGTGTGGGCAGCTATCTACTTCTATCTACATGGTCAACCCCCATGGAGGTAATTTTCACTCTGCCAGCAGGAACAGAGTGAACAACATTGTTTACTTTTAAGTTTTTATTAAGAATGCCTTAAGGTCTTTGAGGGTATTATCTAAATCTTGACAACAAGTAAGTCTGTGGCACCGTTTGGTGGACTTGCTTGTCGGTAAAGACGTGTGTAGGGTGTACGTGCATGGGCATGACCTCTGCTGCCCTGTGTACTTTCTTGTCGGCTGAAATCAGTTGGGCAATCCCTGTCTGTAAGCACATTTCCCAAGAACTAGTTAGAGCCAGTCTTCATAAGAGGAACCTATTATGAAACCGGCTCCAGAGGATATTTACTTTGTTGAAGATCTACTGAAAGATACTCTTAACTTGAAAATGAAATTGCTTTCTTTTGGCTCCCACCTAACACCTTAACCCTAGAGACCTTGGGGCTCAGTTAGATTTAGAGAGCAGAGATGACAGCTGAGCCTGATCTGCAATTTTTGTAAGCCTTCTCATTGTTTAAACTGGTATTTTCAGTTTAAACAGATGAATACTTGTGTTTTAAGATCAGCTAAATTAATAACATATCATCAAATTGGAAACTGGAGGACAAAGCAAAAATTTGTTGAAGGCTCACCTTTTTTCTTAAAATTTAAGTGAATTTTGTATGCTTCTCTTTAACGCATCCATGTTTGATAGAAGACAAAAATAACATTTCAAGTCACTTCCCAGTGAAGTTGTTAACTTTTCAGTTAAATAAATGTTCTTCTAAGAAACATCACCTTTTTCTTGTGTCTCCTGATCTAAAATTTTGTATGTCCAGGAATATCTGTATTCAAATTGGAGAAGCGCAAGCTCATAGGATTAGTGAGAGAGGACCTGTCTAGTCAGAGAAGAAGAATGTAGACTGATGGCCAGTCACTAAGTGAGCGCCCCCCCCCACCCCAGGTGGAGGACTTTGACAGGGGAACAACGGCATTGGATGGTAAGCTCCAGTGCACAGTTGTAATGAGACAGGGATATTGGCTTTGGAGTTGAAGTCAAACTCAAAATACAGAATTGTCAAGGTGAATATGGAAAATGCAGGAATGTAATCAAATGATTCAAATTTCCTGGGTTCCTTTTAGACCCATTGTAATTGTGGAAGCACGAGATAAATAGTATGGCAAATAAAGAGAAAGTTCTGCATATGAATTTTTGCATTATAACTTGTTCTCTTAGCTTTCTGAAACATTTAAAGTAAGTATCCAGTTAATCTCAAAAGTGTTATTTATTTTTTATCGCTAGTGTTTTATATTCATTATCTGGAATGTATTTATTCCAGAAGCTAATTTTTCTATAGGTTATTTGAAACTCAGAACGTGTTTTTCAATAGAAAGTCTTATTAGCATGAGTTTCTCATGCAAGTTTCAAAGCGTATTTAGCACATGAGGTACCTGGAATAGATCAGAGATAAGGGCGTGAGTATCTGCTTTTTTTTGTAAATACACTTTGATGCAAGTGATCTGAATGATACCGTGGGAAACACTGTTATTAAAAGAGGTTGGAGAATCTTGTGATAAGGACAGGACACTAAGGATACTGGCTAAGAGCCCAGGGCAAGGTTGCAAGAGGTTGTAGAAATGTATTAACTTGCTGCCTAGCCCACAATTTCCCTTTCTTCTACCTGGTACTTCTCTACATACCCAATTACTCTGGCAATTAGGTAAAACTGACAGAACCATGGATGGACCTAAGGTAGACCAATCAGATATTCTAACTTGAGAGTCTGCAACTGGGGACAATTACACAAGATAATCCTTGCTGGTTATTTGGAATGAAGATACTTCCAGGGGCTACAGGGAGCCAAGTACCATCAAGAGAACAGACAAGCAGAGGGCCAGTATACATAGAAAAAGAGAGAAGAGATGAGGAACCATGCGTGGGGGGTGGGGAAGGAGAGGGAGCTAAAGTAGAAGAGGGAGGAAGAAATAATGAAAGAATTCCTAACTGCATGGTTCAGTGGGTCAGGCATTGTCCTGCAAACCAAAAGGTCACCAGTTCAATTCCTGGTCAGAGCACATGCCTGGGTTGTGGGCCAGGTCCCTGGTTGGAGGCTTGCAAGAAGCAACAGAGCATGTTTCTCTCTCAAGAAAGAGAGAAAGAAAACCAGAAAACCAGAGGGAGAGAACCGTTCTTGTCCTTGGAGCCTGCCCATTTGCTGCTGTTGATGCCAGTCCCACCTGAGGTCTGACTGTGTTTCCTATAAGACATTTTTTTGTGTCTTTCCAATAAATTTTTCTTTTTCATTTAAGCTAATTCGAATGTTCTAAGTGAGAGGACAACCAAGACATTGAAAGAAAATACATAATGAGATATATCTTATTCTCTCTACAGACTCCCCTCTCCCATCTCTCTTCATTCTCTCCTCTCCCTTTCCTACTTTGATAGTCTTCCTTTTGTATCTTCAACATGTTTCTCTCCTCCCTTCCAGAGAGGGAAAGGACCTCCTTCCCTTTTCCCACCTTTGCTGCTCTCCAAATCTTGACCATTTGTGCCCTAAATAGAGATGAATAGCCAGGATGGAGAGGGTAGGAACAGAGGAGCATTCATAAGACCACATGGGCACAGATAAGAATATAACTGCTTATCCTAAAACATAGTATATGGGGTATATTTATTTAAAATAGTCCATTTGTTAAGTATAATGAATTTTAAGAAACAGTTCAGGCAGGCTTGACTATATTTATATGTAACACATAAAAATGCTTATTACTCTCTTTGAAATTTAACCTGATGCGATGTTTTTCTTGATGAAATACTTCTCTGGTTCAATCACCTTCATTTCATTAAATGAAAAGCCCTAAAATGCATTAAATGCCCTTTAAAAATTAGATGTTCCTCATTGAACTGAGAAAGAAGTACAGATGAGGAATAAAGGTCTAGAAGTATTAACTTAAAATATAACAGGTTATACATTAGGAGTTATGACTTTATATTACAAAAATCCTCACTATGCTGCAGGACTGAGCTAAAAGTGCACTAATTTAGTCTTGGGCTATTTTTATGAGGCTGTGGGCTGCTGACTCGTAAACTCACCTGATCAAAGCAGATAGCACATTTGCCTTAAAAGGACCTTTGGCAGGTTTTCCTCCCTGCTTTTGCATGAGAATGGAGAAGATGTAGCTTCATATGAATGGACAGAAGGACAACTTTAATTCTACCTCAGCTCTGTTGCCTACTATTTAGCTAGAAGTGTCTGAATAAGTCACAATTTCTCACTTATATAAAATGTGAAATCCTTTCGTCAAACAAAACCACAATATGTAACTCTGTGTATATAATGAAGTAGACTGCCCTAGGTTGGGCTGGACTGGAGTTAGAATCTCTTTCCACCTGCCCCCTTCCCATTGCCCAACTACTCTACCCCCTACCCCACCTGCCTCTACCCCTCAGACTTCCATGAACTCTCAGGATTTTTTTTAAAAGATTTTATTTATTTATTTTTAGACATAAGGGAAGGGAGGGAGAAAGAGAGGGCAAGAAATATCAATGTGTGGTTGCCTCTCACGTGGCCCCCACTGGGGACCTGGCCTGCAACCCAGGCATGTGCCCTGACTGGGAATCGAACCAGTGACGTTTGGTTCGAAGCCCATGCTCAGTCCACTAAGCTATACCAGCCAGGGCATGAACTCTCAGGATTTTGCTGAGCATACCTGGAAATCCCCAGACTATATAATCTCCACAGTTGCTGCAAGCTCATTAAATCTACAATTCTGTGATGTCTTTCATGAAAACTCTACAGAAGAGAAAAAATGTCATTGGCTCCATTTAGTGTTTGTCCATGTTCTTTGATGACTATATGATTGAAAGGATTGGACAATGTGGGAAATCAGATTTGTGTTGAAGCTGCTGTTTTAATTGCTAGATGTCACTTTATATATGTGTTTGTTGAAAAGAGAAGATCTTTAATGTATTCCATTTACATGGAACTTCAGGGAAAGAGAAGGTACTCATAAAAACAGTTGAAAATGACTTTTCAGTCAAAGCAAGTACTCTAATTTGGTTTACAATTCTTCTAAGAATGCAGTAGCAGTTAGAAAGGTAAATTCTCAGAATTACTCTTGTTGTAAGTGAGGTCTGTGCCTGAGTGCCAGGGCTGCCTTCCAGCACATCCTTCTTCTTCAGCTGGGAAGGCCCTTTGGAGTCATGATTCTGCTCTTTAACTGAAAATACTCTTGTCCAGATTGGGAGATTCTTTGTATTTTTTCAATCTTCACCCAAGGATATGTTTATTGATTTTTTAGAGAGAGAGAGAGAGAAAGAAACACTGATGTGACAGAGAAACATCAAATAGTTGCCTCCCATATGCACCCCAACTGAGGATCAAACCGCAACCTAGGTATGTGCCCTGTCAGGGAATCCAATCCACAGTCTTTTGGTGCATAGGATGACTTTTCAACCAACTGAGTCACCTGGCCAGGGCACGGGATTTTTTAAGCATTACCTCAAAGTAAGGACAAATCGGGAGGCTGAGACATCTGAACTTCACCAACACTACTGTTATAGGTTGAACTGTGCCCCTCAAAAAGTCACATGATGAATTTCTAACCCCCAGTACCTCACAATTTGACCTTATTGGGAAATAGAGTCATTGGTTGCCCATATAATTGGTTAAGACGTTCATACTGGTGTCCTCATAGAAAGGGGAAATCTGAACACAGACAGGCACACAGGGAGAATGCCATGTGGAGATACAGGCAGAGATCAGGCTGATGTAGCAGAAGACAAGGAATGCCCAGCACTGCCAGCGAATGATCAGAGCTAGAGGAGAGGCCTGGCATGGACTGTCCCTCCCAGCACTGAGAAGGACCCACCCCCGCTGACACCTTGATCTCAGACTGCTGACCTCCAGACTGGGAGACAACACACTGCTTTTGCTGCGTCCATTCAGTGTGCAGTACTCTGTGTCAGCAAATGCACGCAACCACCAGCCCTGCTCATTTTCTACAGGGCTAATTCCTAAATGTCAGTCATCTGAGTAACGTTTTCATGATTTTTGCTATGGCAGCACATCTGCCTGTATGATGATTTATTTTATATTTTTTCTTCAAAAACATATATATTTTCAGCTGACCAGATATTTTTTAAAAAAAGATTTGTAAGTGTATTTGTGATCTAAGTGTTCTAACAAATAAAAACTAGAACTGCTGAGTGAAAACATAGTAAATATCCTGTAAAATGCATAGCTGACTTCACAGGAAAAGAAGAGAATTTTCCAGGGTTCACAGAGAACTGGCAGATCCACTGACTGTTGTCTGTCTCCTCTGCACGCGCTGCCAGTTCACTGCCAGCTCTCACTCTGGACCAGTGCAAAAGGTTTGTCTCCCCCAAATCTCTTGACTCTTCCTTCCATCCAAACTGTTCTCCTTGTTGCAAATAGAGTGAGGTAAATTTTAAAATACAAATAAAATAAATTAACTTCCCTGCTTAAATCTTCTCTATGACCTGCCATTGCTTATTAGGATAAATTTAGACCAAAACCTGTCTCCTGCCTACCTCCCCAGTGTAACCAGACTCCAGATATACTGTTTTTCTCTGGGTCTCCAAGCAAAGAGATTCCTCTGCTTGAAACACCCGACTCTGCTCCCTCCTGCTTCAGCTTTCTCGTAGTTAACTCCAACTCACCTTTCAGAGCTCTGCTCAATGACACTCATTGAGAGCCCTTCCCTGATCCCCACTCCTCAAGCCAAGAAGTCTCTCTTGATTATAATCTATCAGTTTTCTGTACTTCTTCCTAGCATTTATCACTATTCCAATTAAACAAATAATTAAAGATTTAGTTGTTTCACAAACGTCTCCTCTGCTAAAATTTAAGCTCCACAAAGGGAGAGATTGCATTTGTATTGTTCTTTATTATATTCCCTGTACCAAGTATGGTATCTTCCACAGGTAATAAAAATGTATTGAATGAATAATCTACATACATGTACATGAGGCAAGAAATGTTATTAATTTCCCTCCACCTTACCCCTGATATTTCATTCACTACTCTATTATAAGATAATAATTTCTTTAAAAAGAGTAACTATTTCAAGAGTAACATCACATTAGCATATGTTTTCTTTCAGGCTATTTTATAATGCATATAACAAAGAAGTTTTATTCCATATTCTCTGACAAACTTTTATTACTCTTCTGCAATTTGAAAGAAATATTCAGGGCAATATACTTCATATACTGCCATTGTTGCAAGGGACCTATTATTTTAAACTTTTATTTTGTTATTATAAGTGGGTATCAGTTAAAACATATAAGTAAATGGAATTATTTAGGTTTCTCTCTGACCAGTGGTTGTGATTGATATATTTGATTTTACCTTATACTTGAAGCAAGTGTGTGGTTGTAATTGAAATATTTAATTTTTGCATTAAAAGTAAACCTCTGGAATATGTACAAGTGAGAGAGAGAGAGAGAAGCTCCCTAATTTAGCTTATCCTAATTTCCTAAGGATTTCCGTTGCCTATAGTCCTCTTAATTTATTAGTTGAGACATAAAATTTGAGATCTTTAAAATCAGCGACAATGGAAGAAACAATTGTATAGGAAGAGAAGAAATTTCTGAGTGTGTCAAGTTAGCTTTGGAATGAAATAAGTCATTCTCCTGTTCAACATTCTAATTAATGCAAAAGACATTCTGCAGCATATAAATAACCCATTTTCTCAATGTAATCATTTTATCTTTGTGAAAATGAGAATCAAGTTATCTCTGTAATGTAAAGAATGCTATGCAATGTTCTTGAAATTGTTCGCAAATTCAGAATTCATGGGGATGATTTGTTTGATGCTAAATCACTTGGCCACAAACTAGCATACGGCAACCAGATGAGTGCAGAGTGTTTAAATGCACACAATAATCTTAAGTGCATAAGGTGTCCAACAAAGCACCGAACTAAGTGCTAAAAGCTTTTTATCAGTTATTCCATCTCACTTTTTAAACCAATCATTTGCAATGCAGTGGGTTATTTTACTGTATCCCACTTAGAGGGATTAAGCAACTTTCAAAAAGTGACACATTTTGTATAGGTTAGGGTCAGGAAGCAAACTCAAGTTTATCTGATTCCAAAGCTTCATTTTTGACCACTCTGCTTTAGCGCTCATATATAAAATTCCTATATTGCCTAGTATTCAGATACACAGGACTTATGACCACAATTTTTTTAGATTAATTCAATTTTATACGTGTTAGAATTACATTGCTTGTGCCAGAACTGAGAAAAGAAACCCAGATTTCCTGATTCCCTTCCCAATGTTTTCCCATGATACTATGTTACTTCCAATCACAGACCTTATTCACATACATTTTACTTGTGACATAAACTGAAGCAATGTTACTGGGCTCTATGTTTAAAGATAGTATACATATCAGAAATTTCAAAAAATAATTTGAATTAAAGTTCAGTATCTTTCTCTTAAATATTTGTCATTAACATTGTTACCATATGGCCGATTTTTTTAAGTGACCCTGACCATAATCTTGGAAAAAGACATCTTTTGGGGCTAAGACTTCAACCTCAGAAGTTAAGACCAGTTAAGGAATCAAGCACGTCTTCATTTTGATAGGGGACTCAAGAGTGGGAAAACTTTAGTTTAGGCTTAGTAATGAATGCATGTAAAAGCTATTATTCCAGGAACTGAAGTTCTGACCCACCCTGACTCCAAGAGACCAGAAGCAGTTCCACGTTTGTGCCTCGGGAGGGCTGTAAGCAATTCAAGATAGTATTTGAGCCATTGTACTCCAGGGCGAGATGACCACTGCCTAGAACACAGCTAAAGACCACCGCCTGGGATGAGAATGCTGCAGATTTTTTTAATCCAATTAACTTTTCCCTGAATTCCAAACCACTTACCTACACTTTGTTCTCCTTATAAAAGGACCATTTTAAAATGCAATTTAAGATGGGTCTGTTACAGTATAAACCCACCATCTTCTCAGATCACTGGCCATCTGCATACGGTGCCCATAAAGACTTAGTCCCTGTCTCTGCTGATTGGGTTTGGTATGTGACAGGCAGCACGAATGCTGGCTTCTCCAGTTTCATGCTCAGTGCTGAGAATTGTAAGAACTATTACACTCATTCACTCATTCATTCAACTATGGGTCATGCTTATGACAAGCATTGGTCATAGAGAAAAAAGCAGTGGTGGCTAGCTCTAGCAGAGACTGGATGACTGACTGTTCAGCAAGTCATTTGCGTATCTTCCTAGGTGTACAGCTTGACTACTTTCCCCAGCCCCTCTAATGAGGTGTGGCCGTGTGCCTGAGCCCAATGGTCTGTAGATGCAAGTCATTTGTGACACTAGCAGGCCAGACCCATAACACTTCCTTCCTCTTTTTCAAAGTAAACATGTACTGAAACCGACTGAGCCACAAGATAAAACTTGAGACCCTAACTCATGCTTGGAGTAGAGCCTGACACTTAGGGACATCTGTTTTGGACTTACAGTCAAGAAGTAAACATTTATTGCATTAAACTACTTAGATGTAGGAGTTTATCTCCTACAATTGTTAGCAGTGCCCTAATTAATGCACTGTACTTGAAATCAAATAGGAAAACAGTTATAAAACTCCTATACAGTACAGTGCTTTGTGAGTGGTAAAATATACTCTTAACCAAGTACAGAGGATGGATAGAAAAAGTGACATCTGAACTGAATTTTGAAGGCTAGGTAAGTATCACACAAGCTAGGCAGGGAAAGAGTGGTCCAAGACAGAATTGCATGTATAGAATTGCCTTTTACATGCACCCAGGCAAGAAAGAACAATTTCAAAGGATTAAAAGAAGTTTGTGAATGGGTAGATTTACTTTGAGGGAGGTAGGGAGACATGAGACTGCAAAGAGGAGCTAAATAATGAAGGAGTTAGATGATAAATTCTCTCACTGCACTAACCATTCTGTGATCTTTGGAACCAATATGACCACTAGCCTAAACTGAAAAAGATGTAAATTCAACATATGTATTAAATATCAGTTTATTGGATACAATCATACTCATCTGAAAATGAACAGAATTTCAACTACTTAAGTGAGCTTAATGTGGAGAAATTAATGTTGAAAAGACTGTTTTAGTGGCCAAATATCAGCGTTTTTTTTTTTCTGTTTTCTTTAATTCAAATATAAAAAGATACCTATCTGAGGTATAAAACCAAGTATATTTTTATTTGAATGCTTCAAAGACATAACAGGGGATCTAGAGTCAGAGAATTCAAGTTTGAGTCCCCACTCTATCTTATACTAAATGTGAACAGATCCCCTGTTTGTATCATAGGAATAACAAATAAACTTCCTTTCTGGACTACTGCGAAATAATATCTGTGAAAAAGGCCCATACAAATATAGGTTAATTTAGACTTCTGCAGTTCTAAAAAGAAATCATGTGAAAATACCCTAAATGGACATTAAATTATCTCATTTCTACAGATAATATATGAGTATTTCATAAGTAAACAACGAAAATCAATCAGCAAAGTTAAGTGGGTTTTAAGAAAACTTCATTAGAAATTCTCTGGGGGGAATTGCTGATATCTGAGCCTATTCACAAAAAGAAATTATGATTTGAACAAACAGCTGCTATCTTTCAGAGGGAAATATTGACACCACTGAGGATTTAAAATATAAAGATAAAAAATGGACAACTCAATCCAAAGAAAGTGGTTTTGTGGCTTGGCTTATTGTATTTTTATATGAATATTTTTACACAAGCAATAATTTAACTTTCAGATTGCTTATATTTCTTATTTGTTCCCATATAAACCCAACACTCTACTCTATTACACCTGTGGCCCTAGCGTTGATTTAAACTTTGATCTTTAAACAGTGTATGTGGTTAATCTCACCTATTTATTATCTGCTTATTATCTGTTTCTTACTCCATGGTATGGAGTCCATGTTTTCATTTCTTCAGAGGGCAAAACAATGTCTGCGCCGTAAGTGGTTCGGTATATATTACAGAGCCTTAACAAACGTCTTTTGATCAATCTTACTTGCTATGTTAGAAATGTTCACATTTATGACTCAGTTAAGTAATGATTCTGATTATTATATGAAATTAGAACAGCACTGTTGGGAACTGCCCTGCCTGGTTTCAGAAGCTGTAACCCCACTGTGGCTAAGACTGAGTAAGAGAACTTGGGACCATAAGCCACTTAAGAGACAAAGCTTATCTTCCTTGTGGGGGCCTCTGCCCCCTTTCACTTCATCCTGCTTGGCCTGGAGCACATGGCTGGTTAGCCAATGATGGGTAAGATTCCTCAAAGGAGGGACGACATAAGACAGGCATGGTCACTAAGGGGCTCCCAGGGAAGGACTTGGGGGGCTACAGAAAAAGCGGGTGATGGACTCTTTCCCCTCGGCTTTGACATAACCTGAGTCCTCATTCTGTCTGCAAGAAGTCTCCTAATCTCTTGGCTTCCTTAATTCCCCTAACCCACTTAAGCCTGAAACAATGCTGGAGGTGGGTGTGGCCCTGTGCTGGAAAGGGCTGGTTCCCCTGGGCCATCAGGCCTAAGGAAGAATGCATAAAATCCTGTGAAAACTACTTTGTTAATACCCTCAATTTAAATGATAAGGGTCCAAGCATGAAATGAGTTTGTTCCCAGAGTTTTATGGCCCTTTAGCTATCTAACCCTGACTCAGACAGAGTTCTAAGCCCTCAGAGATCTTTGAATGTTATCTATTGTTTGAACATTACTGCCTGACAATGATTGATGATTTATGTATATACCCTGTATTCCTATGCAAATTAAACCCAGTAAAAGCCCATTGAGGAACAGGTTCCTGGTCCTTCTCCTTTGAGAGATTGGCTACCTTTCCTTCCCAAGCAGATCATGTCTTGGTCAACTTATTCTCATTCATAGCCGGAGGTCCGCACCACAGTACATAGGGCATCTCTTCAGGTTTATATGTTTAGGGATAATCTATTCTTGAACTCAAATGAGTTCATACTGAAACACACTCTCAATATTGGGCTTTCTTACACCTATATGATATATTTATTCTTTTTTTTTTTTTTAACATAGAGGTTACATATTCCAAAAGCTTGCTCAAGTCTCCCAGGAGAATATCTGTTGATTTTTATTCAAGCAATAATGAGTGTGCTTCATCTTCTCCAATCCATAGTGCACATTAAAATCATATTTATCTTCCTGAATTGTCTACCTGCTATCTCTTCCAAGGGGTCTTATCATATGGTTTTTGTGAGTTTTTTTTTTAACTCACTGTTAGTATTTTGCTCTTTTTGAGTTCCCCTGGTTATGCACTATGTGCTGTTGGTAAATCTTTGAGAAGTTGTGATATGAAATAAGAATTTTTGACTGGAGAGTAAGCTCTTGATTTTTAAAAGAACAGTAAGCCATTCTAAGGCCAGAGAGCATATGGGAAAACAGTGAGTTCTGTGTTTACCAGCTTTGGAAGTGTTAGCATCCAACAGGTCTCGATCAACAACAGAAACACCTTCTTAGAATCACCTAGCTATTTACTGTTTATTTTTGTTATACTTGGGGCTATGCCTTGACTACACCTGAAGATTCCTCAGGTAGGTCCAACCCACACTGGTCTTCCCCTATTTTGAACTTCTTTATAAGAAACCAGTTACTTAACTTTTTAGCTGTTAACTGTTTTGTCCTTGCCTCTCACATAATCTCCTTGAATGTAGCTTATAGTTTTTTGGTGTTTTCCACAATTTGCTCTCCTCACTGCTTTGCACATATACTCAGTAACGCATAGTGCATTAACTGTGAGCATTTATCTAGTTTTCTGGCCCATTAGTCCACTACTACTTGATCAGATTGGCCAAACTCAAGGTACAGTGCTTGAATAAGTATTTAGAGGCAGGCAGGAGACAGTCGACACTAGTCAGAATTACCAATGCTGGTAGGTATACCACACAGACTCCTAAAATCTCCGTGGCTCAATACAACAAAGAAAAAATATATTTCTCCCTCATTTTCTGGTCTGATACAGTTCTGGTGACTTCCCCTGTCTTGTTGTAATACAACTGTAATACAGTTCCAAGGGGGAAGGCAGGGAAGACCTGGCGGGATGGGTGGCTTATGGAGCTGGCCTGGAAGTGACAATGTTCCTCTGGCCTCATCTTATGAGCAGATTCTGTCACATGGCCCAGATCGCACTGTCAGAGAGGCTAGGGAAAGCAGAAAGCAGAGGGTTATTTGTTGAACACTATACTCTCTGATCCTCTATTCCAAACCTCATTTTTTTATTGTTGTTCAGTTACAGTTGTCCCCATTTTCCCCACATTACTCTCCCCCTGCCCTACCCACTCCCACCTCCCCCATTCAATCCTCCCACCCCTGTTGTCTTTGTCCATGTGTCCTTTATACATGTTCCTTGACTTAACCCTTCCTCTTCTTTCACCTGTAATACCCCTCCGCCCTCCCCACTGGTTACTGTCAGTTTGTTTTTTAAAACTAAAATTGAGAAAAAAACTTCATCAACTTTCCCATTGTAGCTCCTTTAAGACTCAGCAGCAATGGTCAGTGGGTTCCCTGAGGAAAACAGAGACACAGTGCATGAGGGTACAGTCATGGGTTCACAACCATGGTGATCACACCTTGGGCTCTGCATTTTAGGAATTTTTCAGGTTTTGTGGAGATCACACTAGGAAAGCAAAAGCTGGGATAGAATCAATGCTTTGGGCTTCTCGTCAGCTTCTCAGCTATCCTAGGACTAGGATCAGTTGCTGGGCTGCAGGTTTAATAACCTCTCACTTCTGAGGTCAGATGGGCCACTTTGACTCATCCTGGGGTGGGTGAATAGAAATTGGTTGTGATTCACTTAATACGGCAGAGGGAGGGTGCTTTCCTTCAGAAATAACGCTGGGCAAGTTCAAATATCCAACAAAAAATGACAACTTTTTTCAGGCCTCTGCCCTCCTCAGGAGGAAAAATAGATACTGAATGTGCTGCGGTGAAACAGGTATCCCAGGAGTTATCTAGAATAGCAATGTATCTGTGCCTCACTGTGGGCTTGCTGCAGCTGTTCCCCAAGATACAGTGACAACATTAGACAGGATAAGTCAGCCTACCTACAAGCTTGCTTTGTTAAGAAATTTAAATAATTTTACATTAACTGATTTGATTTTTCAGTTTGATTTAGATTCATACCATTACATACTCCAGCATCGGGATAGACAGCTGGCACAGGTCTGCGATTGCTCTCCAGGCAGTAATAATCATCGCAATATAACCTTTCACTCACAGCAGGTGTCTCTGCGGAGCTCCAGCCCCAGAATTCTGTTTGGCAGGCAGAAATGCAGTCTTTAATGCACTCAGTGCATTGAGAAACAATTGGAACACGGCTGTGATGATGGGTAACCACTTTATGACATGCTATTGCGTTATCTCTATTGTAATGGCATGTCATTGGCTACCACTCGTCAATACACTTTTATGTCTTGGAGTGATCTAATAAATAGCAACAGATGGAGTTTTGAGTCTCCTTGGAGAACTGACTAATCATACAACCTGTGGATCTGCTCTCTTTACATTAATGGCTTGGCCTTTTTCAGAGACAGAAAATGAATATGACAGGGAAATTGACAGAAGGAAAACTGCCTGAACTTAGAAACTGTTCTTTTGTCTGTACTGTTCAGGAGCTGAATCTTGTTCAAAACCATAGTCATTTCTCTTTCCCTTGCCAAGCAAACTCACTACTTTCGTTCACACTGGAAATTAGAACTCTGCGCAGTGTCCAGATTAGCTAACTCAGAAAGGGAATATTTCTGGTCCCTGCCACATTCCGCATATCATTTTTTTAATTTTTTTGCTTTACGACTATATCAGCCTGCTCTGGCTGCCATGACAAATACCATAGATCAGTTGACTTAAATAACAGAATTTTATTTCCTCACAGTTTTGGAGGTTGGGATTCTGAGATTACGGTGTCTGCATCACCAGGTTTCTGGTTTACAAATGGCTGTCTTTAGGGTGTGTCAGTGGCGGGGGCGGGGTGGGGGGAGACACAAATGAACCCTGGTGTCTATTCTTATAAGGCTACTATTCTGAATTCTAAATTCTTATAAGGCTCTTACACTCATGTCTCCTTCTAAATCTGATGACCTCCCAAAGACTCATCTTTGAATACCATCACCTTGGTGGTTGTTAGGGCTTCAATATATCCATGTTTGATAGGATATATCATAGAGCACTAACATAATATATGAACAGCAGTACTCTAGTAGTTTCTTGATGGATCTCCTGTTCCTCACTAGAGTCTAAAATCTATTCCCAACAGAGACATGCTTTTGAAAACTATAAATTAAATAACATCACTCCTCTGTTCAAAATCCCTCAATGGCTCCCCATTGCACTTAAAAAAAATTATTCCATGGACTACAAGGTTCCATATGATTCAGATCTCTCTTGTTTCTTCTAGTTCCTTTTTTTTTAAGTTTAGAGATTCTTTTCTTTAAGCCTCAACCCAAATTGTTCAACTCTTATTATAGTGTAACCACCTAGTTTAAAAACCTTGAAAAAATAAGTTATCCATGTTACCTTGTCACTCACTTCAATTCTTACTTGTTCTCTTTTTCTCTGGGCCAGTATACTGTACCACACTTACCTCTCTGTCTCTCTTTGCTACGGGCTACAAACTATATTCCAGCAGAGTCTCATAACTGTGAAGCATCATGGGAAAGGTAATAATCACAAAAAGGAAAAACACAGGAGCTGGTATCTGTTCCCTTGACGTTTGCCTTCAAAGGTTTTCCAGTTTGTCCTACTTGCACACCCAGCCCCTACATAGGGGCAGTTCCGTGACATTTAGCTAAAGAGTTATTTGAAGAACAAATGGCTGAAAGCTAGTCTGGGCTGTAAATTAGTATGTCTATGCATTAACAAGGTCTTTCTTGCATTCATCACTTAAGAAGATTTTTTAAAAATACAGTTGACATTCAACATTATTTTGTATTAGTTTTAGATGTATAGCACACTAGCCAAACAATCATATACTTCACAAAGTACTCCCTTCAATATTTTCAGTGCCCGCCTGGCACCAAACACAATTATTACAATATAAATAATTGACTACATTCCTCACGCTGTACTTTACATCCCTGAGACTACTGTGTAACTGCCCATTTGTATTTCTTTATCCCTTCGCCTTTTGCACCCCTGGATCCTTCTTCATTCACTTGGCTCATGCCGTACCATGTCTCTGCTACTCCTCAGACACGTCATGCTTAAGTCTCTTTCAGGGACCTCGCGATTGTGATCTTCTCTGGAGCACACTTTTCCAGAGCTTTGAATGGCTGGTTTTCTGTCTTCATTGTCATCTTGTGAATTGTCACCTTCTTGAAGCACTCCTCTTTCTCAAATTCTGTCTAATTCTATAGTCTGGTTACTGTGAATATTTCAAAGGACTTCATATATAAATCTTCATTTTTTCCTTTTAATATTCTCAGTGTCTAGAACAGTGCCTGTATACATCAGGTACTAAATTAGCATTTATTTAAAAAATAAATGAAATATTATGTACATGCCAATTTATATTTATATTGTCATCCTAGTTCTTACTTCTTATTTCCAGGCCTGTGCTCCCAACTGCCTACTTGATGTTACCATTTGACTATTTCATAAACATCTCACATGGAAAGTTTTCAAATTTAATTAATCTACCCATGAAACTTATATCTTCTCTCATGTTCCCCTTCACATACTGGCTTAAGCAAAAGCTGGGAGTTACCTTTAATTCTTCCTTTCTCATCTCCTCCCATGCAGTCAATCACCAACCGTGTTATTCTCTCCCTAAAACACATCATGACTCTGTCCTCTTCACTCCATCTCTACCTCTGTCACCTGTCCGAAAAAACCCACCATCTCTTGCCTGGAGCTCAGTGTCTTTCAAGAGGTTTTCCCACTTTCATTCTGGGCATACACCTCCCATTTATTTTCTAAGCCATAGCGAGAGTGGTGCTGAGTATTTATTGTAATAGCAATAGCGAATGAATATGTATGGGGTTCTACTATGTGCTACTCTGTTGACGCTTGAAGATGAACATGAATTTTGATCCCCTCTACCTGAAGATTAAAAATGCAGATCTGTTTATGAAACTACCTTAATAACATCTTTAAAAATTAGCTCTCACCACCTTTAGAATAAAAGCCGATATCCTTGCCTGGCCCGCAGGCCCTGTGTGATCTGGGCCTGCTTCCTTCTCTGCTCCCAGCCTGTGTATCTCTCCTCCCACATCTCTGGGTTCTGCTTGCACTGGGGCCCCTCATCCTGTGAAACCGCCACTGCCGCCTGCTTTCCGTCTTCAGGAAAATGCTTGACCTGAGTAACCCCTGCTTCTTTTAGGCCTCAGCTAAAATCTCACTCCTCAAATATGCCTTCTGAGAAACACCTAATCAGACATGAACATTTGGCCTTATCAGAGTTGGTAATTACAGATTTAGCTAATTACAGAGCTGCCTAGTCATTAAATGGTAAGCTCCATGAGTTTGAAAGCTGTGGTCTGGTTTTTAACTGCCGTATCTCCAAGGGCTGAGCCGAGAACCAGCTACAAAATGGGCATTCAATAAACATTTATTATTATAGCCAAAATCAATGGAATACGCTCTGCCATCCCCAAAAGGACCAAATCAGCTTTTCTCTCTAGTCCCTTCAGTGGACTAAATTAAAATGCACCAGCAGGTTACGACAAAATGTACAGTATGCCAAGTAACTGAGAAAAGGGAGGAATGTCTTAACCATTGAGATTGAAATTGAAATTGTTTAGTTTTCTGTTTAAAATTTTTCTGCAAATAGTATGAGAGAATTGTCTTCTGGTAAGAAAGTTACTTGCACTTGATAATTGTTTACCAATTATTTATTTGCAAGGCATACATTTTAAACCTAGTTCTGATGATAAACTGCCAGTTTATCGATGGAAGCATTAGGTTTTCATTATCAAAGTGAAATGTTACACAAAGAAGTGTGAAAGCAGTGTTCTGTTCAGTGATTTGTTTCTTTTTAGCCAAAACTACTTTGCCATATTTAACACAGGACATTGACATAGATTTAAAAAGTTTTTAAAATTATAGGTGATATAGAATATTATATTAGTTTCAGGTGTACAACATAGTGGTTCATATAGCTTATGAAGTGATCACCCCAGTAAGTCTAGTATCCATCTGACACCACATACAGTTATTACAGTATTATTGTCTGTATTCCCTATGCTGAACTTTACATCCCTGGGACTATTTTTCATAACTGACAATTTGTACTTATTAATCCCTTCACCTTTTTTACCCATCCATCCCACAACCCCTACCATCTGGGGGTGGTCAATATGTTCTTTGTATCATGAGTTTGCTCGTTTTGTTTGTTTACTGATATATTTATTTTGGAGTCTACATATAAGTGAAATCATGTGGTATCTGCCTTTCTCTGACTGATTTCACTTAGCATAATACCCTCTAGGTCCATCCATGTTGTCACACTGATGCACATTTTTAAAATCCAAAATATTACTTTGTTTTAACAAAAACAATGATTATTATTACTAATAACCACAAAAGCCTCAGCTCTAAATCCAGATGTTTTTAATCAAAGTACAAAGAATGATGTAGCCAATCATAATAGGAGACTTTTTTTTAAAGTAGGAGACTATTTTGGGACCAAACCTCAGGCAATTGGTTATAACTTATCAAATCATGTCGAGGAGCAAAACCAGAAGATATCTCAACCTCGGTCAGAGATCTACACAGTGTCCACAGCTAAGAATGATTTTATGTATTCAAATGGTTGAAAAGCAATCAATGAAAAATCCTTTATGACATGAAATGTATGTTTCATACAATTTTTACATGCTACCATATCATTTATTTACATATTGTCTATGTCTACTTTCACACTATAACTGCAACAGGGAATTTCAAAGTTTTTTGACTGTTATCCTCAGTAACATATTTTACATTGAGAACTGTACATCCACACAGATATAGAGCTAAAAAGTTTCACAAAACACTATTTATTGTATTATAACATGCTCTACAGTATTCTGCTCAGTTCCACTTCACTTAAACAATGTCTATAATGTTATTTCTGATTCTGACCCATTAATGATTGCTACTCAAAGTATGAAAAACGTTTGTCTGAATTTGTTTTCTCAATCCTGGTTGAACTAGGAAGTTAAAAAAAAAAAATACTAGGCCCCATTCTAGACCAGTCTAATCAAAATTACTGGATACCAGGGTGTTGGTTTTCAAAGCGTAGCAAATAAACCAGCTGTCTCTCGGGTGCTCTGCCTGAGGAGCCCGGGCTGAGAACAAATCCTCTTGCTACTCAAAGCTGACTCTTCAGACCAGCAGCATCGACAATGGGAGTTTGTTAGAAATGCAGAATCTCAGGCCACAACCCAAACCAACTTTTTAACAAGATCCCAAGGCAATTTACATGCACATGAAAATGTGAGAAGCACACATCCAGACCAAGAAAGAGTTTGATTAACCACTGCAGAATTAGGTTATACTCTCCTCTACGTCAGGGAAAGGAAAATGAACATATTTGCTTCACTTAGTATTGCAAAGGCAAAATGTGAAATGGCAAAGAATAAAATGTATCCAGAGAGGAAAGCTATTTCATGTGTGAGAGTTTCCACCTATAGGAGCTCATCCAACTCCAAAAAAAGGGGAGTCACAGCTGGATTCTAAGAACACAACCAAATGACTTCAATGTGCCAAACCCAACTGGACATCTGGCCCAGGCTCATTCTAGCTCTGTACTTCCTGCTGCTTCTGCTGCTGCTTTTGCAGTGGGACCTGGGACACAGCTTTTTGTAATCTTAATCTTTGCCCCTGGGCCAGAACCAGCTGATTTCTAGGAATCAGAGGATAGGCTTTGCTACTGTCTATTTGATCAGAAACATCCAGTTTTAGAAACCAAAGCTCTCGGGTGCATTTCACCTGAGTGAGATCAAAGGCAGAGTGTCTGAGTTTTCTCTGGTTGCTGAGTCTGAGGCTTCCCAGGGACACAGTGAGTCACAGAGGAACCACGGAGGGGCGAGGGCTCCAGCAACCTACACAAACTCCCTGGCAACTGGAACCTTGTATGGAAACTTTTCCCTCTGTAATTTCCTCAGGCCTCTTCCACAGTTCAAACTATTTGTGTTCTCACAGCATTTCCAAATGCTGATTTTACCTTCCACTGACCTGAGAATTCTATGTGGTGCTGTCGTTAACTTTTTAAGTGCTGGTAAAAGACATGTATATTTTTTTCTTTGTTTTGTTCCGTTTTTTTTTGTTTGTTTGTTTGTTTGTTTGTTTTTGTAGAGGGAGAGGTTGTGAGTAGAAGTACTGGATTTGGAAGCTGGCATTGATAGAAATGTAATCAAGTAACACTTGGTCTAGACGTAAATATTAGAAACCATCCTTTTTTTCATTACAGTCTCCTTTCAAAACAAATAAACAATAAGAACACAAGCAAGTAAAAAAAATCTAACTTAAAATGACTGCATGTTAACCTCCTGCGGGAAGTTTTCACAGCTTCCCTTGAATGTCACTGCTCTCGGTTCCACTGGGGAGTGACAGCGCAGCTGTGGGACTAGGGGAATCCCCTTCATCTGGGAACTGGACCGAGATGTGCATTCTTGAATCTCACCCCAGACCTACTGAGTCAGAAGCTCTGGGGCTGAGACCCATCCCTCTAGATGACTCTGAGGCATGCTAAAACTTGAGGACCTCTCACCAGCTACAATTTAAACTGGTCTCAAAGACATGTTGACCTGTTCTGAAAATAGCTAGTTACTAACCTGCACTATCTTCAAAACTAAAAGTTGAGTTTAGGAAAAAGGATTCTTATTCTGAACACAGAGAAAACAAACACTGACCTTTTATGGCTGCAATAGCAGTCTCCAGTGAGAGCTCAGAAACTGTGTGAACGTTACCAGGCCTTGTTAAGCTTCACTTACCTAGTGGGCAGGTCACTGTTTTTTGCAGATGATACACCCCAATGGACATGAACCTGTCAGAAGCAAGAGAACACATTGCTCTCATTTCACAGTTGAACTATAACTTTAAACCATTTTTTATAACTTTCAGTCATTAAACTAGATAAATTAATGCCTCTCTGGGAAGAATTAAAATGCCTCCAAACAAGGCAAATTTCACCTGTGAAGATTCAGTTAGCAGAAAGAAAACTGCTGATCCCACAACCAGTGCTTTAAAAGCTGAAAGAGAAGCTAATATGTGCACAAATACAGAGACGTATGCAGGGATTCTAGAATTCCTGGGAGTAATACCCTTATCTTATGCAACTATGTCAACTGATGCAGAGAGGGGAGCTAATACTTAGGTGCTAACACAGGGGAGGAAAGTACGTAAATGAAGAACACCTCATAGCACAGCCTGCAGGATCTGTGTGCGAGACATCCTCACCATTTCTTGCAGGCGCTGTCATCTTTGCTCCCAGTTGACCATTGCTTAAACCTCTAAATCTCCAGCTGTAAGACTCCCAGTTTCTTCCCCCCATCACAACCTTGTATGTGGTCACTTATTTGTACCTCGCCTAGCTCCAAATAATTTGAGAAAGCTTACAAAAATGTGTACAGCTGGAGAAAAAAATATACAACACCCCGTTATATAAAATTTAAAATTTAAATGCAGCCAAATGAGTCCTCTTAAAATCTGGAGTATTCGAACCAATTTCCCCTTAGTGTGTATTTGAATTGGACATAATAAAATGCATGCATCTATCTATCTATCTATCTATCTACTTATCTATATATAAATTAGTCAGGCAACTGAACTCCAGGGTGGGGTTTGGAGATTAATTTAGTTTATGACACCTGATAACCAATAGTAAATGGCTGATATATTCATATACTCAAAGTTCTTCTAAAAGGTGAATCCATAGCTCTACTAAAAATTGGAGAATTTTAGGAAAAACGGACACTTTTTATCCAAAATCAAATTTGAAGTAGTTCAAAATGAAACTAAATGTCTTTGAATAAATGTTGCAATAGTGGAAAAGTCCACAGGTATTTTCAATCTTCTGGAGGGTTCACAGAAATTTAGGTATATGGAACACTTACACCTCAGCTTCACTGGAGTAAAATATATGATGAGGTTCCAAACAGATCAGCTGAGACAAAGGATTGGGTTATTTTTCAAGTTAAGTGGAACAAATTTACTTTGCAGGATAAAAAAGAAAGTCAACAATATTTTTACCACACTCTGATGTAATAAAAACATTACAAGGAACACAGAAAAACTATTTCAAATATTCAAGACTACATGTCCTATTTTGCCCTGGAAAGTCGCGGTTTATATCTATTGTCCTGGTGTGATGTTTAGTAATGTCCCCTTTTGCTCTTAAAAGTATTTTGGTTTAAATTATAAGTTTTTTGTTCACCCTATATATGTAAAATTAGATGAACAACATCTTATACAGGGTCGGGCAGAAGTAAGGCTTGGTTGAGTGTGGTTGGTAGGGTACGTGAATGTCTCACACGAGATGGACAGCAATTTGAACATGTCACCCAAAATGTCATATGGTGCATTTCATTGTGATATTGTTATGTTACAGAATTACATGCTTATGATTTTGTAATAAAAAAAGAACGTTATTTGTGCCGGACCCTGTATATTGACTGATTAAAATGTTTATTTGCCTGATATACAAAAGCAGAGCTCTAACAAACTATCTGCATCGGTTGGAAACCAGTTTATCTTTCTAAAGAGGTGTTGCTTGTAGGCCTGGGGGCTTTTCATCTTTGTTTTACATGTAATAACAATTCTGTGTGCATTTGGAAATTCCAGTGTATGGTAGGAGTTACCATTTTGTTCTTTGAATTTGATAAACCACCTCTCTGAGGCCGTTGGGAAGGGCTGGGGCAGCACGTGAGAGCATGGGGTGGCCAGGAACATGAGCCCAAACCAAGCCCCCTTGAGACAGAGATGAGGGGGAGTGTATTAACCTCAAACAAATTCCCTTCAAAAATGCTAGGGTTCAATATACTCAGAGGTCACAGCCAGCTGTGAAGATTATTTAAACGCTTAAGTTAATTCTCCCAATCCAATTTTCCATAAAAATAAGTCTTTCCAAGTCTTTATAACATAAGATCTTTCCCATTCATGAGCTGTCTGGAAAAGCAGTAGAGTTCTCACAGGCAGACCATGGAGTCTCGTACTGAAGTCCAATACTGCTGACTTGCACAGTTTGGGCTAAGCTTTGCTCTTTAGACAGGTGCCACCAGTCCTTTCTGTGTTTTATGTAGCTGCATTAGAAAACTATGAACATGGACAAGAAAGACGGGAATTCTTTAATATCAAGATCTCAAGCTAATTTAGGGAAACACCATCCTCACTTTTATCTCAAACTTCACAGACACTTTAATGAATAAGATAATATAAGCAATTATATGAGATGACATGTGGGAACATTCTTTATAAAGAGGTTGTACAAGTGGAAGGTATTATTATGGTTAAAATTTCACATGTTGAAACCTTCCCGATTCCTTGGGGTGTTTGGTCCCTGGACAGAGTTGAGAGCTGAATTGGAACAAGACCAGCAAAGGTGATGTTTACCATTTTGTTCTCCAAGTAAGTGGGTGGGAAGTGGGGCAAGTGATGCAAGGCTTACGTGTTCACTTCTCCCTCCTTCTCAAACTTGTTTTGGCAGCCAGGTGAGCTAAGCAATTTCTGAAGACAGTAAGGGGAGAGGGGTTGGGCTAGGAGTATATATCCTTGTCCTCTTGACCTGGCTTTTCCCCCCTCTTTGCACAGCAATTTCACACTATACCTGTCTTTTCTTACTTGAGTTCAACATTTAGGTATGCTTCTAAGACTCTAAACTTCTTGCTCCTGAAGTCCAAAGAGGGAAAGGAAAATCAAGAAAAAAGAAAAATGAAGGTGGCACAGAAATAAAGCTAGAAAAGAAGTAAGAGAATAGAGAAGAAAATGTTGAGGTGGAAATTACTATAGGGTAAAGATCTTAATTGTTCTGGGTTTCAGTTTCCATTTCTGTAACAGAGGGATAATCAAATAAATAGTGTCTAGGAAAGTTGGGAGGATTCTATAGGAGAAAATATATAAAGGTTATGTAGGGTTCCTGGCATAGTACTGGTGATCAAAAATTATTATTATTATGTTACTATAACAAGAGACTTAGAATAAAAAGAACTAATTTTTAAAAGTCACATTTGTGTTAATCTATCTTTGACCAAAGACAGGTTTAAAAATAGAAACCTAATCCCTATCCTTGCTGACATGAGTGGTAGAGGTGACCTGATCTTTGCCTCCTAGTCCCACCGTGGCCCCCGACCCAAGCATGCAGTGAGCAGGCACCCGTTTGCTTCCTGAGGGCCCCAGTTGTGCATCTATGATTCTTGTGTGTGTGTGGCCATAGGCTTTTTATCATCGTTGATTTGCTTTTCAATAAAAATGACATGATTCAAGTAACTGAGGGCCTTTTGCAATGGAAATAGTTAGAAAGTAGCCAGGGCTGCCTTGTGAGTTATGGCTGATCTCACTGAACAGCCACGCCCTGGGTCCCAAGGGTTGTTTGGTGCCAAGCCTGAACAGCTGCCACCTGGGTTCTGGATTCAGCTGGTTTGATTTTGGATGGTATAAGAGGCAACAGAAAAAAGATTATAAAAGTCCTTAAGAAATTCTTTTCAATTATAGGTGTGGTGTTTTCAAAATTACCCTGTTTTCTGAGTTAGCTCAGATCCACCCAGAGGAGAGAGAAGTCTGTAGCCAGCCAAAGGGAAATGACTTTGTAAAAACTTTGCATATAAAATAGGGAAGAAGGAAGCCGATGCCTCTGCCTTTACCCTTGGGTGCCATGTTTATATGAAGCAGGCAACATCTAGTTATAAGCTCAGCCAGCAAACTCCAAGAAATGTATCTAAGGGCAAAGTGAGTCCTCCCTTACAATGCATCTCCGAAGGATCTGCTCTGGTCTCTCGAATTATGGTTCCTATCCCAGCTGAGAGAAATTCTATGCCTCATTTAGTTATAGTCTTAGTCACAATTAATAATAGAAGCAGATGCAGGTGTTATCCAGGGCATTCTCTGCCAATCAGAGAAAAGAGTTAGCATCCAGGAATATAATTTTTATACCTCAAATATCTAAAGAGACATCATGTGCCAGGAGATAAAGAAATACCTATTATCTTCTCTGCACTATCTTTTGGACCTCCTTGGGCACTAGATAGATATCCATTCTCGTGCACGTCTTCCACGAGGGAACTGCTGTAATGCCAGCAGACTCTTATGGAAGAGAATAACTCAGAGAAAGTTGGAGCTGAAGAAGACATTCAAAAGTATCTAGTTTAGTAGTTCTTGTCAATAGATGTATATTAGGATCACCTGAGGAATTATACGAACTACCAATACCAAGCCCTGCTGTATAAGAGATTCTGATTTAATTTTTCTGGGTTGGGGTCGGTTATTGAAGGAAAAGATAAATGTATGATTAACTAATCAATGCAATTAATGCACTGAAAGTGATAAACATGTAAATTAAACAGTTTTCTAGAAAGTTGGAAACAAAATGCAAATATTTTGAGGTATGATCTTCATTTGCTCTTTTTTTGGTGTTCTGAGCACCCAATGAGCAATGTAGGGGTGGGGGTCCCCCACACCACCGCCAATTCTCTGTGTATACCAACTGAGCATCCTACCATTCAGCTTATTTCTCACACTTTACCCAAAGATAGCATCAGATTCCTCAGGTTAAGGGTTCAGTCCCAAAAGACTGCCCCCTCTCCCCCTTTAGCTGCCAGTAGTAATTTCAGGTTGTTACCTGTGTTTCTGACCAACCAGCTACAGGCTGGAGATTCCAGTGACCCCCTCCTTGGACTTCAGTTGCCAGTCGAAAGTCCAACTTGTTACCCACACTTCTGACCGACCAGCTATAAAGCAACGATTCCCATGATCCCTTCCTTCCTTGGGTTCGATTAATTTGAGCTCAGAGAAGTCAGAAAGACATTTTACTTACTGGGTCGCAGGTTCACTCTACAAGGATGTAACTCAGGAACAGCCAAATGGAAGAGAAGCATAGGGCGAGCTATGGAGAAGGGGAGCAGAGTTTCCACGCCCTCCCAGGAGAGCCACTCTCCTAAAATGGCCCCTTGTTCACTGATTGGAAGCTCCCTGAACCCAATCCTTCAGGGTTTTTATACAGGCTTCATTACATCGTCATGACTTATTAAATCACTGTCCACTGGTGATTGATTCAACCCTAGGTCCTTACCTTTCCCTCAAGATCTAGGGGTGGGGCCAAAAGTTCCAAACATCTAATCACATGGTAGGTTCTTCTGGAAACCAGCCCCCATCCTTAAGTGGAGTCAGACAGTTACTCATTAACATAACAAGACATCTTGTTGCTCTCATCACTTAGGAAATTCCCAGGGTTTTAGGAGCTGTGCCAGAAATGGGACGAAGACCAAATATACACTTCTTATTATAAATCACAAAATCACATTCCTATTCCTTACTGGTAAATTGTACAATGTAACCAAATAAAATTTAAGTAGTGATTCAGAGGTAAATTCTGAAGATGCTATTAAAACATTAATGGTAGTTTTACAAAGAGTCCACCAATTCTTTGATATTCTCGAGGTGGAATCTAATTTCCCTCCCCTTGAGTGTGGGCTGGATTTAGTGACTTCCTCTAACCAATGGACTAAAGAAGAAGTTGTGTGTGACTTTAGAGATTAAATACTAAAAAGACACTGTGGCTGTCGCTGTCTTTCTTTCTCTCATCACTTGCTCTAGGGAACACAGCTGACATACCATCAGCACACTCAGGCAGCCCTGTGAAGCCCCTGTTGTAATGAACTGAGGCATTCTGTCAATGGCCACCTGAGCATGCTATCCTGGAACTAGACTCTTTAAATCTAGTCAAGCCATCAGATGACTTCCCATAAGGTTGCAGCCCTGACTAACAGCTTGACAGCAGCGTCATGAAAACTCTTGGGCCAGAAATCCCTAGGAAAGCCACTTCCAGATTCCCGACTCTCAGAAATTGCGTGAGGTCATAAATGTGTGTTGTTTTAAGATGCTAATCTTTTGTGTAATTTGTTATATGGCCATAGATTACTAATGCAGTTATCCAGTACATGGCACCCACAAGTTTGCAATGCATTTGGAGAAGGTTATAGCACACACGTGCATATAATGAACAATGACAGGCTCTAGATGTTCCATCACATGAAGAGGACTACTTTGTACTAGAACTGCAAAGGGTAATATCCACATCATGATCTGTGTGATTGATGCCCTGAAGCTAAGCAATTCAGAGTCTATGTGGCAGTGCAGAACAGTGGATTAGATGATAGGGATAGATAGATAGATAGATAGACTGATAGATATCTAGATAAACTATGTCTGTGGGAATCTTCCTCACAGTTGTGAGATTTTTGAGGAAGCCAGTGATGGTACTAGAACATTAACTTAGGACTTTAAGTAGCTCATTGAGATTGCAGGTAACATACTACTAAAGTAGACACTTAATCAAACTAATAATAAATTTCCAGTTAAGGGACTTTATTAATCATTGTGCAAGTTTACTTTTCCATGTTTTAATGCTAACATTGTTCTTGCCATTGTATAACACGTATATTGTGTTTTCCTTGAACTGTATAAGCAGTGGGATTTTAATCCCCATTTGAATGAAATGACCCAGCCCCTGCCTGCCAAAGTTGACTGGAATAGAGATTCAAAACCTGATTCAAACTGGAACAAGCTGAGATACATTTGCAGGAATTAAGAATGGGGTCTTGGTTGAAGTACTTTCCTAAAGAGAGTACTTTGTCAGCCACATTTTCTTCCATTTCAGCCTGAAAAGCACAGAAATCTAGTCTGGAGAGAAATAGAGAGGTAGAGGTAGAGAAGTAGAGAGACAGAGAGAGGGAGGAGGTGAGAGAAAGAGAGAGAGAGAACATGACCTGTAATTTTATAATAGCAATTTCCCCTTATCCCTGAAGCTGGTTACAAGTGTATACTTTTGCAACCAAAAGAATGCAAATATCACACTATTCATGACTTTACAGTTTAAATTATTAACGTTAAACATGATTTGAACTTTGTTGCATATTATAAGAAGGTCCCAATAGCAATGCATCTATTCTTTTGCACTTTAAGTGATTTTCCCCTAAACTGAATAACTTTCCAGAGAAATGGTACAAGTAAAAGAATTTATAAACAACATCTGTCTAACTCATGTTATTGGTTATTTGTGTAAGATTTTATCTTATTACTCACACAAAATTTCTTCTTTACTCTTTGGAAAAAAATACTCTGTGATTTCCTGTAAGTAAAAGAGCCAGGGAAAATATTTTATTCTAGTCTAAGTTATTTCTTCACTTTAAATTAAAATGCCAACTATTACCCCATCCAGCCAAGAAAAGTCTGACCTCATGTTAAACTTTAGAATAATTTGATTTTAACAAGTTTCAATAGTAACAATAGGTCAATTAAAATCTAAAGAACTGCTATACTCTCATCAGTCACTGAAGAGATGTAAAGAAGTCAATAAAAAACCTAAAAAAAGTTTGAAAAATTATAACGTGGCCTATAAAGAAAATGTGTCATAATTAAGTCAAATTAAGTGATTTTTATTCCACTGTATATGATTGATTGGATGGAGAGAAGCATAGACTGAGAAATCTAAAAATATTTCCCTCTCTTTTCTCTAATAGTGTTTGAATAAGGTCTTTTCATCATGGGTTTTTGTTTTTTTTTAATTTGTTTCTGTGGAAGAAAAATATCTGGTGTAGTAGAGATGTCTAGTATAAGAGATTGCTTTTCAGAATATTTCAGATTGTCTTTGGTTCATTGACCTCAGGTCTGAAAACTACAAAATGTTTCCTCATGCAGCTTGTTCTTGGGATCAGCTGTGTGTCATTACCCCAGTATGCACCCCTAGGCTATCTGCTCTGGCGCCGAGGATTTGTCTTTTCATCTCAGGGAATTTTGAAGGATTGTAGATATGTATCAGTTATCAGGAGATATTGTTAGTCTTTTGTGAAAAGTTATAGTTTCTTACTTCAGCTTCTGTCTTCTCTAGAATTTTCTTTGTAGCCATTTTATTGTTTCTTATGCTTTGTATTAAAGGTTTCTTATGATGGCTGGTGATGATTCTATTGGCTTCTTTCTTCCTTGTTTTTTATTCCTTATAAACATCAAAGGGACAAACACTGTCGGAGGCAAGGATATTAGCTTTGGAAGCATTTGATTCCTACCTGGAACTTGAAGTAAAATGGCAAGAGTTTGCAGAAAGTGATTTACTGGGATGGTGGGAGTGATAATTCTGGGTGAGCTAAAATGACGTTGCCAGAGAGGTGAGATAGAAAAGGCAACAGTGTGGCTAGAATGGTGAGAGGAGCGTGTGCAGAAAAGGGCTGATCATCTGAGATGACGTGGTTGTGGAAAGAACTGAGAGGCTCTCTCCGTGGTAGAAGCTATTGGTGTTCACCTATATTGGCTCCTCCATCGCACACAATTCAACACATTTCCTAGCTGTTCTTGAATCTAGACAGGGCCATGTGGCTGAGTTCTGGCCAATGAGCTTCTACTTCTAACCACAACATATTCCATGAAAGCTTCCACTCTTTTTCTCTCCCTTTGCCCGACCACCCTGCTAAAAATAAAGGATTCTGAAGATCTAAAAGATGATGCTACCACAGGAGAGAAGGAACTGTGATTCTTGAGTCATTACTTGAAGGAAAGGTTTATTGAATTTTGCATAACAGGAAATAAAGTTGGATTATGTTAAGCCACTGAAAACTGTTGTTCATTATAGTAGCTAGTATTAATTATCCTAATATAATATCTCTTATGGGTCTGATTTTTTTTTAATTGTCACAGAAAGAGAATAAAGAATCAGGAAAATATTACTCAGAAGATATTCTAGGGGGAGAGAGGAGGAGCAGAAGCAAACAGATGGCATTGGGCATGGATGGCCTCTCAGTATAGAGAACATTTTGCAGATGTACTGACCTAATTTTAGAATGGAACAGAACACCTCTAAGTGGACCTCAATTTATGTAAAAGCAGGCTGAAATATTTTGACAACTATAATCAAGAGAATATCTATTTTATACAAATGTATAAAATACGTGCTAGCCTCAGTCTTGCCCCAATGTGTGGATCTTCCTCCCTGCTGAGGAGTCAGCTGCCTTGGCCAGGGAGTAGAGATCTGGGTAGACTAAGGAGTGTAAGTAACTGAGTTGTGTGGTTTGGGCATTCCCCTCACTTTCCCATGAACCTCACTGGCACTTTCCCTTCCGAGGACATATGAGAAAACCACCCTCCAGGTTTCCAGCAGAAAACCACCTTCCAGGTTTCCACTCTCTGGGCTCCAGCTCCTACCCACCTGACTCCTAATAGTCCTTTCAATGGCTAAGCCTGTCAGACAGCCAGCAGGCAGAGGAAGGCGGAGGCAGATATCAAGGTGCCTAGGGACTTTCACTGACCTGACACTGGGCCCAGTGCTGGTAAAAGCCAGCCTCAGTGTGCAATTTAGTCCTTCCAGAGTATATTCAGGCCCAGTAAAGGCAGCCACAAACTGTGAATCACTTGTAGCTCCAAACGGGTTGCCCATGGCCAGTAATTGGCACCATCTAAACCAGAGTCCACCCCAAAAGGCCCAGAACCAACACACCAAGTGATCAGTTCCACACAACATCAGAGCAGGGTCCATTAAACTTCACAAGTGGCATATTCAAAGGGAGATCCTGGCAGGCACCAAAATCTGCTGAGACAAATTCTACTTTGTGTGGTTAGCACCTTCAAACAGCTTGCATGCTGTGGTTGGGGTTAAGCCTCACAGTTAGCCAGCCTGAGGGTAGATCCTAAACACAAATGAGCCAATAGCAATCAAGACTCAATCACAGCAGGATGGCCCATATAACCCACATAAGGGACATTCCTGGAGCACCCAGCTCATGTGATCAAGGAGACTGTACCACAGGACCCCACAGGACACCTACTATATAAAGCCACCATATGAAGACTGGGAGTCACAGTAAATCTATACAGTACATAGAAACAAACACAAAGAAGGAGCCAAAATGGAGAGAAGAAAGAGCAGGCTAAAAATGAAAAAAAAGAGAAAAATCTCAAGATAAAAAGCTAAATGAAATGGAGGCAGAATTGAAAAAGAAAGCAGAATTTAAAAAACTGAGGATAGTTTTAGGAACTTTGGGACAACACAAAGCATAACAACATCACATTACAGAGGTACCAGAAGGGAAAGAGAGAAAGCAAGGGATTGAGAACCTATTTGAAGAAATAAAGGCAAAGAACTTCCCTAACCTGGTGAAGGAAAAAGACACACAAGTCCAGGAAGTTCAGAGAGTCTCAAACAGTGGAACCCAGAGAGCCCCACACCAATACAAATCATAATTACAATGGTAAAGGTTAAAAAAAGAGAGAGAATCTTAAAAGCTATTAAGAGAATAAAAGTTAGTTACAAGGGTTTCCCATAAGACTGTCAGCTGATTTCTCACATACAAGACTGTCAGGTGATTTCTCAACACAAACATTTCATGCCAGAAGGGATGAGCATGAAATATTCAAAGTGATGAAGCAAGGACCTAAAACCAAGTCTACTCAGCAAAAGTATCATTTTAAATTGAAGGAGAAATAAAGAGCTTTCCAGATAATAAAAAGCTAATGTAGTTTGATACCACCAAACCAGTATTACAAGAAGTGTTAAAGGGCTTGCCTGAAGAAAAAGAAGATGAAGAAGAGGAACAGGAAAGAGAAGAAGAAGGAGGAGAAGCAGAAACAAAAACAGAGGAACATAGTTAAAACAATAAAATGGAAATAAATGTGTATCTATCAACAAGCACTTTAAATGTAGATGATTAAATGCTCTAATCAAAAGACATAGGGTAGCTGAATGAACAAGAATATAAGACCCATATATATGCTGTCTTCAAGAGACATATCACAGAACAAAATATACACACAGGCTAAAATGTGAAGGGATGAAAAAAGACATTTCATGCAAATGGAAAGGAAAAAAAGCTGAAGTAGCAATACTTATACTGACAAAATAGACTTTAAAACAAAGGCTATAGCAAGAGACAGAAAAGGACACTGCATAGTGATAAAAGGAGCAAACCAACAAGAGGATATAACTCTGGTAAACATTTATGCACCCAACATAGGAACACCTAAATATGTAAAGCAAATCTTGACGGACATAAAGGAAGAGATCTATGCAAATACAGTCATAAGGGGATTTTAACACCCCATTGTCATCAATGGATAGATCTTCCAGACAGAAAATCAGCAAGGAAATAGTAGCCTTAAAAGACATACTAGATAAAATGGATTTAATTGACATTTTCAGATCATTTCACCCCAAAGCAGGAGAATATACATTATTTTCAAGTGCACATGGAGAATTTTCTAGGATAGACCATATGTTAGGATATAAAACAAGTCTCAATAAATTTAAGAAGACTGAAATCATATCAAGCACTTCCTCTGACCATAATGATATGAAACCAGAAATCAATCATAAGAAAAAAACTGAAAACCACACAAAGACATGAAGGCTAAATAACATGTTACTAAAAAATGAGTGGTTTAACAATGAGATCAAGAATGAAATAAAAAAATATCTTGAAACAAATGAAAATGAGAACACAACAACAAAAAAATCTATGAAACACAGAGAAAGCAATCCTAAGAGGAAAATTCATAGCATACAGGCCTATCTCAAGAAAGAAGAAAAAGCTCAAATTAACAATCTAACTTTACACTTAAAGAAACTGGAAAAAAAAAAACAAACAAAATTCAAAGTGAGTAGAAGTTAGGAAGTAATAAAGATCAGAGCAGAAATATGTGAAATAGAGTCTAAAACAATAATGCAAAAGATCAGTGAAACCAAGAGCTGATTCTTTAAAAAGATAAACAAGGTTTACAAACCTTTAACCAGAATCATCAAGAAAAAAACGAAGGCCAAAATAAATAAAATCAGAAATGAAAGAGGAGAAATAACAACTGACACCAAAGAAATACAGAGCATTGTAAGAAAATATTACAAACAGCTATATTCCAACAAATTGAACAATCTGGAAAAAAGAAAGAAATTTTTGGAAACAAAATCCCCCAAAACTGAATCAAAAAGAAACAGAGAATCTGAATGGAGAGATTATAACTTGTGAAACTGAAGCAGTAATTTAAAAACTCTCAAAAACCTATTGGATCAATATCTCCACAGGTGAGTTTTACCGAACATTCAAAAAAGAACTAACACTTATCATTCTCAAACTCTTCCAAAAAATTCAAGAGGAGAAAGCCTCCCAAGCTCATTTCACAAGGCCAGCATTATCCTAATTCAAAACCAGATAGAGACACTACAAAGAAAGAAAATTTAGGCCAATATCCCTGATGAACATCGATACTTAAATCCTCAACAAAATATTAGCAAACCAGATCCAGCAATACATTGAAAAGATCATACACCATGATCAAGTGGGTTTTATTTTGGGGATTCAAAATCCCTATCAAGATACCAGTGGCATATTTCATAGAACTACAAATATTCTAAAAGTTTGTACAAAACCACAAAAGATTCCAAATAACCACAGCAATCTCGAGAACGAAGAACAAAGTTGGAGGAATCATGCTACCAGATATCAAACTGTACTACAAGGCCATAATAATCAAAAGAGCCTGGTACTGGCATAAAAACAGACATACAGATCAATGGAACAGAATGGAGATCTTAGAAACAAACCCAGTCTATATGATCAATTAGTATTTAACAAAAAAGGCAAAAACATACAGTAGGGTAAAGATAGTCTATTCAATAAGTGGTGTTAGAAAAATTGGACAGATATGTGCAAAAAAATTAAACTAGACCACCTTCTTATACCATACACAAGAATAAACTCAAAATAAATTAAAGGCTTAAATGTTAACCTCAAAACCATACAATTCCTAGAAGAAAACATAGTAAAATCTTGGATATATCTTGCAGTATTGTTTTTTTCTGATATATCTTCTCAGGAAAGGGGAAGAAAAGAAAAAAAAATGGGACTACATCAAACTAAAAAGTTTTTACACAGCAAAGGAAAGCATCAACAAAATGAAAAGACTGCCCACTGAATGGAAGAACATATTCACCAATTATACATCTGATAAGGGGTTAATATCTAAAAATTTTAAAGAACTTATGAAACTCAATACCATAAAACCAAACAATCCAATTAAAAATGAGCAAAGGACCTGAATAGACACTTCTCCAAAGAGGACATACAGACGGCCAAGACATGAAAAGATGCTCTACATCACTAATCATCGGAGTTGCAAATTAAAATCACAATGAGATATCACCTCACACCTGTCAGAATGGCCATCATTGATAAATCAACAAGTGTTGGTGAAGATATGGAGAAGAGGGAACCCTTGTGCACTGTGTTGGTGGGAATGCAGATTGGTGCAGCCACTGCGGAAAGCAGTATGGAATTACCTCAAATAATAATAATGGAAATGCCTTATGACTCAGTGACCCCATTTCTGGGAATATACAAGGTCCGTCCATAAAATTTCCAGCCATTGTTAATATAAGAAGAAAGGTTTGTGTGACATCTATGTAACCTAGCATCCAAAGAGAGTGGACTAGAATGCGCATGCATGAACAATTACAACTTCAGGTACTAGCCAGTGGGGGCAGTAGATGCCGTTGAGTGAGCGTGTGTATTGTGTGGCCATGGTATTCAAAAAGACTGAGCAAATGGAGCGACAAATCTGCATCAAATCTGCATCAAGTCAAGCTTGAATATTCCCCCTAGGAAACTATTCCAATGATTCAGGAGGCCACAGCTATGGGCAACTGGTGATTGGCAGCTTCATCATGACAACGTGCACACTCATGCATCTTGTCTCATGCAGAATTTTTGGGCAAAACATCAAATCACCCAGGTGACTCAGCCTCACTACAGCCCAGATTTGGCACCCTGTGACTTCTGGCTTTTCCCAAAATTAAAATCACCTTTGAAAGGGAAGAGATTTCAGACCATTGATGAGATTTAGGAAAATACATCAGGGAAGCTGATGACAATTGGGAGAACTGTGTGAGGTCCCAACACGCTTACTTTGAAGGGGACTAAGATGTAATTGTCCTATGTACAATGTTCCTTGTATCTTGTATCTCCTTCAATAAAAATCTTTATTTTTCATAGTACATGGCTGGACACTTCCTGAACATATCAAGAAACCCAAAACACTAATTCAAAAGAATTATGTGCTCATACGTTCATTGCAGCATTCTTTACAATAGCCATTGGAAGCTGCCCAACTGTCCATCAGTGGATGAGTGATTAAAATAGCTGTGGTACATTTACACAATGGAATACTACACAACCATTAAAAAGAAAGAAATTTTACCATTTGTGACAGCATGGATGAACCTAGAGAGCATTTTATTAAGTGAAATAAGATAATCATAGAACAAATACCATATGATTTCATTCATATGTGGAATCTAATAAACAAACTGAACTAACAAGGAAAATAAAGACAGACTCTTAGATAGAGAGCAGACTGACAGCTCTAGGTGGTGGGGGGTTGGGGTTGGGTGGGGGAGTGATGGATTGAGCAAAAAAGAAAAAAGAAAGAGAAAAAACTCATGGACATGGACAACAGTATGGTGATTATGAAGAGTGTCGGGAGGTGAAGGTAGATAGGGGGATAAATGGTGATGGAAGAAGACTTGATTTGTGGTGGTGAACACACAGTACAGTGTGCAGATGTGTTATGGAATTGTGAGCCTGAAACTTGTATAATTTTATTAACCAGTGTCACCCCGAAATTCATTAAAAAGGGAAAAAAATAAAGTCTACCTATTTGATAACAAATTTAAAGTTCAGGCCATTGTCTATGATTCTCTTATAGTCCTTGAAGGGTCAGTTATTGTCTAAGGGGAATCAGTGGTTTCTCTGTTTTTCCTATAAGGAAAATAATAAATGATATAACATGTTAATGATTTCCTTTTTCATTGGAAACTTGGCACTCTCAAAATCCATTTATAAAGAAGGCTCTCGTAAGTCACTTGTAAGCATGTGATGACATGCTGAGCTTAATTTTTACTTTTTCTTGAAGCAAGCAAAGGGTGAACGTTTCCTTTCTCTGCTTCACATTACACAGTTTAGTCCTGAAACTGAAAGCAACTACTATTTATTCCAAAAGCCATACAGGGCCTTGGCTTGTACAGATTATACCACATGACAACCAGAATCAGTTTAGTGAAATGCATGAAATTTATTATATTTCCAACTGGCATTTTTCTACTCTGAAGGTCTGTATTCATCCATGTTTAGGAGAAGGCATGAATGCGAAGAGACGTACAAGTCACTGAAACTAAAAGGCTTGTCATCTTTATGAAGTTTCTAATCTGTGGTCGCAGTGTTATTTATTACAATCTAAATCTTGTGAAGAATGGTTGTTCTCCAAGAGGAACAAAATTGGTCAAATAGTTTAAATGGTGGAAAATGAGGGAAACATAACTCTAAATGGACAACCTTCTATTCTAAAGATTGTACTTGAGCAAAATGCAAAATTCACTGAACTTTTCCTATTGACTTTTATGGTTGGATGAGATAGGAGTGTATAATCTCAAGTACAGTACCAAGAAACCAAGAATTGTAGTAGGATGTGTTTTGTTCATAAAAAATATAAGCTACTTTCTCTGTAGCAATGAAGCAGCATCAGAGTTTTCTTACACATAATCATGGAATGCTAAATCTCATGGAATTTTAAAAAATGTGTGGTGTTTACAAAAGAAAGAAAGGGAAAAAAGAAAAGCAGTGAAAACTTCTGGTTTTTAGTAAGATCACCTTTAAGTAAAATAGTCAGACATTAATCTAAAGTTGTATTATTTCCAATTTTTTAGTAAATCTTCTGTTTCAAATTTGTCAAGTATTTTAAAGTGCTTGTTTCCTTTATTCCTTGACTTAAATATTTGTATTGCCAAAAAAAAAAAAACCACCCAATTTATTTATTGTCATTAAGGCATGCTCAACTCCTTCTTTCCTTCTAATAACAGAAACGGATACTTCCAATTGTTCCCAGAACTCAATCATCTCAAGAGAATTGCTGGCAGAAATGGTCCAAGGGCAAAAAAGGACCTCCATAATAAGTCCTCCAATTAAAGAAGAGGAAACAAAAGGAGGTGTTAATATAAAATTAGTCCAGGAACTCAACAGAGACAACTGTTATCTTGGCTGCTGATTGATCCGGTAATGGCAGAAACTGCAGATCAGTCAAGATTACTATGACATGGAATCCATGGTACATGAAGACATAGATCATTTATTCTGAGGAAGACAAAGCTGCCTGAGGAAACTGCAGTGGCATCAAACCAAGAGTTGGGGATGAAGACTGCAGATACCCTTTGGGTACTTTCAGGACATCTTATGCATATGTGAGACCTTGTACAACCAGAAAAACCTGGAAATCCCAAGTTTATATGATGCTGGATGGTGTTCTCGGCCCCTCAGGATACATGTCAGATCAAGTGGAGGACATGTGCTTTTAAGGAATGAAACCCGTAAACCAAACTGTAGCCTGAAACAAGGGGACTCAGCGGTTTCCTCCACCCACGGCAGCTGCAGTTGATGAGTAGTCAGCTGGATGACGCAAACGCGGCGATGAGTGAACTGAGCGTGGTACAGAAACCAGAAAAGCTTCTGGAGTGCTGCAAGTACTGGCCTGCCTGTAGAAATGTGGATGAGTGCACTTACCGTCACCCTGTTTCACCTTGCAAGGCATTCTCGAATTGTAAATTTGCTGAAAAACGTTTTGTTTGTCCATTCAGCCTCAAACCAGTGACTGACACCCAGTCCCACCTGGCAGAGGACTGCAAAGTTTGAAGGTCTCCATCTACTCATAGAAATTCTATAGAACCTGTCAAATCTTTAGAACTTACAATATATTGCTTACATAATACAAAAAAAAATAATAACTCACCCACATACAGAAAAAACTCCCTCATCTTTGCCACAGATACAAATTGCATCGAGAGCATTTACAGTTGAGTGTCTTTCTACCTCATCTATGCTGGAAATATATTTACTTTGTTAGTGAAAATTCTAGAAGGCAGAAAATATCAATTCCTCCTCACTTCGCCAAAGGAAGGAACAGAGCTGGTATTTTAAAAATGGTAAAAATCCGTATTGACTACAAAAGCCATATTTCCACTCTCAGCGTGGAGGATACAGGTGGCAATTGTGTGAGGAAAAAATAATTTGGTATTTTCAGCTACAGGGTGGAAGGGATGTGTATAAAAACTACTTCTATGAGGTCGGAAGAACATGTCAATCACTTTGCTTCTTTACTAAAGTTCTGACCAGGATCAGCACTCAGAAATGGGACTTGCCCCATTACTGAACATCCCCAAACACCTGATATACAAGCGCAGATGCCAGCATGGGGGCAGGGCTAGGATGAGAGGGGAGAGAGTCTCATTTCCCGCTGCCCATCTCCAAGCTCAACCTGCTCTGGAGGTCAGAGGCCCTTGCTCTCCATGAATAATTTAGTGTGACTGAATACTCTAATAGCACCTTTATTTCAGGGGCCATTCTCAGTGTCAAAGAAGTGTGTATTTGTCATTTCATGGTTAATTCATCATGTCTGTATTAAGTATATTTGAAATAACATCTTCATTGTAACACTCAAATGTAGATAACATGTAAATTTCTAATCTTAGTGCACCAAGGCAATAAGACTAATTAAACTCTGAAGGTAAGCAATAAATATCCGATTAATTGTTAGTGCCCAAGTTATCATCTTTATAACTGAGCAATGTCCCCATTTTACATTGTTACAAACTAATTATATATGAGTCAAGATCTTCCCGTATCGAGCCACATTCTGATTTCTCAAGACAAACCAAAGAACTATGAGTCAAAAAAAATCATGGCTTCTTGCCATTCTCCAAGATAAGGTCTGAATTGTGGAATGTAGACTCTCTTTCTGGCAAGGGACGAAAACTAATTTGCTAACAGAGCTACTTGGTCACTATTCTTCACTTGTAAGTGCTGGCATTGCATGGAGAAGGAAGTTCAAACAATTTTAAAAATGTTTTTCAAGCTTTTCTGGAACTCCTAGTAACCTCTCCCAGAACTTCTAATGACATCTGCAGAGCCCCAGCTGAGGAACCCACAGTAGACTGTAAGCTTATGAAGAGTGGGAACTACATTTTATTGGTTTTGTCATCCTAAGCTCCTAGCACAATGCCTGGAACAAAACTGATACCCAATAAATATTTGTTGAACTGAAAAAAAATCATCTTTATCCTACTAGCTAAATTGGAGCATAATTTTTCTTGATCTTTTATAGATTTAATTACAAATGTTTTGCCTTTAAAAATCCAAATGGATAACAATTATTGAACAAATCAGATGCCATATCACTACATGTTTCTAAACAGATTTCATTTTCAAAGTTTTAATTTGTAAATTGTATCTGTAATTCAGTTTCCTAGTTATCCAAGGAGTCTTGAAAAACCCCTGAAGACCTGTGAAGAACTTATTTCTATTTTGACAGTAGTCTATAGAACACATTTCAAACTGATGATTTTTTTAAAGATTGTAGGGCGATGTGGGAGGTTGAACAGAGAGGAGGTAGGTAACAAAAGGTGATATTTACTGTACATATTTTATTATTTTTCCATGACATGTTAATCACAAGGGCTGTAAAAAATTACATATGCATGAATATTTTGTAACCAAAAAGTTATAATCTGCAGTTTCCCTCATACTTACCTGGGAAATACATTTTTCACAGGCTTCAGGAGCAAGAGGGTCCTTCTCCATGAAATGCCAGCAGTTGTATCCAAGAAGAGTGGTCAAGCAGCCCCGTTAGCAAATGAAACATCTTTTTATTGTGGTAAGAACACTTAATAAAATTTTCTGAAATGTACAATAGAGTGTTATTGCCTAAGGGTACAAGCTTACACAGCTGATCTCTAGAGTTTACTGCCCATTGATGAGTAACTCCCCATTTCTTCCTTCCTCCTGCCCCCAGCAACCACCATTCCCTATGTGATTCTAGGAATCTGACTGTTTTAGATAATCTCACAGAACCGTGGAGTCATGCAGCATTTGCCTTTCTGTCACTGACTTGCTGTACTTATCAATAGAGTGAAAAGATTACCTATAGAATGGAATGAGAAAAAATATTTGCAAACCATGTATCTGATAAGAAGTCCATCTCCAAAATATAAGGAACTCCTACTTCTCAATAGCAAAAGCCCTAATCACCCAATTTAAAAAACGGGCTAAAGACTTGAATTGACATTTCTCCAAAGAAGACATATGAATGGCAACAGGTATATAAAAATTGCTCATCGTCATTAGTCATTAGGAAAATGCAACTAGATACCACAAGATATCACCTCACACCTGTCAGGATGGCTATTATAAAAAAAAACCCCAAAATACATCAAGTGTTGGCAAGGATGTGAAGAAATTGGAACACTTGTACACTGTTGGTCCAAACGCAAATAGTACAGCTGCTATGGAAAACATTATGGAGGTTCCTCAAAAATATTAAAAATAGAACTACCATATGATTCAGCAATATCACTTTTGTATTTATTCAAAAGAATTAAAATTAGGAGCTAGAATAATATCTGCACTTTCATGTTTATCACAGCATTAGTCACAACCACCCAAATGTCTGTCAACAGATGAGTGCCTAAAGAAAATGTGGTATATGAATGCAATGGACTGCGATTCAGCTTGAAGACTATGCAGTATGTGACCACGTGGTGCACCTGGAGGGCAGTGATGACATTTAGAAAGAGGAAACTGCCATTTACTACATAACACCATAAAGCCCCTGATGGTTCTTGAGCATCTGTCCAACTTGTTTTAGTGTTTTTACCTACTCTTTCATGTCTCTTATTAAATGACATATTTTCCTCTTATAATGTGGCAAAGTCTTCATATATCTATTTATGCAATGGAGTAGTGTGATGGTCAGTTTCATACACTTCATGAATCAGCTTTTAAAGATATCTTTTAATCATTTATTATAAACTGTACAGAAATTGCTATTATCATAATTTTTAAAAAATTTCTTGCTTTGAATCCCACCAGATTTTTTTTACCCTACCTTTGAAATAAACGTAATCACACTCTGGATCCAAAATCAGTAATGTTGAAATGATTTGCACTGTCTCTTTTCTTCATTAGTGTTACAGAACAAAAGCTTATCAGTATGTTCCTGAATTAAGAAAATCAAATATGTGATTTTTCTCAGAAACTCCAAAAGGATTATCACAGGCAAAAAAAAAGTATAGTTTACCTTGCTTACATTTGAATCCTTTTATTTATTAGGAATGTGATTACTCACATTTTTTCACAAGACTTTCATGTACTGAAAGTGCTAACAATTTCCTTGAGCTGAGTCATTTTTAGGGACTTCAGCTCTCATCTTGGTGCTTAGCACAAAGCTGTCAGAACAGCCACTGAGTCCTCAGCAGGAGCCAGGCTGGGAACTGCACTAAAGCATCTGCAGTTCTAACAAAGACCATGGTGCAGTATTTGATCACTGCATCCCATGTCAAAGTGAAGGGAAACAGTGTTTTTCTCCATTTGCTTCTTCTTCTGAAACCATGTAATTTATTTATGTAAAAATGTTTATAAATGTTTATAAATCAATAATACTGAAACATTAGTGGATATCTGGGTTGTTTGACCATATTCCTTGTACAACTTGTACTTCACTAGTCAGTCAAAAGACTAGAAAAGATTGAAGATAATAGAAGAGTTCTGAGCCTTAGTTACTTTGTCCACTCTTTAAATGCTATTTATGGACAATGTGACCCTTCTGCTTACATCCTGCAATGGAGAGACTGGGTTCATGCCATTAACAATGAAGAGACTATAGGACAGCTAGGACAGCCCTTGGTGCCTTCCCTATTCCAATCCAACTCAGACTACTTAGATGAGATCCACTCTGGCAACTAGTTGCTTTAAAAAAGGTCATCACCATTTACTTATCTGAGATATACCCTTAAACGGACCTACCCAGAGGACTTAAAGCTAAACTCAGGGAGGGTGTTAAGTTCTCGGGTGGGAGGAGGGAGTGATATTTTTTGAAAGCTGTGTTTCTGAATTGCACTTTCTATTTCCAGTGATACCTCCATTATATGTTTAAACTTCTCTGATCATATTTGAGAGACATAAAAAACATGGATTAAACCCTAAAACAATACTTCCAGTCAAGATGGTGACATAGGTAAACACAGCATACCTTCTTGCACAACCGCGTCAAAATTACAACTAAACTATAGAACAATCATCATTTAGAACCATCAGAAACTGAGCTGAATGGAAGTCCAACAATTATGGAATTAATGAACAAACTGCATACTGACTGGTAGGAGAGGCAGAGATGCAGAATAGGCTGGTCCCACCCGCACATGTGGCAGATAAAAATAAACAGGGGTATCTCAGGAGCAAAGGGTCCCAGCCTCACAACAGGCCTCCAGCTGAGGACTCCAGTGCCAGGAATAGAAGTCTCTATAATTTCTGGATGTAAAAACCAGTGGGGATTGAGGCTTTGGAAGACTGCTAGAATCCCTGGAAGTTCTTCTTGAAGGACCAACTCACATACTTACTCAGATTCACTCCCTCTGAGCTCTAGCGCAGGGGCAGCAGATTGAAAGGCAGCAGAGACAACAGGCAGAAATTGAATTGCTGGCATCAGGGCAACAACTGGGGGCAGCTTTCTCCCAGACAGAAGTGCTGGCAGAGGGCACTGTTCCTTTTCTGAGCCCTCCCCCACCACAAAGCCACAGAGCTGGCAGGCAGGCTCCATATCGGAAACTCCATCAACCTGGCTCATGCTGTTTGCCCAGCGCTGGAGATTCCCTGAGGCCCCTCCACACATAGCCTTCAGGCCCACCCAACCTGTTTCCAGTGGCTTTTCCGTATGAATGGCTTGTCTTGGCCCCTGCTTCAGATTTTCCTAAATTTTCTCAAACAAGCAGCATCTGGCTTCAGCAAGCCCTATACCTCTTACTAAGTTGCCCCAGGGCCGGCACTAGCAGCAGCTGGCCTTGGTTCACAGCTTGGTCTTGCCTGGGCACCTCTAAGTCCAACATAAGTAGCAGCCATCTACAGATTGCTTTGTAGCTTATGCTGTGTGATCCTGGACAGAACAGAGGCTGTGGCTGACCTTGGATGTGCCAAGAGCAAGCAAGACTCAACTACAATAGGAGGGCATACACAGCCCACACAGTGGGCACAACTCAAATACTCAGCTTAGGTAATAGGTGAGGATAGGCCACTGGGCTGTATAGGACACCTACTACATTAGACCATTCTATCAAGCTGGGAGACATAACAGCTCTACCTAATACATAGAAACAAACACAGGGTGGCTGCCAAAATAGGAGACAAAGAAACATGGTCCAAATTAAAGGACATATTGAAACGAGAATAACTAAACAAAATGGAGACAAGCAAGCAACTAGATGCAGAGTTCAAAACACTGGTTATAAGGATGCTCAATAAACTTAGGGAAGAGCAGATGAACTCAGAAAGAACTTCAACAGCATAAAAAAAGTATGTGGAAACCATAAAAAAAGAAAAGAACCAGTTAGGAATGAAGGATACACTAACTAAAATGAAGAACAATTTACAGGAATTCAACAGTACAGTGGATAAAGCTGAGAGTCAAATCAGCAATTTGGAATATAAGGAAGCAAAATACAATCAATCAAAACAGCAAGAAGAAAAAAGAATCCAAAAAATGAGGATAGTGTGAGAAGCCTCTGGGACAACTTCAAGCCTACCCCCTCTGGCATCATGGGGGTGCCAGAAGGAGAAGAGAGAGGGCAAGAAACTGGAAACCTAATTGAAAAAATAATGAAAGAATACTTCCTTAACTTGGTAAGGAAAATAGACATATAAGTCCAGGAAGCACAGAGACTCGCAAATAAGAAAGATGAAAGCAAAGAGGCCCACTCCAAGCCACATCATAATTAAAATGCCAAAGGCTAAAGACAAAGAGAGAAATCTTAAAAGGCATTAGTTACCTACAAGGGAGTCCTCATAAGACTTTCAGCCAATTTCTCAAAAGAAACTTTGCAGGCTAGAAGGGATTGGCAAGAAATATTCAAAGTGATGAAAAGCAGGGACGTACAGCCAAGATTACTCTACCGAGCAAAGCTATTATTTGGAATCAAAGGACAGAAAAAGAACTCCCAGACAAGAAAAAACTAGAGTTCATCACCACCAAACCAGCATCATATGAAATGTTAAAGGGTCTTCTTGAAGAAGAAGGAAATAAAAAAATATCAACAATAAAATGGCAACTAATACTTATCTATCAACAATTGAATCTAAGAAACAAGATAAACAAATAAACAGAACAGAAAGAGAATCATAGATACGAGAACATTTTGATGGCTGCCAGATGGGAGGGGCATGAGGGCGTTTGACGAAAAAGGTGGAGGGGTTAAGAAGTACAAATTGGTAGTTACAAGATAGTCATGGGAATGTAAAGTACAGTATAGGAAATATAGTAGCCAAAGAATATATATGCATGACCAATGGACATGGACAATGGGGTGGGGACTGCCTGAGGGAGTGGTTGGTGTTGGGTGGAGGAGGGCAAAGGGGGAGAAATTGGAACAATGGTAATAGCATAATCAATAAAACATAATTTGAAAGAATAAACCCTAATATACCTCAAGAGATTGAAAACCAAGTGAAAGCTGAAGTTCCTGAGTGAAATTCTGTCTGTGTTTTGCTTAGTAAGACTTTCATTTGCCTGGCCTCTCATGTATTCATAGGAATTTGACCAGCTCTACTGCTACCCTACACTGAGATTGCATACCTGCTGCACTTGCATCCAAAGTAGGAAAATTCTTATTTTTAACATTCTAAAGGGATAAAAGTTGAAAGAAACATAAAAACAAAAAACCAATTAAATGAACCACAAAAACACCCAAGCAAAGACATTGCCCAAAGAAATGTCAGTTGCCTATTGACAGATGGAAGAAAATATCAGAAATGGGGAAGAGAGTTTCTGTTTGGGGTGATGAAAAGTTTTGGATGTAAAAGTGATGGTTGCATAACATTGTAAAGTAATTAATGCCACTGATATAAAAATTACACTGAAAATGGTTAAAATGGCAACTTTTGTGTAACATATACTTTACCAAAATTAAAAACCCCAATAATATAATATACCTGAATGTTTATTTCTGAATGGCACACTTAAATGAGTAATAGGGAATGTGAATTATATCTTAATAAAGCTGTTGAAAAAATGTGAAGGAGAAAAAAAGGCTCGAACCTCCTGAAAGAGAAAGACTACAGCCAAAGTGTGAGTCCAGCCTTTCTGTTTTCATTTTTAAGAATTCAATTTGATGTGCTTCTTCCTCCACAGAGCTGCACTTCCCTGGCAGCTGTCCCATTTTAATCTGCACTGGGAGGAAACAGGCTGGCAAAATATTGCTGCTGTTGGAATATGAAGCTTATTTGTTTTAGCGCCGTGGCTACTAGAAATCTTGTTTTTTTCCTTCCAATATTTAAAAGAATCATGCTGAACAGTGGCAGGTGGTCCTTTTGATTCCTTATCAAGATGGCCTTTTGGACAGCAATGGAAATCCAGTAACCTGAAGTAAGAAAGGTGTCCCTGATTGGTTATGTTTTGGGCTAGATTTTCCCAAATTCTGACAACATGTGGAAATGAAAATAGCTATCGACAATTGCCTTTGTTAGAAAATTAGACATCTAGTTATCTGCAAAAAATGTTAGTGTTTATGACTCATGGATTCCACATGATGAAATCTCACATTTCTATAATCACTACCTAAGCCCCAAATTCATTAAATCCTATTAACAATTTAGAATGCTTACCAAGTTCAAAATTATCATTATTAAATTTTACATATTATAACCAATTTCATCAATTGCTTCTGCCCTAGCATGGAAAGACTTCAGCATAATGCTGTAGGTTGAAAGAGACAACTAACTTATTTGTCAACTTAAGGTAATTCAATCATATTATCACCATTTCTACAGTACCTAAAAAGATATACAAACCTTTTTTTTTTTATAAAAGATTGTATAAAAAAGTAATATAGCTGTTTTTTTTTAGATGTTATTTATTTATTTTTAGAGAGAGGAAGGGAGGGAGAGAGAGAGGGTCAGAAACAGTGTGTGGTTGCCTCTTATGAGCCCCCAACTGGGGACCGGGCCTGCAACCCAGGCATGTGCCCTGACTAGGAATTGAACCAGCAACCCTTTGGTTTGCAGGCCGGCACTCAATCCACTAAGCCACACCAGCCAGGGCATAGCCTTTGTTTTTATGCTGTTTGATTTTGTCATGCATCTTTTATTTTCTACCAACAATGACAATCCACTGATTAAAAAAAACAACAACAAAAAAACTCTGTATAAGAGGGAGCTGATGGGAGTGCAGATGGACCAACAAGAAGAAGAGATGAGTCATTTTATAATTTATCAAGATAAATACTGCCACCTCAGGTTTCATAAAAAATAAAGCCATGCTTAACAATAATACTTGAGCACTTAGATGTTTTAATTGTGCCTCAAAGGGAAGTAATTAACATATTAAAATTTTCTCTTAGATACATTTTTTTAATTTTAAATTTTTTCTTGGGATGGTTCTGATTTTCTCAAAATTACTTAACAATTCCAAAATAAAAGGTCAAAAAGCCTTCCTTAGGACAAACGTGTTCTGTTCCTAACGATTCTTCTGGAACAGCAGTCAGTGAAATCATCACGAACACAACAGTGTTTGTTCCAGGACAGACTTTCTGATTCCTCATTCCAAGACAAAGAAAGACTACAAAATCCAAACCAAAAACATTTCTCCCAAACAAACTGCACTGTTTAAATGATCCTCTTCATCGCTGTGCTAAAATGCTGGCTGGAGTTATTTTTAACTGGGAACAGAACATTCATTTTGGAAAATGTTCAGTTCCCTAAGTTTATAATGAACAAAAATACATACTTTCAATGAAAGACTATGCGAACTGCAGTACCCCCATCAGCAGAAAATAAATTTTATGGTTTTTAGGAATGGAAGCCTTCTAGGCACTATGAAGCCCTGGATCTCGATCACCTGTACCAATGCTGGAAGAAACAGAGCACTTAAGATCATCAAGACATAGAGTTTGTTTCTTTGCTCATGCACATTTCCTCATAAATAATGAGCCTAGGTGATGCCACATGGATTCAACTGTTTTTATTGATTGTTATTACTTTTATTAAACAATGTTAGCCATACAGGGTGATTAAAAAACAACTAATATTCTTGGAATATGTACATTCTATCAACCGATACAACTAGATCCAGTCTTTCATTATAGCAGTGGGTTTTCAGGTTGCGCAAAGATAAGCAATTTATATTCCAACACGACAATCACTTCTGGGTTAAATCCAATACAATTCACAGACTCCTATGATATGGCTTCATGTACATATAGAGTTTTAGCACAAAGCCAATGCAAATATGAAAGTATCCTCATTCTAATGGCTACTGTGCTGCTAGAGATGGGTGTCGGCGATGGGTATCCTCCTGAGTTCTACGATCTGGGAGTCTGTCAAGGTGCCGCCTTCCTGGCTGCCTTGGCCAGATTCATTATCACTGACACTGAGACCAGCACCTGCAATAGAAAAGGAATTAATGCAAAAACTCCCAACTATCAGTGCAGAGAACTAAAGATCAAGTTACATTAAGTCAACACATGTTTATTTCTATTATATTAGTAAAAAGTGAGCTTTACATTTAGAATAAATAGTATTAATACTTTATAATTATAAAATTATACTTTAAATTATTTTTGGTAGTTTTTAGAAATAAAATTAATTTCTAAAGACACAAGTTTGGATTCTTAACGGTTGACAGGTATAACTTTCTCCCAAGAACAGCATTTCTTGACTCGGGGCTTATTAAAATGAAAAAAAGATTCAGGCAAGTTATTAGAATTTTTCAGCAGGAGGTAGGATTTGCTACTTAAGAACATATAACCTCCATCCCCACAGGACTGAATCCACGGGCCCCCCAGCTGAGATTCAGCCAGTGTGGGCAGGGACTCAAGAAGAAAGACGTGCACTGACAGCACCTGGTGCCCTAGCCGTGCCCGGAGACTAGGGCTCTGAATGACTCAGATCTGATCCTGAGATAAAAATAATTATGCAACACAGCGCCAAAACAGATCCACACAAGAATCCCCAAAAGCTAGCTGTTAATTAGAGAGAGCACCCAGAATCGGTTTTGAGAAAGCTTCTCTATTCACTATTTTTTTCTCTACTCGGAATAATTCAGAAAAATTTACACTGTGCTAGAGTAACACCTTATTCTTTTCTTCTCTAATTTGCAAACTCTCATGCTCTCTTTTTCGCACCCACCCCCAATACACACACACACAGAATGGGGATGTGGTCACAGGGCATGCTGCTGCCATGAATTTGTTGCACATTAGATTCTAAACGAGAAAGTGAAAAAGCAGTTGTGAGACCTCCCTTCCTGTCTGTGATGTAGGAAAGGCTATTCTGCAGAGTTGGTAGCTCTGGGAAGATGGTGAGTTAGCTTTGCCTTACCCTATTTGGGATGGATGCAGGAGGGCATTAATCAATGACCGTCTTCTAGTCAAACCCTCCCTCTTCTGGGCCTCTGCCCTTCCCATCTCTCTCTGGTAGAGGCTACTGCTGAAACCCCACTTCCTTCTTTTGTTTCTGTGACACTGTACTTACCCACCTCACCCCATGATCTCCAGAGGTCTGCTTTCTCTTGCATCTCCTCCTGCTGTCTCACCACTCGAGGCCTTATCTTCAGCCCTGCATCAAGGCCTACAATAGCCACCTTACCCCTGCCTGTTTTATAGCCTGATGTCCCACTAGAGCTGCTGGTCACACCCTTTTCACACCATGCTATTATGCTGGCACTGCCTGAGATTCTCTTCTCATCCCTCAACTTCTTAATCTGGCTGCCTCCTCTCCCTGTATCACCTCTGCTCCCCATGGAAACATGAGGATTTTCTTTCAAAATTTCTGACTTCCCCATTGGATGATGTCCTTCATACCTTTATATTCCTAGCTCATAGGACATTCAGCAAATGTTTGTTGTATGTATTAGTAAATATGTTCTGCATTCCAGATCCTGCAAGTGCTTCTTCCATCTTTATTTTTCATTCTGCTCCTCTGACCTATTCAGCATTCCACTGCCCTTTCCTTCCCAAGAATAAACATTAGTCCCTATGACGATCGAGTCCCTGCATCGAGTCTGGAACCCTCTGCACTGGCTTTAAGATACTCCCTAATCTCACTCTACTCTACTGAATAGACATTTCAACTTTTGCCCATTGGAGAGTTTTCTCAAAGTGATCAGGTATCTCGACAGGTACTGCATGTGCCATGTTAAGTCCAGCCTGTGTGTCTTCCTGCCCATTCATCAAGATCCATGTCCATACCCTTTCGCAAATACTTCTTTCACCATTCCTTCAAAACAGGGAGTTGGATGATGCAAATGTTCTAGTTTATACCTGAAAACTTATTAATCACATCCCCTTTACTCTCTCAAATTGTTCTGGTTTGAATGATAAATTATATGGTACCTCTACATATAATGCATATGTAAGTCATGAAGTAAAAAGTGTACTAACATAAGCTCAATGAGAAAAGAGAATTATGTAAATTTTCCAATTGCAAAAGAAAAGGCTGTTTGTATAGTTTTAAAGATTTTGTTTATTTATTTTTAGAGAAAGGGGAAGGGAGGGAGAAAGAGAGGGAGAGAAACATTGATGCATGAGAGAATCACCGATCTGTTGCCTCTTACACACCCCCAACTGGGGACTTAGCTCACAAACCCAGGCATGTGCCTTGACCAGGAATCAAACCAGCAAACTTTTGATTTGTGGGATGACAACCAACCCACTGAGCCACACCAGTCAGGGCAAGGCTATTCATATATTTTAAAAATGAAATGAGTAATAGTAGATATCAAATTGATATGGAATTTAAGTTACTTGAATTAGTTTAATAGAATAACATAAAATTTTTATTTTAAAACACTAAAATTTACATTATTTGGCATTACTTAAACTTATGATGAAAATCTTTAGATGTTTATTGAAATACATGCAAGGGGTTACATAACTTTACAAAGTCATTTGGGGGTTCAAATGAAAAAGACTTAGAAGACCCACTTGACTCGGTGTGGCCCATAGTTAAGGTGATCCTGAAATGGATCAAGATTTGCAAATTAAAATGTCACAGTGAAGCTAGTATAAACCAGTGACACAGGTCTGGTGAGCATTGGACAAACCAAAGAGCTGATGTTCTGTCTAAAGACTATTACTGAACTCCAACCACTTTGTTGCTAGATTTAAAAAAAAGAAATTCTTGACTTTGATGAGATATCTAAAGGTTTAAATTTTTGCCTCAAGAATGCTAAAATGCTACGAGAATCAAGCAAAACACCTTGTTGAGCCAAATCTGGCCTGTGTGTCAACTGCAAAGTCTGCTGTAGACAGAATGGCATGCGGACTGTTCCTTTGACTTGACCACATTCTGCGGTGGAAAGTGTATAGGGGATGGACTTGATTTTTATAGAACCTTTTCCTAAAATAAAGGGAACCATTGTGGGAGACTTCTAATTTAGTCTTTTGAAGTATTTATTTCCCAACAAGTGTAGTAAACTCTCAGGAATACTAAACTCTATCTATAGGTAAGGAAGTCATTCCATACATTCCTGAACTGAATGCATTTAATACTTGTTATATATATAGGACCCACATCTAATTGAATCATGCTGCAAGAACTCATTTTATGTGTAGTGCTGGAGATATAACCTTCCTTCAGTTATTTGTAATCTGAAAGTGCCCCTGTAGTCCTAATGCGAATGAGCATTTCATGTGTTTGTGCATGCCCTTCTTCACGAAACTCTCTTCTCTCTTTAGTTCTCTTTCTCACCATGCTATGTGGTTCCCTCTCTGGGACCCACTCTTTCCTTTTTTTTTAAAGAATTTACTTATTTATTTTTAGAGACAGGGGAAGGGAGGAAGAAAGAGAGGGAGAGAAGCATCAATCGGTTGCCTCTCATACACGCCCCAACTGGGGACTGATCCCGCAACCCAGGCGTGGACCCTGACCAGGAATCAAACCGGTGACCTCTCACTTTGTGGGACAATGCCCAACCATCTGAGCCACATTGGTCAGGACTCTTCTATTCACTGTTCAAATGTAGATATCATCCAGGATGTTCTTGTTTACCTTCTTTTCTCTTGTTTTCCCTTCCTCCCTCACCCTCCCCTTCCTCACCTTTTTTTCTTCACATCTCTTTCCTTCCACTCTCCTGGACTGACCTTACTCATCCCCATTGCTTCAAATATAATCTCTGAATGGACGCATTTCAAATCAATACCCCTGATCCTGAACCCTTGCCCAAGATCCTTCAAATCTGACTATTCACAAGCCACCAGGCCTAATGATTAATAGGTCCAAATCTGAACTTCTCAGATTCCCCCTGCATACAAATGAATAGATGCTTCTCACACAAGTGCTTAGTTACCAGGAGAGAAGCATGAGCCTTTGCTGACTGTCCTCCCTGTTCCCTCAGCATTCCTCCTGGGTTCACCTTCTCTTTTTTATTTCTACTCCCCAAATCTGAGGCCTGAACCTCGTTTCTTTGGACAATTGTAACAACCTCCCAGTCTTTCTGATTTTGCTTCTAAATCTATTCTTCATACTTTCATAAGAGTTATTTTGCCTCAAAAACCAGTAGGAATATACCATTTCTCTCCTCATAAACCTCCATGGCTCCCTAGGTTCTATAAAAAATCCTACTTCTTAGCATGGCATCTGAACAGTATTTAAATATTATGCAAAATGCCAGGAAGTGTTTTGCTCCCCCAAGTGAATCTGTCATTACATGTGTTCTGGAAACACCAGGTTAAATTGAGTGAAGTGGCTATCTTTAAGCTAGGGCTTTTTAGAGCTGCTAAAATGGTAATGTGAATGATGAATCTTCAGTTTCCCAAACATACTCAGAGAATCCTCCCATTGAGGATGACTATGAATATCTCAAGAAACCCAGTTGGGGGAACTACAGTCATTTTTAACAATGTGGGTCAACTACCTTTCAGGCCTTTCTCCCACTGCCTGCCTCCGCCCCCCTCGGGCCAGCCACATTGCAACGCTTGTTCTCCCCAAGCAGGCCACGCACATGTAAGCCCTGGGCTTTGGCGAATCCTATTCCCTCCACCTGCCACTCTTTTCCTATTTAAAACCTGCACATTCTTTAAGAATCAATTAAGAGGATTTAAAAAAAAATTCTTGATTTCCTCTACAGTTAATAACTCTTTCCACTACTACTTATGTTACTTATTCCTATGTCATGTTTGTGTGAATGTCTATTCCTCCAAGCAAACTCCAAGTTTCATATTCATTTATTCGTTCTCCAACAATATCTACAAAAGACTTGTCAAGTGCCAAGCACTAATTTGAATATATGGATATATGGATATATAGATGTATTTAGTAAAATGCACTTTTGAATTATTATTTCAATAGTTTCATCTGAGCATGGACATATCTCCCTGCTTGGTTGTACATTTAGAAATGAAATTTTATAAACTAAAATTTTTTTGACTGTTCAACATTCTTCTGAGTAAACATATGAGAGAAAAATAACTACATATTTGATTTGAAAACAACTTTCCATTGAGTCACAGGTAGAGTGAGGTCGAACTTATAGGAACAGCCAATGAAATACTGTATGTAATGGCACTTTGAAAACATGAGAACTATATGCTGCCTTTGAAAGTTTCTGCTTTAAAGATACTCCCTAAGAAGATCTCTTTGGAAGATCAAAGGCAAAACTCTCAGAGAAATCCCTATCAGACCGTCTTACAACACTGAACTTGTCTCAATAGTATCTTGGTGTTCTAGAACAATTCCAGGACAGAGATATTCATATTTAGTTAGAGTACGCCTTTTTCTTAAAAGCAAATTGTAAATTATTTTCAGGTTGTGTTATGTTTGATGTCAAGAACAAGATAACCTAGATTTAGACTGAGATTAGGAACAGGTCATGGGAATCAGAATGTGCTAAGGGTGAGTATACTTATGCAACTTCATGTGAAGAAGATATAAATTGCAGCATAACAAGAGTGCCTACTTCTAATGTAGTTTGTGGGTTCATACATACCAGTTTTTAATGCAAATATTAAGTCATCAAACTCCTGGGACTCCTCATCAGCTATCAGTGACCCCTGGCCATATCCTCCGGAGGAAGGGAATGTGGCGCCGTTTTGTGGACTTGGCTTCAAGTCAGGACTGGCCTGACTGGCTTGTTGGAAGGATCCTCTCTCCCAGTCAGGGGGCACCTTTTTGGGTTTGGATGGAGAAAAAAGGAAACCATAACATAAATATATACATATTTATCCTGAATGCATATAAACTATACACAAACCAGGTGAAAAGGCTGTTGGACTGTTTAGAATTAAGACCTTTAATTGTAACTTTGTTTTTTAAAGACGTATGTTTCCTCATGAGACAATCTATTCTTGCGATCTAAATAATTTCTCTATCAGAATTACTTGTAGATTTCTGTGCAGTTATGTGTGGGGAAAGGAAATTATCTTTTAATACAATCAACACCTTTTATTTTTAAAGAAATGTATTGTGTAAAGAAAACTATTAAACATATAAGAACTGGTGAGGGACCCTCTTAATCTTTAATCTACAATGCAAAATACCATTTAAAATATAGTAGCTATCTATAAGGACATAATGAATTGAAAAAAAAATTCTCCGACAGCATTAGAAACTCCTTTAAAAATTAAATTATTAAAAAGATAGCTCTATCCTGAAATAACTAAAAATACTCACTTCCCTCTCGGTTACTGGCAAAAACCCCTTAATCCTTCCTTTCCTAATACTTTCCCTTCTGTGCAAGGCTTTCGAGAATGTCTCTGACAGTCCCTCATTGACAGCCGAGTCAAGGCCAACTCTAAGCCTCTGAGGAATGCGGAGCACGAGTTAAGGTATGCCGCTGCGCAACACCCTGAATGAACATTCACGTAGTGGCCCAGGCCCAGGAGCTGAACTGTCACGGCAGCTGCCTCCCAACATAAGGTTTTCTGAGTGACTGCAGGGATGCTGCAGACTGAAAAAAGTGATCCAAGGACTGCAGAAATAAATTTGGGAGAAGAAAAAAATCTTTGAAAATTACACTAAGAAGTTGAACATCTAGACCAGCAGTCTTCAACAGAACTTTCTGTGATGATACAAATGCTTTATATCTTCATTCTCCTTTATGGTAGCTACCAGATGCATGTGGCTATTGAGCACTTGATCATGGTGATTAATAAACTAATTTTTTTTAAGAAAATCTTTTTTTAAAAGATTTTATTTATTTATTTATTTATTTATTTTTAGAGAGGGGAAGGGAAGGAGAAAGAGAGGGAGAGAAACATCAGTGTGTGGTTGACTTTCACGTACCCCCTACTGGTGCCCTGGCCTGCAACCCAGGTATGTGCCCTGACTGGGAATTGAACCAGTAACCCTTTGGTTCACATGTTTGCATTCAATCCACTGAGCTATACCAGCCAGGGCTTACTAAACTAAATTTTAATGTTATTTAATTTTAGTTAGTTTAAATTTACATAGCCACACGTGGCTAATGATTATTGTGTTGTACAGTTCAGGTCTAGGCAAACACTAGAAAGGGTAACCAATAAACAGGGCAAACAATTTTTTAATAAAGACTCACTCCTGAATTGCTGATCCTAAAAATATCTATTTCCATTGTTATCAACTTTGTTGTGAAAATAATTCAGTTTTAAGAACTTTTGGGATATAGATACGACACTAATTTCTAAATATTTATGGTACCAAAGACATATTCTAAGTATTGTACCTGATTTTTGATCACTTGCCTTAATTTTAACCTCTAATGGATAAACTTACTTTCTATATTAACATGAAAGAGAAAAAAAATCACCAAACAGGTAGATTTCCCCTCTCTTCCTCTCTCCCTTCCTTCCTCCCTTCCTTCCTTTTCTTCTCCTTCTTCTTTTTCTTCCTCCTCCTCCTCTTTTTCTTCTTTTCTCTCTCTCTCTCTTTCTTCTTACCTACCTGTCCATAAACTTTTTCCTTTTCACACACTACACTTTGATTTTCTGCCATTTTCCAGGATGTAAATAAATACAAGTACTGTTCACCATGGCTCTTAATACGCAGAGGGCAGAATGAGCTAGGCAAGGAAGAGTGGACTAGCATATCCTGTGCACTGCAGAAATTTTCAGGGACCTGCCTACCACCTCTTCCTTGACAAATGTCTTCAGGTGTGATTTAAAATTTGAGCAATGGTCCCAGTGCCATGATGACATTAATAATAGGTTCGTGGCAATGTGATTTAGATACAGGAGCCCAAAACGATGCGAACATGGTGCAGGGAGTCACGGGAGGTAGGCTTTACAGAGGACATTCTGGATAGATTTTCTAAGTAGTGCTGCTAAAGCACTCTTCCAAGCTTTTGTTCTAAAATATTTTCTGGTATTTAAATTAAAAAGAGTTTCAGCCTATTTTTACGAGTGTTTGTTGGGATTAAATTAGTGAGTTGGGATGGTTGAAGAAAGAGAACTGCCCAAGTATTTTTAGGAAGAACAGTACTTAAAAGCAATTTCTGAAGCTGAGTCGGTCACTGCCATGTCAAATTTGGAAGATTTTCAAGGAAGAGATGACAAAGTATGCTTTGTCTGAGCTCCTAGTACAGACTGCTGGTTAGTAGAGGTCACAGGGCAGGGAGGAAAATGAATTCGGTAACAGCCAGGATACCACAGTCACCATATGAAATACCATAGATCAGAAAATGCCAGTAGGAAAAGGATTTAAAAGTCACATAGTACCATTTGACTTGTACTCTTTTTGAGATGTACAGACAGAGACAGAGGTGGAGACAGAGAGCAAGGGCAAGGACAAGGGCAAGCACCTCCTCCATAGCACTGATAAGATTCTGGGTAGACTTGCTGATTTCCCCTCCAGCAGGAGGCATCCCACTCCCGGGCGTGAAGAAGGCTGTGCTGGGTCCTGGGTGCCCATTCATTTCCACCGTGTAGCTGGCCTTCATGGGGCAACAAGTCTGGTTGTGTAGAATGAAATAGACCACAAAAACATAAAGTCCCTGCAAAAGAAAAGAAAACCAGCCTGTTAAAAGAAGTCCTGCTACCATAGCTGAAGAATAAACATGTTTGTAAGCACAAGAGAAAGACCCGTGGCACCGGACTCCCTTTTCCAAGCGTGTCTGAGTGAGATTCGTTCACGCGTTCGGTATTGGTCACCCACGGATTGTGCGGGATGAAATCCGCATCAAGCACAGTGATTTTTTACAAATGTTTTCCAAACTCTACCCAAAGCTGGGATTACAGAACAATGGTAGAAGTTTAGCAAGAGGCCACTGTACATTTCTAAATGTCATGAATACGTTATTCCGCGTCATTTGGGAAAACTGCTCTCATTAACAAATCACGTTTTTTCTTGGTTAAATCATAAGTAACTATGGCCCTGGCTGGGTGGCTCAGTTGGTTGGACCATCATCCTGTACACCAAAACATTGTGGGTTCAAACCCCGGTAGGGGTGTGTATGGGAGGAAACCAATTGATGTCCCCCCTGCACTCCCCTCCATCAAATCAGCAAATACTCCTTGGGTGAGGATTACAAAAAACAAAACAAAGCAAAACAAAAAAATCCCAAAACAAAAACAAGTAACTCTGAAATGCAGCCCTATTAACACACAAAAACAGAATTGCAATTTTTTTTTCCTAAGGAAAAAAATGAGAATAAGTGAGATATGGGAAAAGACAGTACATATCTGGAAGGCATTGTTTTAGAAAGTAAACCTCTTAATATCTCACTTATTTTCATTTTTTTCCCTTAGCAAAGTGGTTGAAGTTAGCTCCAACAACCTTGTAAGCTTCTGAAAAAGCAGCAGTAATTAAGCCTTCTCATTTTGTTTATATATCTCACTTACTTATCTCATTTGGAAATAGAATCACTGGGTAGGGACTCAGGAATTTTGTGCATTACTTAATATTTAGCATGCCTTGTTTCTCAGTAAATGTTACATAAGAAAAATAAAGCTATCTTGTGCATTCTTAAAGATCTGCTGGCCCTTTAAATTATTTTGCAGTCTAGTCAAATTCTTAACAATCGCTCTGCTTCCATCATAGATAGTAAATCAGATCTTGTATTTGTGTTCCCAACAGTGCCTACACTGCTTTCCTTCATGATTTCTACAAGGGATCTACTGTATACTTCTAATGGTGCTTCTATAAGGCTTGTTAATTTTGACCTTTACATTCAGCTGATAAAACATGTTAAATTGTGCCTCTTGTGTCTATTAATCCTGGTGTTTCAGTTTTGGAAGTAAGTACAAATTGCCCGAGTTACTAAAATTCTTAAATTAATCCACAAAAATAAAAGCAAGGCACTCAACTTATTAAAGAGAAAAAAGAGTTCATGTCAGCTTTTCATAAGGCACAAATAAGCACCCTCACGACGCGGACCTCTCACTGTCCCATCGCCCCTAACTTTCCTAGGGGTGTAGCAGCAACAAAGTGAGCAATATATTGGTGAGCTTGAACCTTCTATCTGCTGGTAAAAATAGAAAAAAGACTATTAGGAAATACACAAGACAAGAATTACAGCCAACTTTTAAAATAAAACGAAAGTAGAGGACAGTCTGCAAGGTAGGCTGCTAGCAGTTGACGTCTGTGGCCATTTCTGGAATACTGTTAAAAATTAGGCCTCTCCCTCCTTTTTGCTGAAATGACCCCTTTTCGGGTTGGCATCTAACCTATTTAATTAACAAATATGTTTTAAAAATCAATGGTTTAGCTGCTAAAATATTTTTAAATGTAATTACTCTGATATGAAATTAGTAACAAACCTAGCTCCTTTTGAACTAGGGTATTTTTGAAACAATGTTAATATTATAAATTATGGAGAAGTGAATTATTTTCATGTGCAAATGATGCTGTGAACATTAGCAGAAACAAATCTTCCTGGAAACACACATACGCATCCAAAATTTTTTCTTGTACAAGTAATTTTTCACATGAGTATGACCTAATTACATTGGCCACAGCGATAGACAAAACAGGAAAAACATTAAACTGTCAGCCCTGAGAGCTGTGAGAATGTAACTGATTTATTTCAGGGTTTCTAGTGGTACAAAATGATAGGGTAAGAGGTAGATCAGAAAACAAAAACCCATGCGTTAAAACCCGTTTCTAAGGACCCTTTTGTTAAAACAGCACATTCTCTCTTGCTGGCTTTCCTATCTGGCCTTTTGTGCTCCGGGAAAGGAACCGAGTGCTGAAAATAACTTGCATGTGAAAACCTCGATTTTTTCTTAAAAACCTTTTTACACATACAGCAAATATTTTGAATCTTTTAGATGTGCCCCAGGAAACATAAACATCGTTAATATGGAAAGAAAAGAGTGTTTAAATGCAGATTGTATGACATTTGCCTGTGCCCAGCCCCAGCTGGACAAATGCTGAAAAGGAACCTTCGTTATGCGAAGTGCTCAGCTGTGGAGGTTTCTGACCTCAGAGTCAAAACAAGTCCCTATTCCAAACACTACATATTAAATCTCGGGTTCTCCCTTGTATGCTGATCTGTAAAAAAATTTTAAGAGATAATACAGAATGTCAATTATTCACTTGAATCTGCTGGCCACCCACTATGCACACTGCAGGCACTGAGATGCAAGGGTGGAATGTTCGGCTCTCCTCAAGGTGCTCACAAAGACGGCAATATCCTACAAAACAACAGGTTAACTGTTTTAGAAGCAGGCCCTATACAATCCATCTGTTCTTCCTATTTACCTAGTGAAGGCTTACTGAGAAGGGAATTCTTTGTGCATTGCTCATTTAGTTGGATCTCCAATGATGAAAAATGCTTTCAAAAGTCTTTAGTTAGAAGCGTCTAGATTGAGCATTTCCACGATGTCAACTTTGTATTTCTTTTGATTCAGGAATTTAAACTTATTAACAAATATTTTGTGAGGCACAACAAATTAATAAGTGTTTTTTAACAGCATCAAGGAGCAAAACAAGTACAGGAGATTTGGGCTGATTATCTCAATAATTCCTATCAGTCACCCCAATAAAGTCAACAAAAAATAAATAAAAACAAAAATGATAATTTCTATCAGTTCTCTATGAGGTAAGAGAGCATCACCACTGCCATGTGACAAATGTGACCAGGAGTAGTGGTAGATGAGGAGCGGTAAAATAGGTAGTTGATCAAACTGCGCGTCTCTGAAGGAAAAGTCTCAGGGCTTCACGTTTGTCAAATGGCAGTGGTGATTTGAAGAACATGTCTGAAACTTCAGTGTTCCCTCTGTGGACTAAGATACAGCCCTGAACTACGAGCAGGTAAGCTTTGTATGTCTTGTAAAAAGATCTCGGAATAGGGAAAAACCAGCTATTCAAACCATAACTGTACATAAGCTTAGTCGGCAATCTTCTTTGTCCCTGCCTCTCCCATCCCATAATTCCTTCAGGTTGCAGAAAAGTGGTGAACATATCAAGTGCATTAAATAAACCCATTTAACAGCTGCATGGGCCCACTCCTTTAATTTTGTCTCTTAATAAAGTGAAAGATTAGTTCACGATTCCCCACCCCTCCACCCTGTATTCTGAATGCCAGCCCGCACTCACGGCCAACTGGAGCCAGTGTGATTGAGCTCCCACTAATGAGCATTAATGCACCCATATGGCAAGGGCTCTCAGCAACTCTGAGCTACGTGTGTTGAGCAACCTGACATCCTGACTCCCCATGGCCTCTGTCTCTAGTACATATTTTAAGATGCTGGCAAAGAGTTTTGACCAATGATATATGATAAAAAATATGCAGGTCATAGTGCCTAGCCTGCCAATAACACACAAATAATTGCATCAGTCTAGATAATATACTTTATAGTGGTGCCAGCACTTAAATATTTGAGGAATTAACAGCTAGAGATCTATAGGTAATAGGGCTCGGTCGCGCTGACGCCATATCTCACTGTATGCCGTGACAGTTAATGAACAACTGTGCTATCAGTAGCTGGAACCGACTATGCAAGAGGCATATCATGACTCAGAGAATTTGAAAATAAAGATATTTTGCTAATATAACATTCTAGTGAATTAAGATGAAAAAGACAGAGATTAAGGGAATTAAAGAAGCTAATAGTAACAAAAATACTCGTGGTTTGGTAATTGCTTTCCTTGAAATAGGGAATTCAATAAATGTAACTGAAGATGAAAAAAAGATATAATATTAATACAAGAAAAGTTTCCTGAAAAATATAGTAAGAACTAAATGTGCAGATTGAAAGTACAAGTATGTGACCATAGGCCATGGAAATTTTGATACAGATTTGTTAATACCCCAATCTCTTAATAAGTGTAAATCTTAGGACAGATTTAGACTTCTTTACATCAATTTTCAGTGCTTAAAGATAATGAGCAATATCTATTAAGTTTTGAGGAAAAAAGTGGTCCAAGAATATTATATCCAGCCACTATAGCATTTAAAATTATCAAACATAAAAGGAATGCTGGGAATTCAGCATCCATGAATCTTTTGGGGGGAATCCCTCCCCCAAACTACATGATAATAAAATGTAATCAATAAAGAAATTAGTTGTCCATAGAGAGGTAAAAATAAACTCAGTAGTGAATATGGCAAAAGGATCATGTAAAAGGACCATGCATTTATATACAGAACCGATATTGAAAAACATTATGGGCATTATAGTCAGAGTCAAATGTAAATGTTAAGTATACAGAAAATGTAAAAAGCACAATATTAACTAAAAATGCCCCTAAAGTTGGAAGATTAGAGATGGGAGGAGATCTGAGAACTGATGTCTAGCATCTTTTTTAGCATGTAGTGAATCATACTATAAAACTGAAAAATCTACATGATGAAAACCAACGATTCCAATCTTTAATGCACTTATAATTTTTCTTAATTTATGACACCATTTATCTTTTCTGGTGTGATTAGAGTATTTTTGTGATACAAAAGCATTGTTTGAAATTAAACAATGACTTGTCTTCCATTTTAGTTTTTTTTGTATGTGGCAAATTTAAGTAAAATGAAATTAAGTTTTGTATATTGTAGTAACTATAATATGGTCAGATACTTAAAATTTATTTATATTTAGGCATCCAGTCATATTTAGTATGCCTAGGAAGGTGTCTGGAATGATGTTCACTTAATGTTATTATTTTTACTTTAAAACAGTTAATGACCTTTAAAGAGACTTGGTAACATAAGTTATATAAGGTAGGAATGATTTTTAAAATGATTCTTTATATTTAATGGCTTATTTGCTCTTTCTGGGTTTCTTCATTTCTTTCTATAGAAATAGATTTCTCTCATATCTTTTCCTTTTCCTTCAGCCTGCAGAACTTCTTCTGAGCATTTGTTGTAGTTCAGATTTGTGGGAAATAAATTCTTTCAGCTTTTGTCGGCATGGAAATGTCTTTATTACACCATTAATATTATTATTCCACCATTTCACTGGATATAGAATTCTAGGGTAACAGGTTCTTATTGTTTGTTTGTTGGTGTCTTAAAGATGTCATTCCAGCCCTGGCCGGAGTGGCTCAGTTGGTTGGGAATCATCCCACAAAACAAAAGTTCCCCAGTTCGATTACCGGTCAGGGCATCTGCCTGGGTTGCAAGCGTGGTCCCTGGCTGGGGATCCAAGAAGCAACCGATGGGTATTTCTCTCTGATATTGATGTTTCTCTCCCTCTTTTTCTCCCTCCCTGCCCCTCTCTCTAAATAAATACATAAAATCTTAAAAAAAAAGATGCCATTCCATTGTCTTCTAGTTTCCAGAGTTTCTGATGAAAATAGTGTTGTTTTTTTTTTTTTATCATTATTTCCTTGAATACAATGTTCTCTTCACTTCCCGAAGGTGCCCTCATCATTTCCTATTTGGAATTTTCAGGAGTTTGACTATGATATGCTGAGGTGCATTTTTTTTTTGATTGGGGTTCTCTAAGCTTTTCAAATTTGGAAAATTCCGGCCATCATTGTTTCTATTATGGGCACCTAATATTAATGAGGATTACATAAGGAAAAAGTTTGAAATGATTTTCAACATTTTTTATCTTTATACTTTTATTCTATTTTAATTCTTTATAATAAATATTTATCATTCCCCCCCCCACCAAATAACTGATTTAACAAAACAAAAACCTCCAAGCAAACTTGTCAGTGTATTAGTAATGATCAATTCTATATATTGGGAATATGGACACATGAACCATTTATTATTGTTCTTTTTCTTTAATATATTTTTAAACTTCAAATCATAAAGATATTAAAATAATAGGAATAGTGTTTTGGGAGACTTAGAAAAAACATATAATTTCAAAATCTTCCAGTATATGTTAATTCTGTTATGAAAAACAGTTAGAAGATAGAAAGTGGAGTTACACAAGTGGCCTCATCAAAACCACCCATCTTGAAACTGCAGAGCATTACACTAAGCGAAATAAGCCAGGCGGTGAGGAACAAATGCCATATGATCTCACCTTTAACTGGAACATAATCAACAAAAGAAAAAAGCAAGCAAAATATAACTAGAGACATTGAAATTAAGAACAATCTAACAATGGCCAGAGAGGAGGGGGAGGGGATTGTGGGGAGAAGGGTTTTCAGGAACTACTATAAAGGACACATGGACAAAACCAAGGGGAAGGGTGGAAGCAAGGGAGGGAGGTGGGGCTGGATAGAGTGGGGGGGAGGGGAGGGGAGAAAATGCAGACAATTGTAACTGAAGAACAATAAAGTAATTAAAAACAAAAAAACAAAAAACAAAAACCACCCATCTTTTAGATAGCCTATAAAAGTGACAAAATAATGCAGCATAAGGAACCTAGAGAAATAAAATCTTCATTAAAGTTAGACTTTCTTCAGCTCAAAAATTACAAATTTGTGACTATAGTGACTACCTTCCACTAATCTGTACTCTCCTAGAAAACAAGAGAGATGTCCAGTATACCGTTATACTTTTTAGTTTATGGCACGGTCCCTGGCACACAGGAGGAGCTTCAGAAATATTTGTTAAGAGATTACAGTTTTCAAATTTCATTAGTGGGAGGGAGTAGGATGGTGTAGGGACAGATACGGGTCGGAGGCATGTGTTGGTTCTAGTCCTCTGATTCTCTCAGTATAGTTACATAATTCAGCAGTTGCTCAATAAAATTTTTCTTTGGCTTAGTCTTTTTCTTTCATATGTTACATGTGCCAAGCCACTCTCATGAGAATGAAGCATCCACTCCTGCCTGGGTCTGTGCTCTTCTGGGTCAGCGCCCCTTTGGTGGGGGGCTTGCTTGTTGCTCAGCCCCCCGCTGACTTCTGGGCCGTGTCTGCTTCTCTGCTGGGGTGGGGTTTACATACTGCTGCTGACCCTTTCTGTGGATTCTTCTCCTTAAAGGGTGTCACGACTTTCTGCTTTGCCTCCCCCCTTGGCAGACACCCTTGGCACAGTCTCTGTGAACTCTGCTTCTGGCTTCCCACTGCTCTTGGGCTGGTGACCTACCTCTACTTTGCATCACCAGTGACTTAGCAGCAAAGACAATGGATTTCATGCCAATGACAGAACTGAAAAGGCAAATACAGTATTTCTGCATTTACACATTTTTTCAGGTGTGAGTAAAGTAGGAATTTCAATTTTCATTGTTTCATATTTTAACTATTCTTATTTTTCACACTTTAAGTTGCTTTCATTAATTTTTATTTATAATAAAAATAATAAAAATTATAGTGTGCTTTATATATACAGAGAAAGGAAGCAATGAGTTCATTTTTATGGCAATTGGTTAGCCAGCACAATTAAAATACTTAGAAATCTGTGGGAACAATTATTACTCATTGCTTTGAAAAAATACTTGGATGGGTAGGGAATTACCTAGTTTTCATTACAGATTATATACAATTCTTCTAAAATTTCTTACTACTTTAAGGCACACTATTCAGAACTACTAGAGTCAAAAAAGTTCAGTTGGTTTAGTCAGCTGGCTTCAGAAATGCCTATGACTAAAATACCTGGGTCGCAGGTCTTCACTTTCAAGGTTTGGGATTAGATAGAACGTTTACTTTAAATTATGTAATTCCTAGAAACAACAATTCTATAGGTTTTTATCATAAATATCAGAGTATAAACAAGATATTTTCCTTTTATATAATCAAGCCTTCTATCTGCAATTTAAGAACATATGTTGCTTACAGACAAAGAAACATTTGGTCAGTCTTGTTTGTGATAAATGCTCATGAATAAAAAGACAATTACTAGGCCATGCCTCAACAATCTCATCTTCTGATCACTGTTCCTTCAGCCTCTCCTTGTTCTACTCTGCTTGATTTCCCAGATTCTCAAGGTTCTTCATGCTTCTACGTTTCAAAGTACGGAGACCTTAGCAGTCATGATACTACTTGTAAGGAGCAAGATGATTTCTGACAAGACAGAAGAAACTGAAACTTAAGGGTTTTTTTTAAATAGTTACAGGAACACAAATTCCTGACCCAACCACCCCCCTGAGATTTCCTAGATTAGAAAATTTTCAGAAGAACAAAACAAGTTGGGTATGAGGATTATGGGACAGAGATGACTGAGGTGGTTATAACAGAACTGAGATGAACTAAATAAAGAAGAGTTTGGGAATCTGAGAATAAATTTTTAAGGTTTTAACAATAAGTAGAGAAGAGAATCAAGTTGGAATAAGCTTTGAATGTAAAAAAAAAAATAAAGTTATATAAGTACCAGTGTACCGTGATTATTTAAGTCTTGTTATATCCATAGTATTTTTTAAATCATTTGAAGTCATTTTTTGATTTATTCTAAGAAATCTCTGTAATAGGCAACTGGAAATAGCCAAAGTCTGTGATTGAAGTAATTAGTAATTACAACTACAACAATAATGAGAAAATAAAGTGGGTTGTTTTCATGCCCTCTGGTATGGTTTTTCTATACAGAAAAGACTATTCAAAAGTTCACCTTTAGTTTTGTCTAACAGTAAAATTTTTTTAAATTACATTTCACTGTTTATGCTACTACAGTTGTCCCAAATTCTCCCCCTTTGTCTCTCTCCACTCAGTCCCCCCAACCCCCTCAGACAACCCCACACTGTTGTCCACGTCCATGGGCCCTGCATATATGTTCTTTGGCTACTTGATTCCCTGTGCCACACTTGACATCCCCTACGACTATTCTGTAACTACCAGTTTGTACTTCTTAATCCCTTCACCTTTTTCACCCATCCCTCCGACCCCCTTCAATCTGGCAACCATCAAAATGCTCCCTATATCTATGATTCTGTTCCTGTTCTCCTTGTCTGTTTATTTTATTTTTAGATTCAACTGTTTAGATACAAGAGGGCACCCCAGAAAACAGAATTTATTTATAAAAAATTGCGGACTTATTCTTTCATGTTTAAACTTCAGTCACATTCAAAGTACTTTCCATTTTATGCAATACAACTATTATGATGATTTTTCCACTGCTCAAAACAGTTTTTGAACTTGTTGATCTTAATGCCATTTAGTGCTTCTGCCATTTTTTGTTTCACCCCTTCCACATCAACAAAACATTTCCCTCTGAGCACTTTTTTATCCAGGTAAACAAAACAAAACAAAAAAGTTGCTGGGGATAATATCAGGCAAATAGGAAGGTTGGGGCACAGGGGTCATGCTGTTTTTGGTCAAAAACTGCTGAAAACACTGTGCAGTGTGGTCAGGTGCACTTGTAATCACCCATCATGAAATGGGCAAATGCATTGAAAGTGTCTTCAAAAAAATGTACTGAACCAAACACAGCATCCAACAGCAACGCCAGCTGGTGTATTGACAGATGGCTTCCTGGAACACTCACCTAGTGGGAGAAGCCTGTACTGCAAGAGGCCCACCCTCCAGAAGATAATTCTGGTTTTTTATTGGGCCCCAACTTGTAGGCATTTATTGCCATTGTATTGTTCATATTTTGGATCTTCTTCCTAAAGAAGACTCTTTAACATTTCATATAATACTGATTTGGTGATGATAAACTCCCTTAGCTTTACCTTGTCTGGGAAGGTCTTTATCTGTCCTTCAATTCTAAGTGATAGCTTTCCTGGATAGAGTAATCTTGATTGTAGGTCCTTGTTGTTTTCTTCTCTTTTCTTTCTTTTTTTCTTATCACTTTGAATATTTGCTGCCAATTCCTTCTAGCCTGCAAAGTTTCTTTTGAGAAATTGGCTGATAGTCTTATAGGGGCTCCCTTGTAGGTAGCTAACTTCTTTTCTCTTGCTGCTTTTAAGATCCTCCCTTTGTCTTTAACTTTGGCATTTTAATTATATTTGTCTTAGAGTGGGCCTCCTTGAGTCCATCTTGTGTGGGCTTCCTCTTTGCCTTCCTGGACTTCTATGTCTATTTTCTTCACCAAGTTAGGGAAGTTTTCTTTCATCATTTTTTTCAAATAGGGTTTCCAATTTCTTGCTGTCGCTCTTCTCCTTCCGGCACCCCCATGATGCGGATACTGGTAGGCTTGAAGTTGTCCCAGATGCTCCTTACACTATCCTCATTTAAATTTTTTTTTTGTTCGGATTGGTTGTTTTTGCTTCCTTATGTTCCAAATCATTGATTTGATTCTCAGCTTTATCCACTTTCCTGTTGTTTCCCTATAAACTGTTCTTTATTTTAATTAGTATATCCTTTGTTCCTGACTATATCTTTTTTATGCTGTTGAGGTCCTCACTAAGTTCCTTGAGCATCCTTATAACCAGTGTTCTGAACTCTGTATCTGATAGATTGCTTTTCTCCATTTTGTTTATTTTTCTGGAGTTTTGTTGTGTTCATTCATTTGGGCCATATTTCTTTGTCTCCTCATTTTGACAGCCTCCCTATGTTTGTTTTTATGTATTAGGTAGAGCTGCTACATCTGTTACAGAACCCCACCTATGCTGTTCTGGAACAGCTGTGATGTTCAGTCTCCCACCACCAAGATGCATGACTCCCAGTGCAAGAGTTTGGTGAAAAAGGAAAGGGGTTGTTTATGTAAAGGTTATACAGATTTAGAATAATGGTGGGTTTTTACCATTAAGTCCCACTCCTTTTAAAACACCCCAAAACACATAATTCTGCCTTCCTTTGCCAAATCCAGCCAGTTTTAGAATATGCAAGTCAGATGTACCATCTTTCAGAAAAGTAGAAGTCTGCAGCCCAGTATTCCTGGTCACAGTTCAGCTCCAAGCATCTCCCACAAATCCCGTGTTTGCTTAGGCAGGTCCCCACACAGCTCCATCTGCTCTGCCGCCATCTCCTCTCTCTTACTCCAGACCTCATGGCACGCTCTTACTCCAAACCACACGGCTTCTCCCTTAACATACCAGACCTCATAGCTGACTCTCATCTATACCCTTTCAGATCATGTGGCTTCTCCCTCTTTTCTTTCAGGCCACCCTCTTTTAAAATGCTCAGCCCAGAACTTCCTATCTGACCTTATATCTGGCCCCTCCTATGATGTGCCAATTTTGCCAGTTCCCTATATCTTTTATCTTCTTTTAGCTGCCATCTTTAGTCAGGGCAAGAGTTCCCAGTGTCTTCTGGAGTGGACATCTGCCCCCTGCCTCTCACGCAGGCACTGTATAAAGCTACCCTGGCTTGTCAAGAGTCCCTGAATGCTCTGAGTCATGTACACCTTTCACCCCAGGGCAGCAGACCTATTCCTTTAAGAAAGGCAGGGCTATTAACTTACCATTGTTATGCAAAGTATCTTGAACCCCATTACACCTACTTTCCCCTTCCCCCAATCAAGGTTTGTGGGGAATGTGCTTTGTTATTTTCAGCAGACCCCTGCTCTGCACCTTGTTACATGTCTCCCAGGCTTGACAGAGTGGCTTAGTATAGCAAGTGTCCCATAAGATCCAGTGGCACAGACTATCCTATTATTTAAGCTGGATACTCAAGGTGCACACACTGTGTAGCCCGTGCACACCCTCCTACTGTAGTTGAGACCTCATTGCTCTCAGAACACCCAAGCTCAGCCACTGCCTTTTGTCTATCTGGAGCCACACAGCATAAGCTACAAAGCGACCTGCAGATGGCTGCTACTTGTGCTGGGCTTGGAGGTGCCCAGACAAGACCAAGCTGTGAACCAAGTCTGGCTGCTGCTAGGGCCAGGCCTGGGGTAACATAGTGAGAGTGAGAGGTACAGAGCTCACCAGATGCTGCTTGTTTGAGAAAATTTAGGAAAATCTGAAGCATGAGCCTAGATAAGCTATTCACATGGAAAAGTCACTGGAAACAGGTTGGGTGGGCCTGGAGGCTGTGTGTGGCAGAGCCTCAGAGAGTCACCAGGGCAGGGAAAACAGTATGAGCCAGGCTGATGGAGTCTCTAACACGGAATCTGCCTGCTGGCACTGTGGCTTTGTCAGGGGAGGGCTCAGAAAAGGAACAGTGCCCTCTGCCAGCACTTCTGTCTGGAAGAAAGCTGTCTCCCAGCTCTTGTCCTGATGCCGGACAATTCAGTTCCTCCCTGTTGTCTCTGATGCCTTTCATCTGCGCTCTTCACACTGGAGCTCAGAGGGAGTGAGTCTGAGTAAGACTGTCTGTGGGCCCTTTAAGAGGAACTGTCTGAGACTACAGCAGTTTCTGTTTTCCACAACTTCAATCCCTGCTGATTTTTAAAGCCAGAAGTTACGAAGACTTATCTTCCTGGCACTGGAAACCTCAGCTGGGGGGCCTGATGTGGGACTGGAACCCCTCATTCCTGAGAATCCTTCCTATTTTTGTCCACCACATGTGGGTGTGGGACCAGCCTGTTCCACATCTCCACCCCTCCTACCACTTTTGATGCGGTTTCCTCTTTAATTCTGCAGTTGTAGGACTTCTATTCAGTTCAGTTTCTGATGGTTCTGAATGATGGTTGTCCTATAGTTTAGCTGTAATTTTGATGTGGTCGTGGGAGGAGGCAAGCTGTGTTTACATACGCCACCATCTTGACCGTAAGTCAAATAAAACATTTTCAAGGTGTTCAGTCATGTGGTCATGGGTCAATTAGCCCACCGCCAATCTGTACACATGTATCAAGTCACCACGATATGCAGTCTAAATATTTTGCAGTTTTATTTGTTAATTATACCACAGTAGACCTGGAAAAAACCCACATAACAAGAAAAAGGATAAAATATGATAAACAACAGCATGAATGAATAAAAAATAAATCAGTATTCTCGGTTTAAGAGAGCCAGACACAAAAAAATATTTACTATATGATACTATTGATACAAAAATCTAGAAAATACAAATTAACATAGAGTGGCAGATACAAATGAGTGGTTGCCTGGCTCTGGAAGCAGAGGGAGGGATGTTCTTTTGGGGGTGATGAAAATGTCCCGTATTTTGATTGTAGTGGTGGTAGTTTCGCACCAGTGAAAGCTTAAGAACAAACTATGGTTTGAATTTGTTGTTTTAATTTATTGAACACTAACCTTTTAAGCCAAGGGTCAGTAAAGTTTTTCTGAAAAAAGCCACATAGTAAATATTTCAGATTTAGCAGGACATATGGTCTCTGTTGAAAATAGGCTGGAATTTGAATTTCTTACCATTTTCACATGTCACTAAATACTGTTTTCTTATTTCCCTAACATTTACAAATGTAAAAATCATTCTTAACTCTGTAAGTACTTGTAAATACAGTTTTGACAGCATCCTTTATATTGCCTTTTTGAAAACAAGGCTTTAAAAATTTAGAATTTTGGATATCTGTTAACTACTCTATGGATTAAGCTGAATTGTTTTAACAGTGATAGGTGACAAAAAAATAGCACTGATGATGATGACAAGAAATGAGTGGATGACCCCATGCCAATAAAAATAAGGAAAAGGAATCACTTTGCTGTGGAAATTATATGAAATTTCATACACGTTGAAGTGAAAACACATAAAATTATTTTAAGTACTAGCCTGAGATCAGGAGAAAAGGCAAGCAAGTTTGGTTACCCATGTGTGGAAATAGCTGTGCTCTGGTAAAAGCTAAAGCCATAAGGTTGTATGATTTTTTTAAGGTTCCACCGTGTAGAGAAAAAAGCCGGGTGCTCAGGATTAAACACAGCTGGAGAATATGAACAGGAAGAGGAACCAGTGCAGTAAACAAGGAACAACCGACTGGTCAGCAGGTCAGATAAGAGGACAGCCACAACTAACTGCATCAGAGAAATCAAGAAAAAATTCTGTTCCAGAAGGAGGGGGAGGTGCCCATCGTCAAAAACAGACTTCAAGAGGGAAAAAGAGGCATTTGTTTATTTCAGATATAACTGATGTCTTTGGGAAAAATACAATCACACAAGAGAGAGTGGTGAGAATAGACTGAAACAGGCAATCTATAGAGCTGTCAAGAACAGTCTGACTCATGACAGATCAGCCTGTTTGATAAGTATGTGTCAATACTTGATGAGAGTGTTTTCTTCCTTCTACCCCACCCACTTCATTCATTAGTATTCTTTTTTCTAATTAAATGTATTGGGGTGACACTGGTTAGTAACATTATGTAAGTTTTAAGTGCACAATTTTTAACACATCCTCATCCAAGGATACGGTTATTGATTTTGAGACATGGGGCGGGGGGGATAGATAGACAGATACATAGATGATAGATAGATGATAGATAGATAGATACTGGCTGCCTCCTATATGCTCCCTGACCAGGGATCGAACCCTACCCCTCCTCCAATCCCCACTGCAACCCAGGCATGTGCCCTGACTGGGGACTGAACTCATAACCTTTTGGTGTAAAGGAAGACACTCCAACCAACTGAGCCACCAGGCCTGGGGTCAAGTGTACAATTTCATACTACATTATCTATATATTGCATTGTGAGCTCATCATACAGTCTTTATTTTTATTCTGAGCAAAAGACTATATAGCATAGAGTTTAATTCCTTAAACTACAAACTGAATCAGGCATCCAATGTGAAGTTAATGAATGAGCACTGCACATTTCATGTTTTCTACAATGCTGTATTAATGTGGTTGTGCCTTACTGTCAATTTCATATCCTCTCTGACAACAAGATCCCTTTTAGATATGCCAACTTCTTGTATTCCTGACATATTCCTGTCCACAAGTTGCTGAAGGCAGACAGACAGTCGGTCAGACACATAATTATTGGGTTCCTACATCTTGTATAGTGCTTTTAAAGGAAAAGAAATCTAGTAAACTTTTAAGAAATGATTCACTTCATCATAATGTGGTTAATCAAATACAAAAGATGATCTAATGGCCTCATTTTAGAAACATTCTCAGATGAGTCAATTCCAAAATAATGATAGTCCCTGCAGCATTTACAGAAATGTGGAACCCAACATCCTAGCTTTGCTGTTCTGAAACACACAGGTATATATCATGCACCGAGAATATAGAAAGAGGTTTCTCACTATGACTGGAAAAACTGGCAAATGTTGGAACATTTACACCAGCAGATTGAGGTATCACATTTCTGGGAATTTTTACATTTATAGATTTGAGATAATATAGCATCTAAACAGAAATCAGTAATAATTCCAGATATTAATAGGAGAATATATAGTCAAAATGTTATTTTTTTAAGTACTCTTTTTCTGATGATTAACAAACTATTCAGGTGAGGCAAATCATTAACTATCATTTTGTTGCAATTTCCTAGTTAGTGAAACAAGGACACTAGGATTTTTCTAGGGATGCCTATGGAATACCTGATTAACAAAACTTAAAAAAAATACAAATAATTTAATCTTAAAAAGGAAAATTTTAAAACAGCTCAAGTTCATTTGTATTTATTACAGAAGAGGAAAAAAAATACAGAGAAGCCAGAAAAAGAACCCCAAAACTTATACCAAATCATAACACTCAGAAATAACCACTCTATCTTGGATATGAACTTTCTTAAAATTACAATTTGTAGAGAGGGTTTATTTTCCCTAACCCATTAATTATGTAGGGACACATTTTCATATGTAAGCATTTTTTTGGAAAAAGAGCTGAAGGTTGAATTTATAGTTGGGCAATAGCTGGGTAACCTCAGGTCTTGGTTTGCCTGGGATGGTCCTGGTTTGCTTGGAATTTTGGGGGTAGCCTGTTGCCTCAGCATTTTTATTCACGCCACCCCATTCCCTCAAGCATCAATGACAGTGAGTTACATGGCCATTTATTTAGTAGGGCTAGATAAGGCACCGGAAGGGCCCAGTCTTCTGGAAGCTATTCTATTGGATACAGGAGAAGTTATCAAGTGTATCCTAATAGAGACCCAAGTCCTAACCACACCTCTTCACATAGGGAGGGTCTGAAATTTAAATCCTCTCCAAACTATTTTGATTCATTGATTGAGTTAATACTTAATAGCTGAGTATCCACCAAGTAGTGTACTGTAGGTTCCACGCAGGCAGTGCACGGATATGCTCAGCCCACTTCCCCAGAGTATTTCATGCCGACTCATGTGGTTCAACGCTGAGCTCCACCAGGAGTTCCTCTGCTTCCCAAACCCAAGATCACCTCCTGAAGGGAAAAATGAGTAAAGTGGAAGGGGTCCAGTGATGGGCCTTACCTATATTTGGTGATGTTCTTTTAAGCATTTTCTCTCTTCTTAGCAAAATAATGTTGTATAGTATTCCTTTAAAAGCTTTTGAGTATCGCCCTGGCTGGTGTAGCTCAGTGGATTGAGCGCGGGCTGGGAACCAAAGGGTCCCGGTTCGATTCCCAGTCAGGGCACATGCCTGGGTTGCAGGCTAGGTCCCCAGTGAGGGCCATGTGAGAGGCAACCATACATTGCTGTTTCTCTCCCTTTCTTTCTCCCTCCCTTCCCCTCTCTCTAAAAATAAATAAATAAAATCTTAAAAAAAAAAGCTTTTGAGTGTCTACTACATGGGAAATTCTGTGATTCATAAAATAAGAGATGTGGTATCTGCTTCAAAGAGCTTACACTACAGCTGGAATATAAGGCATATAAATAAAATTAAGTCCTGTGGCCTAGAATGTATGCTACGATGTATGTCCACACTCTCAAACTTCTTTTGCAACAGAAAATGTCAACTGTGCAGTGGCACATAAGTTTCATATCTGAATATGTACTCCCTTGCATGATGACAGTTAAAAGGAAAATAAGATTTAATTTTATGTATTTATTCTGCAGCCAATTTTTCAAAACATAGTTTTTTAAATCCTCACCTGAAGATACGTTTTTATTGATTTTAGAGAAGGGCAGTGGCGGGGGGTGGGGGCGAAGAGAGAAAGAGAAATATCAGTGTGAGGAACATCAATCGGTTGCCTCCCACATGCACCCCAACCAGGGATAGAACCTGCAACCTAGGTATGTGCCCTGACTGGGAATTGAACCCACAACATTTTGGTGTAGGAACAACACTCCAACCAACTCAGCCACCTGGCCAGGACCAGAACACAATGTTTATATATATTACACTGGTAGTAAGAGATAAAATTTCAAGTAGTGTCTCTTTTATTTATTTTTTAAAGATTTTATTTATTTATTTTTAGAGGAGAAGGAAGAGAGAAATTGTAATGTATAGTTGCCTCTCACATGGCCCTCACTGGGGACCTGGCCTGCAACCCAGACATGTGCCCCGACTGGGAATCGAACCGGGACCTTTTGGTTCTCAGCCCGCGCTCAATCCACTGAGCTACACAAGCCAGGCCAAAGTAGTGTCTCTTTTAATTACCACAACCTCAAATCCATCAGTTTCCCTTTTTTTTTTCTTTAAGAGTATTTCTTTTCCTTAGGTCAAAAATATAAAAATCAGCAAATAGGTATTATATTGTTTTATATTTGGAGTGCAAGGATATTTTCAATGTCATCTACTCTTTAAGGAACTGGATTGTTCAATTCTTGTGATTGGTAATATAACAAAAATCTAAATAAAGAGTTTAGTCTAGTCTTAAACTTAATTTTCTTCAGTGCTTATAACCACACTCTTGTAAAAAATGTGATTTAAAGTCAGATATCTTGGGACTGAGTCTATAATAAGCAGTATTCGTAGAATAAATATACTATATACTAATTAGTATAATAAGTAGCTCTGCTGTTATATGGAGCTATACTTTATAGGAATCTCAGCTTTTTCATCTGTACAATGGTAATATTAATAGCAGTTATTTCACTGGATTACTGTGAGGTGCAAATAAAATCACTGTAAGGCATATATTTGTAAGCTGTGAATCTGCTCTGTAAATATAAGGTGATACTATTTGTATTGCTAAAAGGATTTGTACGAAGTTAGTCTTATCCTTATCCTGGTTGATTTCTTTCTGTGTACAGCACATTCCTTCTAGCTGAGGTGGCCTGCCACAAGGTTGTGTTCTGAGAAAGATATGACATCATGTCAAAAATGGCGGGGGGGGGCGGGGGGTAAGTTAATGATTCAGTGATTTCCAATACCTTCGGAGTAGAGAATACTAATTTGTAATTTGACTAATAAAGACCCCGCGGTTTGGTCCTCATACGTTCCCTCTCTCTGCCTCGAGTTCACGCTCCAGGCATATTGACCCCCAGGCACTTTCAGTTCCTCAGTCTGCAGGGCTTTCTCTCAGTTTTGCCCTGAGGACTTGCTGTTCCTGTTCCTGCCCAAGCTCCCCTAACCTGGCTGGCCCTACTAATTAGGTAAGAACCGGTCTCCTCCAGGACATTGAGATGCTTCTTTGGTTACCTCACCGCTCCATACTTAGCTATTTACCCCAACACTCTGCCCCCCACAGCCTGTGTACCCCATTTTACAACAATCACTGTACTCTATCCTGACTGCTAGTTTTCCAATTGGTCTCCTACATTAAACCACACAGCTTGTGAACTTCTTAAAGCAAGACAGCTGGGTTTCTTCCCTGCCATAGCTCAGCACAGTGCTATGCACATGGCTAGTTCTTCACAAATATTTGTTGAGTGGATGAGTGATAGGAAGTCCAAAACAAACAAGCAAATCCCCCCACACAAAAACAAAACAACCCCCCCCCCTTATTATCTGAGGCCTAGAAGAATAAGGGCCAGAAAGACCTTAAGGGCTCATTCTTAAGAAATGGGTTTCGCTGTTCCAGCTATGCCATTTCCTTACCTCATCTTCACAGAAATTCTGGAAGACTTAAATTGGGGCGATCTCTTTGGCAGCTGTTCCTATGACTCAGTAAGAGTATGAGGGTATGTAATCACAACTTTTTATAGGCTAATTTGGAACAAAAACCTCGTATAGTGGGAGGGGATGAAAGGCATGTTACGGGAAAGGCAATAAAAGCTTAACTGTGAGTGAGTGTGTATATGTGCGTTTATACACTTGGAAGTGTATGTAAAAGCATGACAAATATTACTATTTTATTGTTTTTTTAATTTTAAGTATGTGAAGCAATAGCTATGTCAAAAAGAATAGTTGCTAAAATTTAGAAACCAAGTCCCAAGCACCAAATTGTGGTTTCCTTTATTTCACTTTAGAAATCTTCGTGTTTTGTACCTTGACTTTAAATGTTATCATCTTTAGAAGAAAATGAATATTTTACAAAATCATTTCAACCTATATTGTAATTTTTAGAACAAATAAAAATATAGGATCCTTAAGACAAAGAATCAAAACCCCATTATTCTCTGAAAAAACAATTTTCTTTTTTTAGATTTATTTATTTTTAGAGAGGGGAAGGGAGGGAAAAAGAGAGGGAGAGAAACAGCAATGTGTGGTTGCCTCTCACATGGCCCTCACCGGGGACCTGGCCTGCAACCCAGGCATGTGTCCTTACTGGAAATTGAACCGGGACCCCTTGGTTCCCAGCCTGCGCTCAATCCACTGAGCTACACCAGCCAGGGCTAAAAAAACAATTTTAAAAATGTAAGAAAACATAGAAGCTACTAATACTTATTTACGTTATTGGTGAAAAACAGTGGACCTGCGTATTCTACCACATGACAAAAGGATGACTATGGTCCTTTACACGATTTGTCAGTAACAGCAAAGCGGGGACACAGAGGAAGAGCCGGCCATTCTTTTAAGAAATGTTACACAGAGTATAAGATTTATCTCTGCTTGCTTATGTTTTCCCCAAGGCCCCATGGACACTTGTCTGTCTCCTCTTCTGTACAAATTTCATGCATATGTGTGAAATTAATAGGCTTGAGATATTAGTAATTGAGTCTTTTGCCTTTTACTTAATCTTTAATATATGAAAGCTGAAGTCAGTGGTATATTGAGCATTTTCTAAATGTCACTACACTTTAGGAGAGAGGCACCCTCTTGTTGTTACAAGAGGAGTTACTGTTTAATTGACAACAGGTACGTATCTTTAATAAGTTGTGTGACTACGTCAACCTCTACAAAAACTTGATAAAGTCAGTGCTGTTAAAACATATTTATTTTAGATTCAAATCGGACAAAGTTAGTGGGATTTCCAGAAGGATGAGATACAAGAACCAGCACACAAAAGAAGAAAGGCAATTTCTATCTTGTTGCACTTTTGGATGCGCCATACACTGTATTAAGGGCTTTGCAGACATTGTCGTTCAAACCCGCCAACCATCGTATGAAGTACGTATTATCATCCTGCCTGCCTCCTGGGAGCCTTCCTTCAGAGAGGCGCACTCATTTCCTTGAGTACACAGCTCTCCTTATCAGGCTGGGAAATCTGGGTGTGAAGTGGTGGGAAGCACAGGGGTTTGGACTCCCCTCCTGTTGGAGAAGTGAAACAGTTCAGGGTAGTGGCAAAGCCCGGGTGGGACCAGAAGGCATTAGTGGGGATGGACAGCACCCACGGCTGTATGCAGTAGATCATCTATACACACCAAAGTCAGGAGAATGGCACACCCACGATAATCCCTTCCCTCTCCTCCTTGCCACCCCAAGTACAAACAAAAGTTACCTCAAAAATATCTCTTGAACCCTTGGACTCCGGTCCAACTCCACTGCTAATAGTCACAGTTACCATGATCTCACACCTTCACCAAGGCAAGACTCTCTGCATCCATTTACTCCTATTCTCTTCCCCTTCTCTCCACCAATAATTCTCATAATAGAAGATGTCATTTCACTGCTCATAACACTTTCACACTTACCACTACCTTTAAGAAAAAGGCCCTGATTCTAGATAAAGCCTCTGCAAGACCTGCATTCTATCCACTTTTTCAAGTTCAGTGCCACCAACATGCCCATACTTTCCACATCCAGTTACACTAGTCTAATTTCAAGACCCTCACCTCAAGGCCTTTGCATATTCATTTAAAAAATCATTCCACGAATGTGTATTACACAGGGAGGATGGCCAGACAGAGTTCCAAGTGCCACCGCCTCATACCCTGCTCCCTCTGCCCAGAGAATGTGCCGTCCCTCTGGGCCTGGTGCCACTGACTCAGTCTCTGATCTCATTTCCTCAGGAATCCCACGAATTAGATGATTTTCTTCTGTTTATACTTTTTGTAGCACCCTGTACTGCTGTCTAGTGTAACAACACAGTTTTTAACAATGTTTTATTAAAAACTGCCTCTGATGGTAGAAGCAGCCTGTGATTTTCTGTGTTCTGTTTGAGACCATTCCTGTTTGGTTTTCCATTGTACCTTCAGAACCTGATGTGGTGACCCACTTAATAAATACCTTAAAGAAGGTTAAATCTATGAATTTACTTTCTATAGACAACTGGCCCATATCCCCAAACAAACACAAATATCATTGTAATTAATACATCATGAATAGTAAATCAGCTTTCTTGAGCTTTGTCAAATTCAAGATTTCGAGCCTGTAAAGTGAAAGATCAGACTTTGATCTAATGTACCCCAAAGATAAGGGCAGCCTCTAAAATATAATGCATTTTACTGTGTATAATGTGCAAATTTTTGAGGGAAAAATGTTTGTGCATTATACATGGGTATAATGATCACATACCATGGGTATAAAAATGGGCACAATCCCATTTTAATGTGCACAAAAACATGGGTGTGCATTATACACAACAAAATACGTACTTAAGAAAAAACAAGCAAACAATACCACCTTCTATACATCATTAAAATAATGGTGAATCCAATTATGGCAGACGATAGGAAGGGAAGAATTCTACGTCCTTTCCAAAGTGCTCTCTAATTTAGTTTGGCTCATGGTAGTGGGGGGTAAATTAAGAAACAAATCTTTTTTTTTAAAAAGATTTTATTTATTTATTTTCAGAGAGAGGAGAAGGGAGGGAGAAAGAGCAATGTATGGTTGCCTCTCACATGGCCCTCACTAGGGACCTGGCCCGCAACCCAGGCATGTGCCCCAACTGGGAATCGAACCGGGACCCTCTGGTTCCCAGCCCATGCTCAATCCACTGAGCTACACCAGCCGGGCAAGAAACAAATCCTTAATAGTGATTTTTAAACCTCTTGCTATATATATCACAAATGTATATGTTAGAGAAGGAAGAGCATCTCTATTAAACTCCAACCATATTCATTTATGAAGCACATGAATTTCAGAGCCAGTTCTAACCCATAAATGCAATACCAAAACATTCTGCATATATGTGTACAAATAATTTTTACCTTAAAATACAACAGTCTACATCAATTTCTTAGTTCAGAGAAAATTAAACATTTTAAACCCAGGCTTTTCCTATTTTAGGTTGATTATCATTTTTCCTCATCTATAATATAGCTTTTGGTTTTAACTACAGAAGTCTTGTTTTGTTTTTAACATTTTTTTGTCTTGCCTCACAGCTTTTATAACAATAAACTAGGAATTTAAAGAGAAAATTTATTCCCAGTGAATCCTGTCCCTTTAGATTTACCTAAGATAAATGGTGATAATGCAAGTGCTAAGTACTGAGAACGTAAGATGATAAACCGTTCTGGAAATGGTGTGGTTATTATCATTTTACTGCAAGAACAGCAAAATGGGCCTTCATGTCTTTAGTGATTTTTCCCCAGAGCATGTGTGTATGTGGTGGTGGTCGGGGGGTAGTAGTAGAGAGTCATTTAAATTCAGGATACACCAATACAAGCAAACATGCTGGTAAGGTATAATTAACCTTTCATTATTCTTATTCATTATTCAGCATTCATTTCAGTACTTATTCATTCACTTAACATTTACTAAGTACAAGCACTGATAGGTTTTGGAACAAAGATAAAACACACAATGTCTGTCCTTAGGTGGCTAGCAAGTCAGTGACAGAAAAACAAAAGTCATGACAATATAGCATACAAATGTCACCATAAGGAAAAAAATCACATTGCAGGAGTTCAGAGGAAATACATAGAAAAGTGGTTGGGACCACGCAGAGAAAACCCCTTATAAGACTTGACCTCTGTGTGAGTTTTAAAAAGACAAATAGGAAGCCAGGTAGCAGGCAGAAGAAAGGAGGAGAGGGCAGTAGAAAGTCCTCAAGAAGACTAGACAACAGGTCCATGTTAAAGTAACCAGTGTAGAAAGGCAGGAAAGCGTCTGCTATCAAAATAAATAAAATCTTCACGTACCACTTTATTTCAGTGTACAACTTAAGGGAATCACAGATGTTTACTTAAACGGTCCATATGGTTCCCAATGAATACATTACAAACCCCAAATGAATCTTGTTGACTGCTCAAAATTATAATACTAAGAAGTGTGATCAGATTTTAAACTACATTGTAGAGTGTTCTTTGAGGGGGCATGATGATCTCTGAAGACCCATAAAGCTAGTATATTTCTAGTGAGTTCAAGGATCAGAGTGACTTTTTTAAAAAGTAAAGGGCTAACAAAGTTGTTTAAGTAGCAAATCAATGGCATGACAATCTGTTGGTTTTGAAAGCAACCCAAAATTTTATTATGAAAACAAAAGATTTAAAATGGTTCAGGTCAAGTAATGGTGTTACCTATGAAGTTAGCTTCCTGATTTCTTACCCAGGATTTAAGCTGATTTTGCTTTTGCTTTGTCTACTGTGTAACCACATAGACTATTTGTCCAGCTGAAGAGATATTTTTCTAAGACATAAACTCTTTAGTGGTCCCTTTTGGAATAACTCGAGTCTCTAATAAGATTATTATTATAACTTAACAAACACAAAGTCTTAAATGCATGTATTCTGCCTGCAGACTAAATTCAACAGATAATAACACGTAGCCCTACTTCTAATGACAAGCTCATCTCTGACCCGAGGGAGTTTATGAAGAGTTAAACCCGAGCACCTATAGGAGGACACAAAGGTGTTCTTTGTCAAGGTACCAGGAAGTCCATGAGGTGACCTCATGTATTTTCTGTTTACCGTAATTCTGGAAACAAGTGCCACAGTCTACCAGATAGACACTTGGTCGTTTTGTGAGTTTGGATGCCTGCCTACAGATGTTAGGAAATGAAAAACTTTGTAACACAGACACATTGCGTGTTGGCGCTGTGAGAGGCAGAACCCTTCCAATGCCAGGCATTTCTCCTGTTGCTTCCATACACCGTCCCAGCAGCGTGGCCCACAAGTGACGCAGCCAAGTCACAGAACAAATCTTGTTTCCAGTTCAATGCTGCAAACATAGATTAAGTCATATCTTGGAATTCTTCCACTGAGAAAACTTACAAGAAGCAAAGCAACTTTTCAAAGCATAGCAAAATAAACATTTGCTCCATGACTTACTGAATTTGGCACTGAGTGGAAAATATGCACTTCCAGTAAACCGAGTAAGTGAACTGAGGCACCGACTTCACCTTCCTGGTTGCTTAAGGCCACCAGACTGGCCCGGGAGGCCACTCTCTCTTCTATTCCTAACGCCACCACTAAGTCTATTATTTGAGGCAAAGTATGAAACCTTTAGTAACTTCAGCTCTTCAGTGGGACAATGCTGCTGGCTATCACCAGCATTCTCAGAGCAGATGTTTGATAATTAAATGAGTTCTTTTAATATAAACACTGTTTTGGTACTACATGCTGGAAAACTATGAAGCATGTAAATCCTTTGAAAATGTCAGCTTAGGATGAGGTGCTAAAGCTCGTGAATCATTTCAAGAGACTTCCCTAAATTGAGATTTGTAGGAGGGGAGTGGAGGCATTGGAAATTTCAAATAAGAGATTTAATTCAAAAAGAATGTACTGAGGACCTTGTGCCAGCCCTGTAATTAAGCTTTCCGGGCAGCACAAAAGGAGTGGGAGAGCGGGTCTGCAGGGAACTGGTTGGGGAACAGCCTCAGGGACAGGTAGATGTGCCAAGTTAGTGCAAACGCGGAATGCGATGTGGAGGCTGGCATCAGAAGGTGTTACGGTAAACTGGTGAGGCAGAAGTATCAAGGAAGTGGTGCACTTAAAGCTGGATCCTTCAGAAAAGTAAGATTTGGGAAAATTTTAAAAAGGGGAAACAGAATTACACATGAATGTACGGCATGGCTGAAGGCAAGGAGATGGGAATGAAATAAAATCCCTCTGTATTGTACGTGACCATAACACTACATGTGTTCGCTCCAGCCAATAGGCCCACGCAATGGGCTTCCCATGCTTTGTTGATCCTGTTACCACAAAAACCTCCAGCAAAAATGCACTTACTTAAAATAAGTTTGAAGAATTCTTTAAGACCGTGCAAATCTCCTCTCTTAATAAAACTACACTTTATTGAGGATTATGTACCAAGCACTGGGCTAAGCCCTTTACGTGTGTTATTTCATTTACTGGGACTTAGGGATGGCACCATACCTGAATCCAAACTTAGGCCATCTGATACCAAGTTTTAACTCTACATGTAATTTACCAAGACTCGTGTGGCCTGGGTTCTTTCTGAGCAGCGGGGCTTTTCAGTGCTTTCTCGTGGGTGTCACTATTCCCCTAATAACTCTGGGTGTAATTACAATTTTCACTGTGTCTTCTGACTTCACTCCTGAGCCTTTTGGAGAAGTACAGTTAGTCCCCAATGTCATCAATAGGTTCTGAGATTTTAAGTGAAATGATGTAGAACAAAACCAATTTTATCATTTGCTAATAGACAAGAATTAAGTTGCTAGGCATCTCAGCAACATTATAACAAAACAACATTGAACAAAATGAAGTTATTTGAGGACCTGCTATATGTTAATGCCTACTTTTTTGGGAAGTGGTATTATATTACATCATCCACTCAAAGGGAACGATATGACTTTTAAAACCCAATGTTTAATATCATGTCAGGAGCCCATAGTTTAAAAGTTGGTCTGGATCAGGTCTATGGGGCATTGACAGTGATGCTTCTTTACTCCCACAGATTCATGGGAGGCAAGTGTGAGAACTGAAAATAACTGCAATAGGAAGTAGAGAGGAAAGTAGTATGTGTCTTCCCCTCTGTCTACTCTGTTGGTTTTATACTAGAAAGTCTTGGTGATCTTGGATTGAGCCTGGCCACTCTGAGGTCTGTCCTGCCCACTGACAAGGCCGCTGAGACACCCCGGCTCAGAGGGACCTTCCCTGGCTCTCTCTCTAAGCCCTTCTCCTCTGTCTGACAGCACAGCTCTAGGGACTTTTAAACCTTATGTCTGAGTGGTAGTTAATTTTAATATTAACTAATTGAAATATATCTTTAGAAATTAATTATACAAACTGATATAAACTCCCAATATAAGAGATCATTATGGAAAATTTTAAAGTGACATATTTTTGTGGAATTTCTATGAACTAAACCTGTCAATCGAAAATTCTTCTTCCTGATCCTGTAAGAAAAATGCCAAAGATTTTTATAAACAGCCTCTTTTTTTTTTTTTTTTGAGGAAAACTACACTTTACCATGAAGTTTGTTTCTGTCCCATCTGTCATCTTTTCTATCCTTCATTATGTTAACTTCAGGTGTCTGTACAAGAGGCTAAAGTTTTTTCCACAGCCATGTTTAAAGTCATGCTGGGACCTTCCAACCTCCAGTGTGACCTAGCACTGCTCACATTGCACTTACTTCGGCAATGCTAAGCAAGAGGTGTTTTAACTTCCTCTCGGTGCAACAATGCTAGGTTGACTTAAAGTGAAAATGAAATCTTACCTAACAAAACCTGACATTAACCCCACTTAATTGTGAGAGAAAAACAAAACACTCTTTCGTAAAAATTAATTTTATGGTGTGTTTGATAGATGAACTCAAAATTTGCCAGAAAGTAAATACAACAGGCAATTTTAGGATAAAGGCCAACAGTAGACCAAGAAAAATTGTTCTAAGAGAGATTCGTTTTTCGATACTAATAATGTAATGGAAATCACTGATGACTACTCAAATAATAGAAACAAAAAATTCTATTCAGGAAAAAAATTTAAAAAATAAATATGTGAGCGAATCAGACAAGGAAGCAAAAGCAACTGAAGATGGCCTCTGAGATCTTCCTTGGTTCCTTCAAGATGCGGTCATCATGTGCGTTCTCAGTAAGCTTCCTGACTACCTTTTTAAAGCTGCCACTCAGCTGCCTGCTCCTCGCTCTTTGAAACTTGGCATCTCTCACCTTCTATCAGGCTACATAAGTTCCTTATTCTGTTTATTTGTATTATTCATCCATGCTCCACACCCCCAACTAGAATGCAAGTTTCTCAAGGGCCTGCACTTTTTTCTGTTTTGTTACTCATTATCCACAGCACATAAAACAGTTCCTGAACAGAGTAAACAAACAAACAAACAAATTAACTAATTAAAGTTAAGCATTTTCTAGTATTAGCTACAGTGAATTCACAGCTCAGGGATGGAAAAGTAATTATAAGTCAATTCAGCAAAGAGATTTATAAAAAGGAGTGGTGACATTGGAAAGCATAGAAATAACAAAAATTATTAATATTTATTGAGTGCTTACTGTGTACTCCCATTCAAATGCTCTACATATACTGTCTTATACAATCCTCATAACTACACTGAGATACACATCATTATCATCCCCACTTTTCAATGAGGAAACTGAGGCACAGGGATGTTCAGTAACTCCTCTAAGATCGCAGAACTAGCAAGTGACAGCCAGGATCTGAATGTAGGAGTATGGTGGAGAGCTTGTCCCTGCTACTGGTACACCCTGGAAGGTGGATGACTGCGGTATATGGTCTTTACCATGTCCATTTTCTCTCTAGGAGTAGGAGACACAGAAGGAGGTGTGGAAATCCCTCTTCCAAATGCCAGTGTTCTGGCAAGAGGCACACCTGAAACTCACACTGTGAGGTCATTGGCAGGGAGTAACTGGTAGTGAGCCATGCTCAGCAAAGAGCAGAAATTAATCAGGAGAAACTGGGCAGGGGGCAAGAGCAGGAAAACGACAGAGGAAGCTGAGTGAGGAGTTATTGAAGAGAAACTTTTGCATATTCTGTTTTGAAACTGTCCCTAGTATGTGCTCTGTCAGTGACAGAAACGGTCATTTCCTCATCTGCATTTTGCCAGACTATTCTCAACCTCTGCAATAAGATTAGAAGATGAAATTCAATACAAATGTATGGTTTCGTATTGTTAAATAAAGCCACTTTACTATTTTCACTTTTTTCCCCAAAAGAGGTATGAGGTAGTAGTACACCATGACCAGATCAAACAGTGCTAACAAAAACAATGGTTATTTATAAATAACTTAGAACAAATAGTACTTTCTCTTTTTCTAGCCACGAGTGTGTGCATGTGCGTGTGCTTGGTCGCTCATCATAGGTTCTGAAAAGGAGATGACTTCTCTGCTTGAGGAGAAAGTCCTTGGTTACCATTTGGTAAATGCCCCTATGAAATGTATTCATTGAAGCAATTTTATTTCCACAACTATATTCTGTTCAAAAACATCAAAGGGCAGAAAGCATAAGGGAAAAATTATAACATACTACTCATGCAGTATGATAATATATATTCCGCATATATGTATAAACAGAGTAATCTTAAAAATAACTTCTGCTGTCAAACTAGTTTTCTCCTTATTTTTCACTGAAAGTCCCAGAAAAAGGGAAAATGTAACACAAAGTCATTAACTTTATTGCAGTCTTGTCTCTTTTTTTTCAGAGCCACCAAAACATTTTGAGATTTAATTTCACTGGTAAATAAAGCACTTTTAAAGTTCAATAACAAGTGAATGGTCCAAGTTTGAGTTTTTTTCTTCTTTAAGCCATACTGACCTTTATAGAAGCAAAAGAATGACATTTGACATTTCACGGAAAATAAAGAAACATAATTTAGCAATTTTTAAGCAGTCGCACACGCTAGAGCTTCGGAGTTGCTCAACTCTTTCCAGACACAAATGCCTCACAAGCATGCTTCATATTCTTTTTAAAATCACAAGTAAATAAACAAAATTTAATTAAATGAGCCTGCATCGCATATTTGGCTGATGTCATTTCTCCTCTCTGGGAAAAAAAAAAAAAGTCCATTAAAGAAAATAAAGAAAGAAGGAAATACAAGACACAGCTGACACCGGGCACGCAGGACTTGTTTTTCTCTCAAATGCTGCACTGCACTTCTGAACTGCAGCTCAAGAAAATCAAAACTGCATGTCCAGACTGCTGGTGCAATGCTCACACCGGAAAGGAGAACACATGCATGAGGACAGGGGCTGATTTCGTTTGACTTGCTCCAAGTTTTTACCTGGGCACATGGCCTATTACTAGACTTGGAACAAAACTGGTCTGTTGTCTTCATCCCAGCCACTGGGTCACGGGCACTGTTTCTATTTTTGGTAAAGATTTCCAATAACCCGGTGGATAAATGAGCACATTCAAATGAAGAAGTTAGGAGGGAGCACTAAGCATTTCCCATGGTGTGGTTACTCGGCTCCTCTGCTTTGATTTCAGTGACTTGTTCTTATTATAGTTGAGGAATAGGTTCTGTTCCCTTACATTCCCTGTCCTACACCTCCTTAGTCTCTTCTGTCTCCTGACGCATCTCATTCCCTCCTGCACAGACATACTGCAGGTTGCCAGGCTGAGGAGGTTCTGGCCCAACTTATGCCCGGCACACACCTTTCCCCAGCTGTCAAGGAAAACTAGATTTGTGCCTGCTCTGGGGCTGTAGATCTGAGCAAAGTTGCACCCAGGGTTTTATAGTTACCAAACGCAGGTCCAGAAGGGCCAGCCTCACCCCCTCCCCTTTCAGATCAGTCGTAGACTAGAGGTCACTTGAGGGGATGGTCATTCTGAGGCCACCCTGGGAGCTGGGGTTGGTTCCAGGCTATGTTCAGAAAAGAGGTCCAAGAGTTCTTAGAACAATTCTGATTTTTAAAAAATGATCAGTATAAGAAATTTGTAAAAGCCAGACAAAGCCAGAACAGTTTCTTTTCCCTGATCCACATGGACGATGAGGTAGTTCATTATGAAACCTTCAGTGAGTGCCGCCGAGGTAAGCCAGAGGTCCAGCACTGGCGACTTGAACACTGCCTGCCAACAGGCTTCGGTTGACCTGCACAGTATTTAAAGGTTGTCTTTAAATAGTTGCCAACATTAACAAATTAGGAGCTTTCACATAAAAATCTGGTTTCTGGCTTCTTTAGAAAAATCAGAAGATCTGGCTGACACTGGATCTGCATCCTGTCTAGCAAATACTTAACGGGAGCCAAGTAGCTGCTGCCCCTTTAGACAAGGCTGGCTGGCTCCTGACCACAGGCCCCAGCCAGGTCAGCTTGTAGTCCCTGCAGACGTGAGAGTGTGCAACTTCTCTTGTAAGCCTCGTAAGTTAAGTACCTAAGTGACAACCAGGTGTTAAGTACTAGATTCTTGTCAGCAGACATTTGGCAAAGTTTGGCTCATGCTAGTCTCTCACTTTTTCCATCCCCTCTCTACTTGCCTCTGAGCTGCCCTGATGCTGCATAAGCACTTACTATTCAGAACATTTTCCTTTTCCAAGGGTAAGAAGGCCAAGAAAGCCAAAATGCCACCCTGTCGGATGTCCTTGTGTCTATGAATCCAATTTCTGCTGTGGCTGGAAAAGACTTAGTGAGGAAGATATACAACTCACATCACTGAGCCAACTGTTCACCAATAAATAGACATAAAGTCACGCCCAGAAACAGGGTTCTATGGGCGAAAGAAGTGGGTGCATGTGGTTTTATTTTATTTCTTAATGTGGGTCCACAATTGAGCTGCAAAGTTGATAACTATAATGGATAATGTCCAAAGTCAAGATAAAAAAAAAAGAGCTCTAAAACATTTTCTTTGCTTCAACCTGGAACTATGGAGATTTCATTCTGTTCTATGTTTAGGACAGTTTTATAAAATAGCAGAGGCTGGCTTTTGGTGACTCCCAGCTTGAAAACCACTGTGGGACTAGGTGATAAGTTGGTAACACAGAAGCAAAAGACAATTAGAGGCGATTTTCAAAGCCCTCCTGGGCCTGCAGCTGTAAGATGCCTGTGGACTGCACAGCAGTGGTGTCGCTACATTTCTCTCTCTCACGCAGCTCTAAAAACATAAACAATCAGCTCTTGGCTGACTTCAGGGATCCAGCTGCCTATCTGATTCCGCACAGCACCTGCCATTATTAGCGGCTACTAGGAATGTGCACTGGCTTTCTGAAATGGCACAAACGTGGATGTTCTTTTATTTCTTTTCACCCTTTCTGAATTGGGAAATTTACCAAATCTGCTAAAACAAAACAAAACCAAATGCCGTGCCGGACACTGTTAGGTGGGTTTTTGGTTTTGTTTGTTTTTTCAATGCAGAGATGGGTCCTTGTGTGTGGAAGGCTTGCTCTCCTGGAGGGTAAGTTATCTTTAGGATTACTGACCTCGAGAATGTGGGAATGATCAAGATTCATTAAAAATGACGTGAATAACAGGATGCAATAGAAAACAGATGTTGAAAAGGAAAGAGAAATGATAAGAAATTCCAGCTGATGAAATAGAGATGGAGACAGGAAGAGAAAAAAGAAACCTGCCAGGGATTTTAGATGGATACAAACAGTGCAGAGTTCAGAGGGCCCCTCAGTGTACTTTTCCCTTAAGGACGGGCTAGGCTCTTTCACCACAGTGCCCTAAACAGCAAGTGCTCCCGGATCTCACCTCCGAAGTTCTCAGCATGGCAGGGCAGGCTATGATTGTGAGACACGTAGAAGCTTTATAAATCGTGGCCCCTGATCTCAAGAAACCTACACTCTGGATTATAATTTTCTTTTATGCATTTATGTATTATTTATTTATGGTAAATTCCTTTCATGCTGTTCCTGGTTCAATCTTTCAGTCAGTGGCAGTGGGAGGAGCAAGAGCGTCCATAATTATGGTTCTATATTCCAGCAATGTAAATTCTCTGGTGGCTGTCTTTGAACTTGTCTTTACAGATGGAATGTAAGAGGCCAGAATTAAATATCTGCAGTGGTTAAAGTATTTATAAAAATAATATGTAAAAATAAAATAAAAAGAATATATGCACCCCTATGTTCATAGCAGCACTACTTACAATATCTAAGATCTGGAAACAGCCCAAGTGCCCATCATTAGATGAGTGGATAAAAAAAAAATTGTGGTACATTTACACAGTGGGATACTATGCAGCAGTAAAAAAGAAGAAATCTTACCATTTGCAACAGCATGGAAGGACTTGGAGACTATTATGCGAAATGAAATAAGCCAATCAGTGAAAGAAAACACATGATCTCACTTATATGTGGAATCTAATTAACAAAATAAACTAATGAGCAAAATAGAACCAGAGGGAGGGAGGAGGCAGGGACTGATTGAAAGAAGGTGAAGGGATTAGTCAAAGAACATGTACGCATGACACATGGACATGGTGTGGGGGTCTGTGGAGGGAGTGGGGGGGCTGGGTAGAGGGGCATAAAGGGGGAAAATTGGGATAACTGTAATAGCATAAACAATAAAATAAAATTTTATAAAGTTCTTAAAACTATATTAATAGATCCCATAATAATATGGCAGAAATGCTTTGCTCATATTACCACCCCCACCCCTTCTCCAGGATCTTTTAAATGTTATTTGCTTTTATTCTCCTATGTAAACTTCATTCCAGCTGGACAGAAGAAAAGGATGGGCAAAGGCATAGGATGGAAGACAGCATGGTTATCTGAGGAACCTGAACAGACTTTTCTCTCCTCCAAACTCATCCCACTTTGGCATCCTTTGCAGGCCAGCTGTAGGCCCACATCTTATATGAAGCCATCTTTGGCTTTTCTAGGCCTTATCTAACAATTGTTATTATTATTGCTGAGAATTCTTATAACTTTAGATAACAGCCACCGCCATCACAATAAACTAATATTTTATGAGCATTCTCTCAGCTGCACACACCTGACCATGCTTCACATATATTTTTATTCATATACTCAATCCTCTCAACAACCCTAAGGGAGGTACTATCTTCATCCCCATTTTTCAGGAAGAAAGAAACTGAGACTTAGAGAAATGAAGTAAACTTCTTAATGATACCTACTAATTGATAGAGAATTCTTGTCAGTATCATCAATTTATTAATTATGAAGTAGTCATTTTTGTCTTTTGAGTTGTTATTTATAATACAGTTATTTAAATATTTTAACTGTACTGTTTGGGCCAGGGGTTTTAGTTAAAAGCAAAATTGGGGTTTCAAATACACAACGTACTCTTCTGATAATGCTGTGATTGGCATTCAGGGTTCTGGGAGACTTACGAGATATCTGAGGTTGAGGATAGAGAAACTTAGAGAGCACCTTCGAATGGAGAAAGCAGAGCAATGCTCCCGAAAACTGCTGGGACCCCATCTGGGACCAGGGGTTGTTTGCTGGAAATCCAGGTCTACTTCCCCAGACCAAGCTCATCTTACTCTCTCTGGTCTCAGCTTTCCAATTAAAAAAAGAAAAAGGAAAAAGGAAAAAACAACAGAGAACACATATACTTGAAAAGGTTATAAAAAGAATGAATGTTGAAAGGATGCCTCCAAACCTTTTTTTATTCTTCACTCAGAGCATTACTCATTTCTATAAAGTTTTGAAATAGTATCATAAAGTTCCAGAGTTAGGCAAGATATTATCTGAATCCATTAGTTTTATAGATGAAGAAATTCCGGCCTCATGCTTTGGTCAAACTCACATAATCAGCTAGTGACACATCTGTGTTTCTTTCTTTTTTTTTTAATTTTTTTAAATTAATATTTTTGTTTAATTACAGTTATTTGCAGCCTCTCCCCTCCCCCCTCCCTTCCCCTCCCGTCCCACCCCCCCAGCCTCCCTCCTCCCCCTTATCTCTGTCCATGTGACACATCTGTGTTTCTTAATTCTTAGTTCAAAGCTTTGATTGTGGGACATCATGACCCATAAGTACAACTTACTTCACAGGCGAGTCCATACATGTCTATTTATATTTGGGCTATATAGTAACAAATATACAATTGATTTCTTTTTAGAATGGTGTTCTTCGAAGACCATTTTAGCCCCAAATGAGAAGACACAGAAAAAGAAGATTTTTAAAAATGAAAAGTTAGTGACATAGAAAGTCAACCTCTCTATCCTTGGTTCCTTTATCCATTAGATGAAGTAGTTGATTCAAAATCACTAAGTCAGTGAGAATCTGCTAAAACAATAAAAAATACTTTTGGTGGTCAAGAATTAACCAAGTTGTTTAGGGAAAGGAGAAAAAAAAGGCAAAATATGTCATGGGAGATAATAATCCAGAGGAGAAGAAAACAAACAAGTTTAGGCAGGGGCTGGTGATTGCTATAAACAGAAGAGAATTACAAGAAGTGTGGATATCAATGGAGAGAAGCACATGATCTCTCAGAATTCTGGATGTAGGGAATGAGATCTTCAGAAGAATGTGTGAAAGAAAGAATGGAGCTGGAATGAGTCCTACAGACACGAGGGGTAGTGGTGGCAGCCTGGGAGGATTCTGGGAAAATTCACAGTGTCAGGCAGAGGGAGCATAACCTTGAGTATAGCATGACAGAACTAGCTTCTTTCCCTCAGGATGTAAGGGATGCAGGAGACAGGAACAGTGTTAGTGAGCCCCAAGATCAGGATGTACATGATTTGCTAATTCATACTAATTAATGAACCCATGTGGTGATTCAAACAGAGTCAGATTTCGACCAGCTTTTATAATTGGTTTCTATTCACTTTTGCATTAAAAATGTGCATTCCATATCTCAAAGAGAAGAGCACATGATGAAATTAAGTATCAATGACTAGTGAAATGTGGTTTTGTTTTGATAGAGACAACCTTTCTATTTCTCCGACTCTACTTTCCCTAATAAAATGTTTGATTTATATGGTTTAGAGGCATAAAAAACAAACATTGGGAACTCTGTCTGAAGACTAAAGTACTAAATTATAGTGTACTGAGAAACCTACCAGTTGCAAAACACTGTGGCTTTTATCATTTATACGTAAATAACAACATTCTGAAGCACGGAAAAAGAGGACAAATTGAGGATTTTACAAGTACATCTTACTGAAATCTACAAAAATTTTGGTGATAAACACAGCAAGACTAGAAAATTTGCGGCAATAACTTAGAGGCACCCATTCTTTGAGATACCCCTCCCATTTGCAGATCACATCTGTATTACGTTATTCTAACATTTTTCTGATAATCTAATTTTGGAGTGGAGATCATGAGTAAAGAAGGGGTTCTGGCATGGAACCTATAGTCAACTACTGTAGTCAACAGGAAATTGTCAATCTTTATTTACTTGTCATATATTATTTTATTTTGGTAAAGACTGTACATACATAAAAAGCCATACTGGCAGTGATGAGGGTTATCCAAACACTTCATCTTAGGCCCGTATGTTTTTGGAAATAGATAGCATTTTCTTGGATGATTCCTCAAAATTTTGAGAGTGGTTTAAAAATAATCAAATTTGCAAATGGAAACAATTTGGGTAGATATAAAAATCTTTTGCAATTTTTTCTATAATAGTGACTTAAGTGGCTTTTTAGGAAGAAAAAAGAAAACCTTTAAAATATGATGAATGAGATTATCTGAATAAAAGAAGCAAAGGCTATGATAGAAAAGGTATCTTACAGGAACATAACATGATATTGAAAACCTCTACAGAAATGACTAGTCTTCTTAAATTTCTCAAGCATGGATTTTGTTAAACACACTGAGAAATGTAAATTATTATTAATAATATAAAATTATGAATAAACTTATCATTATACTGCATTATTATAATAAAACAACAAATAAGCTGAGTCCTCACTAACTCAGAAATACTTTCTAAATTTCACACTTCAGATGAGCAGTGAAAAGGGAGGCACACCTACCTACACCACTTTCCTTATATTTTTATAGTGATTCTTCATGAAAAGTGGATAACTTACAAGCATATCATCTGTCATTCAATACCATTTACAAGTGTTATAAAATTCATTTATTAAGAGTATACCCCCTCTGACTCATCATAATAGCTGTGGTTATGCCGCAAACTGTTATTTTGCCAAACTTTTAAGGTAAAAAGTATTTGAGGGCTTTTTGATGTAAAATCATGGGTAAATTTATTCAATTTTAATTTGCTTATCAAACTTCATTGAAAAATAAGAACAAATTCCTTTGAAAACTTCCTTTTAGCAGATTATCAGGTCACTACTACAGTTCTAGTAATCAGTTTATACAGTTCTAGTAAGGTTTTTTTTTCGCACTATTCCACTCGAGACTCTCCTACTCTTGTTAGTGCTGGAGGTGGAGGTGGACATTCAGCGATAAAATGACAGCCCTTCAGTACCAAATACTGCAAACTCGTCAACCAACAAGAGGCCACATACTCACTCTCCAGAGGAGAGACAGCAGGGAAGCGAAAGGGACACAACTACTTCTCAAGTACCAATTTCCTCAGTTCATCTTAGGAGACTCAGGTACGTTTGGGACAATGGCTCCCTGGACTGAACACAGCCAGTGACTCCAAATCTTCCATTCTCTTTTTTGCAATTTCAGATGGCCTCTCTCGCTCCAATTAGTGCTAAGTTTACTATGTCCTCATACAGCAATGGTCTATTAAGTGGAGAAGAATAAAGCTAGAGACTTCTAGTGTTTTCCTAGAAAAATGTTAAATGTACTGTTCATTTCTTGCCATGTTTAAACTCAGTTGATATTAATGAAAAAGTAACATGTTAGAGATTTCAGAAAACAGTGGAGTTCATGGGGGAGAATGTCACCAGTGGTTTGGGAAACCCACTCCATGCGGCCTGTTTAGCTCAATGCACTTGGCTTTTGAGTCTCCTATAACAGGCACCCTCCCAGATACTGACAGCCCAGCTGGGCCGTGCAGTCCCATGCTTGGTTTCCTCTAACCACATCTTAGTCTCTAATGGTATCTCACATGTAAGGTTTTTTTTTCCCCCTACACAATCAGGTCTAAATGGTATTTAAAAAGATAGACTAAGCAATTCGTGTAGGTGGAAGGCAGTTCAGTTGCAGAAGCAGTTAAGAGCATGGGCTTTGGAGAGTGGAGGGGACGGTGAGAGGCTGGAAGAGAAAGCAAGGGGCTTGTAAAGGAGCCGGAGACACTCCAGCAGCTTCACACACTTTAAAAATAGCTTTTCCTGCCTATGGGGACAGGAGTCACTTTAAAAAAAAAATCTATTTCAGCTTTTTGAGTGCTTACAAATGTCCTAAGCAAGCAAGAGAAACCTGACTTCTAACTTGACTAGATGCTCAAAGGCACTTCTGTTAAGACTCATGCTGTCTAATCTGGTGCCTGCCATATGACACTGTTACCCACCAGCTCCCTCAATAAAGACCTTCAACTAAGCCAAAAAGAGACTGTTCTTTGGGGGAATGTGACTTTATAATGGCCATCAATGTTAAAACAGATGAACATTTATTGTAATGCATTAATTTTTATAGGTGAAAGATAACTAAATAACTCCTATGCAAATTATACTTATTTATTGTTAATTCATTTTGCCTTTTTATGTATTTTAATTCAGCAGACTTTTTAATTTAACAAAGCATTTGTTGAACAGCTACTATAAGCACAGCCTTCTGCTAAGGTACTGTGGAATAAGTAAATAATAAAAGGTTCTATGGTCCTCTAGCATTGCACAGCTTGGTGGGGGAACTGATCTTAGTTTACTGAATCCCAGCTCATGAGTTATGAGTGTGTGATCTTGCCTAATTTATTTAACTTCTCTAAGTCTTTTTCTCCAAATGCAAAATGTCAAGAATAACAGTTCCTACCTTGCAGGATTTTTGTAAGGTTTAAATGACGTAAGCACATAGTAAGCACTTAATAAACATTAGTTGTTATTGTAATTTTTTTTAAGATTTTATTTATTTATTTTAGAGAGAGGGGAAGGGAGGAAGACAGAGAGGGAGAGAAACAGCAATGTATGGTTGCCTCTCACATGGCCCTCATGGGGACCTGAACCAAAACCCAGGCATGTGCCCCGACAGGGAATCGAACCGGGACCGTCTGGTTCCCAGCCCGCGCTCAATCCACTGAGCTACACCAGCCAGGGTGTTATTGTAATTTTTAGTATAATATATATTGAGCAGACAGTCACGAGAATATGTAGTCTAACATATACATACATGGGCACATTCTAGAGAGAGTACTGTTTTTTGAATGAATGAATGACTATAAGATTTCCAGGTCTATGATACTGGCTCAAACAATAAGGTTAAATGCATATAATCTATAATATCACCACTTTCTAATGAGAGTTTCCAAGACTGACAGAGAATATGGAGTATTGCCCCAAAATGTCCCAAAGCGCTCATTAAAGACCAAAGGATAAAACAGAACTAATAGGTAATGTCTCCATGTCACTTACATAGTGTGTATTTATACACTGGGGGCTTGTAACCAAACAAGAGCATTGAGATGGTAGCTCAGTACACGTGGCCTGCGGCATCTTCAGGGTTCTGAACAGACTGAATAATCAGCGACTGGAGACTCAGTGCTAATGGAGGTCCGTGCTGTGCTATGAAGATCTGAAGCTCAGAGTTTTGTTTGTGTGAAAATAATCTTAAATTGAATGTGTGTGCAATTATGGAGTCACATTAGGGAGAGAGGCAGTTAATGTTACTAGGTACCTATTATGGACTAGAAAATTTTAAATATTTTTGGTTGATTTCCATAGATGCTTATAAAGTAAAGAGTAGTATCTTCATTTCAGAGAAATTAAATAACTTGTCTAAGATCACACAGCAAAAACTTAGTAAGATAGTATTTGTATTCCAAAGCACTTTTAACTCACTATTTCATCCTATTTCTCAAGCTGAAGGGGAATATTATTTTAAATATTTGCAGTGGAAAACAGGGACGTGGAATTAATTTTTTCTGAAGCATGAAGACAGAATTTCCTGGATCCATCTATATAAAAAGATATTTGTTTAGAGTTCAGTTTATATTTCATTTCATGCCATTACGTTTTTTTCAGTAAGATTTTAGTTGGCCTTTTTTAATCCACATTCTGAGCAGGCAGACCTGTTTCCTAGAACAGTAAGCTTTTGGAACATGCATCTTTAGCTGTTCTTCTGTGTTGGTTGTCTGTTTTTCCTATTGGTTTATTTCAGTCTTGTGGAATAGGTATGAGGTTATTCTACAGCCACAGTATCATTTTTGAATCTCAATCTTCAACGGCTGAATGTAAACTGTAAGATTTTACTGAGTGTGTGTGTATCTATATCTATCTATCTATCTATCTATCTATCTATATGTGTGTGTGTGTGTGTGTGTGTATAAATGAATGACAGACATATGAGACAGAAAGTGCACCCTGTCAGCTGGCCTTAAGAAGCTGCATGCACAAGCTTTGCCATCAGTGCTCCCGGGGCGCCGGCACAGTGAGCACGTCTTCAAAGATATCCACTAGATAGTTAATGAATTGCAGTGGCTCTAAATATCTTCAGATATTACCATGCATTCAGCTTATGTTAAAAATTTATTAGATATTTGTTGAAATAAATCTATTGAGACTTTTGCTTCTGGCTCTGATGGAGTTGATGTCAGATTACCTGTAACCCTCACTTGTACAATTCTACAAGCTGGAGAAAATGCTTTCAGAAACACATACACAATAACAAAACAATGACAAAAACAGTAACAAAATAGCAGATAAAAGGCATCAAAACAGATAGTCCTTGAGGGGCCAAGATCCTACAGAGAACAAAACCCTCTGAGATCCTATATTCATTGCTGGTTTTTCCCGTAGGAACTTTCGCAACGCAAAGTGAGATACCTAAAGGCTGATCAAAAAGTTGTAGCATGGAACTTGCAGCATCTGACAAGGTTGAGGAGACAAAAAATAGGGTTTGTAAACCAAAATTACTTTTAGACTGTAATAATGAAAAAAAAAGGCATTTATTTGAGCAAAAGGCATTGCAACCTCAGAGACAATTCAAGTAGCAACCTAAATTGTGCTCCGCCAAGGCAAAGAGGAGGACATTTTTTTAATATAGAAAGTTTCCACTCAAATTCCCAATTCTATGCTAATGAGGTTTGCAAATTGTGCAATCCAAATCATGCAGTTCTGGTTGGCCAGTATAGACACAAATGAGGACACAAGGTGTAGTTCTAACTGGATGGGGTGGGACTCTTCGCAGAAAGATGAAACCAGGGTTTCCCTACAGTGATGTGGAAGGTGAAAACAAGTGGGGCACAGTGTCAGAAGCTGAGAGAGTTCAGTCAGGGGTTCTTCCAGGTATACAGATCAGGTGAGGAATCCCTGACAGCAATAGTAGCTAGACTCTTATTATTCATAAAATCTGGGCCCTTGGTTGACCATGGAAAGTCCATTTCAGCAGATAAATTCTTTCTTGAGGTTCACATCAAGTGAATCTTTCTTCTGGGGTCCACCGGTTCAAATATACTAAGGTAACCAGGACTTGAGGGGCCAAGAGTCTGAAGAAAAAGGGGACTGTAAAAGCATTTGCCACTTTTGAAGCTGCCTGTCCGTGGGATGAAAGGCTAACAAACTAAGCAGAAAGCGGCCACAGAGGCTCAAGTGCTAAGCAAGGGATTCAGCGGTCTTCTAGTGCTGGGGACTGAGAAAATGGAGTCCAGAGACCGCCAAGGAAGAGGAGTTCCAGATAACAAAATAGGCTCTCACTTGACTCCCTGAACAATCTTTTAGTTTATTTAAGGGAGGGAGGAAACCACAAATAGATCAACCATCATGAAACCTGAAACCCACTTTCTACTGGACAAAGGTGAGGAGCCCATATTCCATTTGCTTTTCAAAAAGAAAATGCAATCTTCTCTATAGGAAGTTTGAACCTATTCTTATCTAGGAGTTGTACACTGACTGTCAGCTGCGGGAGTTTACCCTGCAAAAGGTTTTGTTGGGCCCACACTGTTTTTGCTTTTTCCGTTTGCATGCTTTTAGGAGTCTACTCTCCAGTTCTTCTACAGTCCCCACCAGTCCCTACAGTCTCACTATAAGCTTATTTCACTCACATAAGTTACTTGCTTGAACCTGAAGGCATCTGCTACACATTTAAAAGCAGATGAGTGGCCACAATGGATCTATGTGGAAAACTAAGCACTGTGATGATGGACACAGGGGGCTACAGCATCTGCAATGAAGGAAATTACCTGTGAGTGGATGAGACCACTCGAGGAGGGCCAGTGGCTTAGGAGGATTTAGAGACGAATCTTACAAATCTCCTCTCTTTGGCCTTTCATTTGTCTTTATTTTTTTGTGCATTTAGTCATTTTTAATAATTTGCATCTGTAAAACACTATTTAGTTTACAAATTATATTTTACATAATATAATTGTAAATGTAATTATATATTTATATAATATATAATATATTGTAATATAAAATATGTATTATATATTTAAAATATAAGTATATATTATATTTTATATCTGTATAAAATATATAGTATATATTTTTACAAGATCCTTCAGATGAAACTTAGGGCAATAATCAGCATCTCTGGAAAGAAGGTAACTAAAACTCGGAGGTGTCAAGTCACTCTGTAGAAAAGAGACTGTGTGACACTCGGTGGCATGCTCATTCTACTGCCCCTGACAGCTAGCTCAACATTAAAGAAGGTATTCTCCCCACCACTATATTCGAGTAATACAAGAGATAAGAATAAAATTTGAGACCATGGAAAAAATGATAAATTAACACTATGACAAAGAATCTGGGTGAACTGGTGAAAGCTGACCCCCAGTATTTTTTCCTTTGTTCTCCCAAAACTGCTTTAACAAGAGAAGGTGTGTGTCTTATTTATTCTAATTTTTGTAGACTTACTATTTCAAAAATCAGAGTATGCTAGATCTGTTCACAGGTAAAGGCCCACAGAGTCCAAGAAGACACACTACATGGTTAAAATGCAAATATCAGTATGCTGTCACAGAGGGCACAGAAAAAGAAAAAAAACAACAACTCTGAAATGGAAAAACCACAGGGTAAAACACTAAAATAGGATTAAGGCTGGAGAAATGTAGGCACCTGTTTTGCAAGGATGAAGCTGGGTGTCAAAAGGTTGTCTGTACAATTCCTTCATTACTGAAAGCACACTTGTGGAAGACACTTGCTGGCAGATCAGAAAACCTAGCACAAACAGAAGTAAAAATCCCACAGTCTGTCTGAAGTGCCTTGCCTGGCCAATTGACAGGCTAATGAGGAATCAATGTCAGACACTGCCATTCATTGTCAAATGGAGTAAGAAGCTTATTGCACAAATACACAAAGATATTTCACCAGTCCAGATGCTACCTAACACTGGACAGAGTGGCAAGAGTGGCATGACCTCATCAAGGTAATTTAAACACACCTCCTTGACTAAGCTTCTCTATATTTATTGTAAAGTTATAGAAGTAATCTGGGATGCTTTGAAGAGCAGACAAGACATTCATTAGTCTCTGAATCTCACTCTACAAAACAAGTGTAGTGATTTTTTTCTTTCACTGAAGTTGACATGGCTCTAGGACAAATCAATGACAGAGTCCCAACTTTCCCTGGCTTCCACATGTTTGTTCCAGGGTGTTCTGGAAGACTGCTTTTCCATTCCTCATGAATAGTTCATGTGCTAGTCTCCAATGGAAACAAAGTGACACTTCTTATTACTGTTGGCTGTTGAAAAGCAATTGCAAAGGGAGTGCCTTGAAACAATTAGTCCTCTGTAACTGATTATTTAACAATATGTATTTCCCAAGCGCTGTTCACCCTCAAAAGGAAGGCGCCAAGACTGAGTATGTGCTGTATCTAAGCAGACACCTGCACTGAACCCCTCTGGGTGCTAACTGGAAATTCTCACAGACAAAAATTAAAGGAAAATTATAAATTTTCTTCTCTAACTCATTTGCAATGAACTCCATATGTTTTTCATGAGCAAAGGAACAAGGTCCATTTCTTATGCTACCTCAAAGACTACTTTCTTTTAGGACAATCTCTTCATAAAAGACAGCTTTAGTTTTAAAGCTGAAATTCAACATAGAACAGCAAGAGATACATGGAAAGCAAGGAAGAAAGAGAAAAAGAGAGAGAGGGAATAAAGGAAGGACAGCAGGAAAGAAAGAAAGAAGGGGGAAAATAAGAACAAAACACTGTTTTTCTATATAAGGAAAATGCTTTATATGTTCAAAGCACTCTAGTGGCCACCAAAGAACAACTGAAAAGCAGAAGAAACTGTTTCCACCTTTGGGTCACTTATTTCCCAGCCATTTATGACATGAGGTTAGGAATAAAAATGATTGTAGCCAATTGGTCTTAAATTTGAATATAGGCTATATATTTTTAGCTACAGATTCCATGTTGTAACTCCCTTCTCCAGATTAGTGAATGATTCAAACACTGCCAGGCCACATCTCGAGACCAGATGCCTGTAAAAATGAACATATATAAGTCATTTACAGAGAGACAGTCAAACAGGCCTCTGTAGAATGGGGTCTCCCAATGCACACACTGAGAAGTGTCTTATCGCAGTACTGTGTTAAGTCTGGGTCTCTTGCCAGCTTTTGCATTCCAAGAAGAATGCATTTCAGCTTTTGGAAAGGTTCTTCTATGCGTATGAAGCTGTCTCCAAAAAACTTACTTTCCATCATTCCGAGAAGCTCATGCCTGAAACTGCTGGCTACCCTAGTTATCTTACATGGGATTCCCTATGTATAAACCACCATTGTGAGTCAGTAAAATTTTGACAGAGTAAATGGGAGAAAGCCCTAGAAGAAAACCTGAAATAAACATTGTACATGTCTGAATCGGACTGGTTCAGGTTTAAAGTGGAAAGATACTTTATAACATAATTAAGCTAGGAGTGCAATGCAAAATGTTTAGTGAGTGTGGCACAGGCACTGACCAATCAGAATGCCTGCAGGAGGGTTCTGAAGCTTCCCTGACTGGCCCAGCATTAGCCTTTTAGCTGCTGGAAGTCTGGGGATGCTTCTAGCTTAAGTGGCTAGAAGGCTGGGGCACATGCGAGGTTAAACAATAGCAATTTCAGTATTTTAACAACTGATAGTGTTCCACCAGTGCCTACCAGCTGAGTGTCAGGCCTGGCGATCACTCCCATGAACTGTTTCACAAATTTGGAAATACCTTGGACTAAGCAGGTTTTAAAAAGTTGTGATTTATACGTTTTAGCATAACTCTACATAGAAGTGAAAAGCTCAATCCATTTTTTTAAAAATTAAGGTTATTGGATTAATGGTTCAGGAAATGAAGAAAAATATTAAACATAGGGGAGTGCCTTATGAATTTCTTGTGGACCACATGGAGACATTTGGTTATACAATGGATCCCAAGGATATTCACAACAAACTGATATCACACTGATGACACTTCCTAGTGGTTCAGCAAGAGCTGTCCTTGTCCAAACTTACATGAATGAACTAGAACATGGAGGCGATATGTGTAGTGGTCATCTGTCGCTTTGGCCTGGCTGGCACTGTTGCCATCCCCACCCCCCACCCCCGGGCCGCCTTTTTGGTAAAAGAATCCTTTCCTCTGGTGGGAATTCCATTCCACGTGGGTTTCGTGAGATAAACTCAACTCCTTCTACCACTGGATTCTGTTCACGATCGAGTCTTGGCTGGAATACCTGTCACCATGTGATTGGTTTCAGGATAACCTGTGATTCAAGGGGAAGGTAATTTAAGTTCTTCATAGAATTTTCTACTGGAGAATAAGGTCTTTTCCTGCTGGGGCAGGTAAGCTAGTAGGAGTCTTACACTGTTGGTGGCCACTATGCTCAAGAAGATTATTAAGTAATAAAAATAGCAGTACACATATTTAGAACAATTTTTTAATCTTGCTTTTGCACTTGTATCCATCATGCTTTAAAAAGTACATCAAATGATTTCTTAAATGCTCAGGTATGTTACAAGTTTGATGGCTCAACCTTGAATCTTTAGGAAGTGATCAAGAAATTCCTAAAAATATTTCAAGTAACCAAGATACCCTTTCCAAACGTGCACCAAATAATAACTACTAAAAATCAGAATGTTATAGAAATGTACGTTTCATCCATCAGTCTCAGAGCACCTATGGCATAATAATGATCTAGATTAAAAAACGAGGCAGTAATCTCCTCTGTGCAAAAGAGAGCAGCCACGCATATGTACATAATATATTTTTGTGGTCCCAGCTGTTGTAAAGGCAGTAAAAGAAATACAAAGGCCAGTAAAACACATACACACACATTAAATCTTCCTGGAACCTACTTTGAAGATCTTACTACTATGCAGCCATATTCCACAGAAATGCCCAAGCTGAAGACAGAAGGCAGTTTCTATATTAAACGAACCCCACTAAACCCTGGGGAAATCATATGTCTAGGTGTTCAGGACCGACTGAGTGCTGGTCCCAGGAATGAACCAGTGTGGCAGAACTCCGGTGAGAGTGACACAAACTGTCACCACTGCAGTATAGCCACACAGATGGAATTAAGCTCATTAAACAGGAGTTTGAAATAGCTTTAGTTTTTAGTTAGCTTGTATTAAGTTCCTAAAAGAAAGAGACTGTAATGATTTCTTTTGTATCTCCCTACAATATACAGGTTAATGCTCAGGAGCCCTCCTTTATTACTTAACTCCCATAAGAGCTCGATTGACGTTTTCCTGTGTACATGGTTTGATAGGTTATACTGGCTACTGTTTTAATCTTCAGGTTTAACTTTACTTAATTACCGTTGACGGGTTCAACCACAAACTTCAGGCTTCCACCCCCACTGAATCCCACCACTGACTCTCACCAGTCCATTCCCGACCTCCTTCCAACCCACCATCACTTACATTTATTTTCTGCTTAGGTTCTCCTAAAAGTAGGTAGGAGCATGTCATTCTCATTCAACATTTTAACAATTTAAAAACTAATGAAATTTAAAAAGCAAATCAGAACAAAACAAACAAACCCCCCAACTTTGACGGCTTCCCAAAGCTGAAATTTAACATCCTGTCCTGATCGAGTAAAGCGGCAGTGCAGCCGATCCCACCACTGCTCTCTAACTGCAAAACCTTCGCTGCTCCTCTCACGCCTTTGCTTAATCTAGGCAAAATGTATCACTTTCTCTTTTTGTAGCCTAGGCTAACATTGTCTTCTCTGCTTGAAGTACCCATCTCTAACCATACATTCACCGTTTATTTAATAAACATTAAAAGTGTCACAAACTGATGGGCAGGCAAAATGAAGGGACTGAGTCTATCAGGTGTAATAAGGTCGCACGCCCCATCTAAAAGGGGCAGCATCTATTCAGGACTTGAAAATTGCCGCCAAGCCAGTATAGTGGCAGGAATTCAGCCTTTCAATATTCAAAGTTTGCAGCAAATATTTAAAAAACCTAAAACCAGGTCTGTGTACTACTGTGTGTCTAACAAATAAAATCTAACCGTAGGTTGTTCATGTGGACCTCGATGTTAGTGACATAGTCCTTAGGGCTTCCCGGGGACTAGTCAGGGCCACCGACTTGAGTGGCTCACTTTCGGGTATCAGCTCGAATGCTAGTACAGGCAGGAGTAAACCCGCCCTTCACTCGGCTCTCATAACACTCTGTTTACATGGCACCTGCCATAGTTTATGCTCGTCGCTAAGTGTTTACGCCTTTGAACCATCAGATCCTGGAGGAGCAGGGCTGTCGCCCTCATCCTGTCTTGGCACCACCAGCTCACTGCGCTAACACTGGAGGCTTAATTGTAACTGTCTGTAGAGAGGAGACTGCATGCCAACTCGATTCCACACTTTAAAGGCACTTTGTATTTTTTCCCTTCCGAAATCAGTATTATGTTTTGATTAGGCACCTTGCTATAAAATAGGCTATTAATAAAGGATTCGTCTCATTTGCAAATCTAAATATGCTTTGAGTCAAATTTTAATTGTACAACATAATCCTAATATTTTTCTATACAAGTTCCTTGTAAGATGGCGGTCAAAATAAGGACAGTTTAGAGATATGTCAGGTAAGTTTGAGAAATCATTTTAGTCTAGAACAGAAGTTTTCACTTGGGAAAGTATATTCATTTGCTAATTTCAAGCTGTAACTTTTCCCCATTTAACAAAAGCACTAAAAATGTCAGCTTTAATTTTTGCTACAGTTCTTTAATTTCTAGTTATGCCATCTAAGCATGCTCACAAAACTAATTTAAGCTGGGCATTTCCAGACTTAGAGGATGTCAATTATTTTTAGTGAACCAAGACATTTTCATTTCACTAAGCATTTCCTGAATATTGCTACCTATTTCATTCCTCAATTGATCCAATTTCTAGACACAGCCATTGTCCCATTTAAGCACAGGTCCTCTATGGCTGCCACCTGCAAAGTTCCTAAACATCAATTCTGCTGAACAAAAGCATGTTTTGGCAGTTACTTAGATGTTCTCAAAATAAAGGAGGGTAAAATATGTCTTCCTTATCCATATAACCAGCAAGTTAGAAGCCCAGCCCTGCTTCAGGTGTTCAAGATTTAACCCCCATCATGTATTTTATTCTATAACTCTGCATGGTGTGATTATGTGCACAGATTCGCTTCTGTGTATACACACTTGATTCCTTTACACTGAAACTCCACGCCATGTGTTCATCAGCACACGTGTGTGCCAGGAGTACTCAAACTGGAAAGCTTACCTGCAGACTGTTGAAAATGACAAAGAGGACCGACATCCAGAAGTGTCTGTAAGCCATGTGCAGGCCTCCCCAAAGCCATGTCACAGAAATCAGGGCAAAGAGATACAAAACCAGGGGAATTTCTAGAAATCATAAAAAAAGAAAGAAATTTTCAGCTTCAGAATACGGCATAGTCACACATATATACAAAATTATTTTTGACTCCTTTCTTGTGATACTCTCTATGCCTAAGCACCCATTTTGACGAGATCAAGCGCGTTCAGGGTGGTATGGCCGTAGACTAAGCACCCATTTTGAAAGAACAACCTTGGAAATCTCATTCTAATGCCAGAGAAGAGAAGGCACATTGCTGAGTTCACATTCTTCCTGTTTTGCTGGTAGGCCCCGGGGATGGGGAAGAGGGAGGGAGAACTGTTCCTCTCCAAGACTACCACCTGCTGGAATGTTCTGGAAGTTACATGAACAACTGTGGGAATAAAATCACTTTTAAATCCCAGATAAATTTTAAAAGATAGCTCCACTAGAAAATGGCAGGCAGGTATCAGTGTGCTCTCAAAATTAGTAGTCCAATTCGACATTTTGAAACAGAAATGACATAAAAACTTGTGTGTTTCATGGAAAAATATATACTCATCTCTTTTATTCTAAGAAGATCCCAAACCTGCCCTGGCTGGTGTAGCTCAGTGGATTGAGTGCGGGATGAGAACCGAGGGGTCCTGGTTCGATTCCCATTCAGGGCACATGCCTAGGTTGCAGGCCAGGTCCCCAGTGAGGGCCATATGAGGAGCAACCATACATTGCTGTTTCTCCCTCTCTTTCTCCCTCCCTTCTCCTCTCTCTAAAAATAAATAAATAAAATCTTAAAAAAAAAAAAAAAAGAAGAAGATCCCAAACCTTATATATAGCTAGTGTTAAGAGCAAAGATAAAGTCATAGGATTCACTACTGTCAACACTAATCTTATTCTATCCAATAAAAGCCTGTGCAATTTGTTACAATACTTTTCAGAATAGGTTTCTTCAAGGCCAATGGATTTTATCACTTGTCCCACTTATTTTTGATATTTGAGTTTTAGAACTTCAATATTTAAATGACAAGTTATATAAAGATTTAAAAGTCAATCAGATCTTAGCAGCAGCAAATAAATACATATTCAAATTGTTAAAAGACATGGGTCTGGACCACACCACTGACAACTCTTACAACAGACCTGGAAGTCCATATACATATCTACTCACCATCACCAATTAACACCTAAAGTCCACATGTGCTGGAGTAGTTAGAACAACTAAATACAACTGTAGCAATTTTTAGATTTTATTTTATTTTGAAACAGTTTCAAACTTACAGAAGAGTTGCTAGTACATTATGACAACAGAGTTTGTTTTCTGAACCATTTGAAAATTGCCAACCTGGTCCCCCCTCATCGCCCTCTGCATACTTTAATGTGCATTTTCTACAAAGACATTCTCCTACATAAACACAATACAGCCATCAAGTCAGGAAATGAACACTGATGCAGCACTCCCACCCTCAGGTCAATGTCTGCCAGTGATTCCAGTCGTTCCCTTTGCGGCAGAAGGACCCCGCCGTCTTATTTCTGTAGCCTCCTTTAATCCCAATAAGCTCCCCTGTGTCCTTGGCTTTCGTGACTCTTGACACTTTTGAAGATGACCAGCCAGTGGCACAAAAGGACAAATATTGTATGATTTCACTCATATGAAGTGCCTAGAGTAGGCAAATTCATAGCGACACCAAGTACAACAGAGGTCAGCAGGGGCTGTGTTAGGGTGAGGGAATTGTTGTTTAATGGGTAGAAAGTTTGTGCTTGGGAGGATGAAAAAGTTCTGAGAATGGATATAAGTGACGGTTGCACAACACAGTGAATGTACGTAATGCTACTGGACTGTGCATTTAAAATGGTTAAAATGGTAAATTTTACGTTATGTGTATTTTACCACAATTAAGAAACAGAAGACTGTGTCACAAAAGGCAGACTTGTGTCAAGATTAGAGTTCCCTACCCGGGAAAATAAATCAAGTCCTCCAAGTACTTAATTTATCAAGAAGTTACTCGTGTGAAAAGCAAAGTAGTCAGAAAAGGTTTTGGTGAAAGAAATTACTTGTGGAAAGAAAAAAAAAGCAGCAAGTGGATGTGTCATTTAGTACTACTATCATTAAGAGAGTCTGCTCAGGGGAGTTTGGAAATGGCACTGAGAAGACATAAACATCTCTTTATTTTTTTACTAGAAAACATGATTTCAATGAATTTAGCTGCTAGTTTTAAAGAAAGTATGGTGCTGTATTATCTCTCTTCTTTGTAATTGCAGCCTTAGCAGTTACTGCTCTGCACCAGTGACAACAATAAAGGCTTTATTATGGAAATCACGCCTCATTTACATGAGGCTGACATTTATTCTGTGTTTACAATCTTCTAAAGTACTTGTTTTCATTTTACCTCACTGACCCTCTGATTTGAACAATTTGGATGTGTGACTAAAACAAACTCACCAACAGAAAACAAGGAACGCATCTGTGAAATACTGTGGGTTTAAGATATTTATGGGTCTATTTACAACAACAGGCATGCGTTATTTTAAATTAGAAGAAAAAGTAATTAAAAAAGGTATCAAAAGGTTTTATTTTTAAAATATGGCTCTAAATTAAGATACTTAATTGATCTGACCTGTTTCTTTGAGAGAAAATAGTGTGCTCTTGAGCTTTCTTAACACTAATTCCACAATGCACAGTTACCCACCAGTGTTCACAGCAAATAAACTAAATTAATAGAAAAGACAATAGGACACTCCCCTGGTGGGTGTGGCTCAGTGGACTGAGTGCCATCCTGCGAATTGAAAGGTTGCTGGTTTGATTCCCAGTCAGGGGCATATGCCTGGGTTGTGGGCCAGGTCCCCAGGTAGGGGCTGTGAGAGGCAACTGATGGATGTATCTCTTGCACATCGATGTTTCTCTCCCTCTTTTTTTCTCTCTCAAAGTAAATAAATAAAATATTTGAAAAAAAAAAAAAAAAAACAAGGCACATATTTCACAGAACTGCCAAATCAGCATAGCATACTGTGGGTGGAACAAATAACAAATTTAAGGATTAGATCTACAAATTGTTCAAAGAAACACTCTATACATACCTCATGTACCCATTTACTCATTCCTAAATTTTGATCACTAGTTTTATATTTGGTTCCAATTTTAGAATTTTCTTTTTGCTTCATTACTTCAAACACATTCCCAAGAGAGCTCTTAAGAACTGATTTGGGCCCTGGCTGGTGTGGCTCGGTTGGCTGGAGCATCTTCCCATAAACTGAAGACTCATGGGTTCTATTGCTGGTTGGGGCGCATGCCTAGGATGCAGGTTTGGTCCCCAGTCAGCAAGTGGGAGAAGCAACTAATTGATGTTTCTCTCTCATATCAATGTTTCTCTCCCTCTCCCCCACCCCTTCTGAAATCAACAAGCATGTCCTTGGGTGAGGATAAAAAAAATTAAAAAGAAAAAAACATTTGGATAACAGAACCCACTCTAAGTCCTGGGGCTCCTGTCTTGAGATACAATTGCAAATGCTTGTTGCAGCAGGCAGACTTTGTATGTCTCAACTCTCCATTATGTGCCAGGTTCTTCATTTAATTTAGCCATCTTTACTAAATTCATGATCTCTAGAATCACCATCTTCCTTCAAAAAATTCAAAAATTTATCTTATTTCTTAATTTTTCCATTATAGTTGACATTCAATATTATATTAGTTTCAGGTATAGGCATAAAAAGTCACCTTCTTTCAATGAACACTTTAGGGCCAATGATTTCCAAATATTCATGTCCATCTTTCCTGAGGCCCTGATCTCTAGGCCTGATGCTCTCCAAAGCATCTCAAACTGAGTTAATCCAAAGCTCAATTTAGTATCTTTCCTCTCAAGCTTCCTCTTCCCTCTGAGTCCTAGTGCCACCATCCACATAGACTTATCCCACAGCTGATGACCCATCATACGCTGCACCAAACGGGGTGGGAGCGGGGAGGACCACACGCATAAAGCAGTCAGCACAGAGCCTAGAACAAAGCACACACTTACCATGTCTTAACTTGCTCTCATCCTCATCCTTATCACCATTGAGACTTTGGTCAAGTTAGGAGAAGAGTGCATGGCTACAGAGAGCCCCCTCTTGCATACTTGAAGTGTCAAAGTACCATGTGATAAAGAAACATTTAACTTTTTTTTGTATCTGAATTTCGCAAACTCGTTTGGTCATAGAACCCATTTGTTTATCTGATGTGATCTGAAGATCCTGCTTGCAGGAGGGTTGCTTTCGGTGTACAGGCTCTAAACTCTATCACACCCATATTGTCACTGAAAACTTCCTCACAAACCTATTTTTTAAGTGGATCTCACAGTGACTTCTATTCCCCTCCCTTTCCCTTTGATATTTTCTATCCTATCCTATCCTATCCTATCCTATCCTATCCTATCCTATCCTATCCTATCCTATCCCATCCCATCCCATCCCATCCCATCCCATCCCATCCTGTCCCACTTACAAAAGCTGGCAAGGACACTCACCATTACGTTGTGACTCACAATGTGTAAACCTCTGCTCTAGAAGGAAATTTAAATAGGATATGGTAGGCTATCTTAGACATAAGGTAGATACAGTAAACATAACTATAATGGGGGTCTACACCTACCATCTTCTTACATGGATTTACACGGACCCTCACTGATCTATGAAGGAGATAAGCCTAATTCTGATGGATCTGTGGAGGTGAGATGTTGGATTTAGAGGCACAGAGGATGGCCTAGGGTATATCTTCCAGGGGAAAAGAAGAAGAACGTGAGCACGTTCTCGGAGGAGTCTCGAAGTCTGCTAAGAACCTCAACAGCAGTGCTTTGTCAACCCCTGACTTAGGGCTCCCCTGAATGCTAAAGGACCGTCCAGTGTCAGGCCTGCTCTGAGTGTGATTTATTGGGACTGAAAAAAAATGGTACAAACCTAGAATTATGGTCTTGCCTTGCGAGAGCTATATATAATTTTCAATTTGTAGGCTATAATTTTGATTCTAAGGAGAATAATCAAGTTAGATGAGACATACCCACATGGACCTTGCACGACCTGTTATTAGAATAATTTCATTTGAACCATGTACTTCAAAGTTGCCAGATACTATCCTACTGGGGATGGCATGTATGTGGGGGGGTCAAATAGGTCTGTGATTTTTAAGTAAAAGATTAAATGGTCCGTTTCTTTTTGGAAGGAAAAAAATACTGGAACTGTGAGAAAGAAAATTATCAACTGGTTCACAACCAACATAGTGATTTTCTACACATTTCTACACATGAATGTTTCATAAAATGACATTATAACAAAAGGTTTTACAAGATCAGAGCTCTAAAACAAACAGGGAGTCAGCCAACTAATGATGGAAGACTGGTGTAACCTAGTTTTCTAATTACATTAACAGTTAGTTACTCAGCCATGAAAGAGTTCAAAACATTCATCCCCAGGCATGCACCTAACAGCAGCTTCCAACACACTTAGCTTTTTTATAATACAATGAAAACATACAATGTATCTTTCAATCTGCCTGCATCTATATTTTGCATCTTACTAGATGGCCTCATAATTTTTGGAAATTAGGTTACTATGTATTTGGCCATGAATAGTCAGTTATAATTTTATGGATAATTTGATAGGACATTACGCTGCAATCATTAAAATTTATTAGTCTTAAATTCAACAATGAAGTCTTGAGTTAATTCTGACTCAATGACTCAGACTAATTAGCTCTAAAGATAACTCTATGTGTGCAAGAAAATATTTACAATGTGTTAACTATGTCAGTTCTTAGAACTGTTTTCTGGTAGGCCTTCATCCTCCATCTGGGTGAATGCCAGTTGACCTAATGCTTACTTTCTTTCTTTAATTTGGTTCTCTGTCCATTGTATTACAAAACTGCACAACGAACTACAAATTTTATTTTATTTTTTATTTCCTTTGTCATGTTACCATCTCAAACATTTACTTGAGTTAAAACTTTTGGTTCTTCTCTCTCAATGGGATTACTTGCATTTCTTCTCCCATTGTTCTTGTTGATATTCAGCTAATTAATAAACAGCGGAGCATGCACCTGTTTGCTTCACCAGGATGCTACAGCTTCACGCCCCAGAGGATTATAGCACTGCTCCGCCAGGACTGGATTCCTGGGGGGCACAGGGGAGCAGCTGGACCAAACAGGTCTGTAAATCTAACTGTGGTGTGGACCTGTCTAATGCACATGCAAGCTTGGGAAGTTGATCAGTTCTTTTCAAAAATCACCTGGTCCATCCCAAACCCAAGCTACCATAATCCCAGGGGAACAAAGAAGCCCTCTCTCTCCCTCAAGCCCACACTTGTCCCTTGCGCTCACATGTTCTCTCTCTACAGCCATGTGACCTTAGCAGCCACATGATGGGCAACCAGGTGGACTCCGCAACTAGGAACAAGCCAAGCCACCGGGATAGGGACTGAGAGTCCTTAGCAGCTGCCTGTGGGCTCCAAAAGGACTAAGCTTTAACATGAAGCAGAAACCCCAGACATTGGCTTTGCTTTGGCCTTGCTGAGGACAAGGTTGAACTTTTTCCATGGCTGAGAAGAAAGAGATGGAATATTGGAAACCCAGGGGCCGGCTTCCATTGAATATTTCCACTAGAATAAAGTTTGCCACACCACAGTCTCCTGTGTGGGGGTCCTTGGAATGCCTTCCTTGAGATCTTGAGAAGAGCCTCATTTTCACCAGCAACACCAGCAGCTATCAGATTATCAGGGGATTGTTTGATCTTAAAAATGTTATATGTATAATTTCCAAAAGCTCTGAAGATATACTTGGTCTCTGTTTTTAAATAACTACTTTTTAAATAGAGAAAATTAATACCGAACTCAACTATAGAGCTGCTTTTAGGCATATACAAAAACAATAGGCCATAAAATAGTCTGATAATTGGCATTATCCATTTAAACAATGGGACAGTACCCACAGGTGTGGCAGGGTTTTTTATGCATATGGGAGTAAACTAATATCTTATTGCTCATTCTTACTAACCACCTTGGACCAAGCCCTTACATGGAAAAGAAAGGGAAACCACTGTGTTAAGAAAGAAAGGCAATCCCCAGACTGAATGCCTTGTGGATGATGACCTAGGGAGAAGGTGGCTGTCCAAAAAATTAATAACACCTACATTGATAATATTTATATATTAGTGAGAAAAGTAATTTGATCAAAGTCATTTGTACCCAATAATATACCTTTGCAAATTTTCTTTCTGTATCTGTCAATGTCATATGTAAACTAACATTTATGAGATTTTAATTCCAACTCTTTTTTTTTCTGCTTCATGTGGAGTTAAAACTGTTAATGGTTAGACTGTTTCACCAGTGTCAAATAACAGTAGCAAATATAAGGTAGAAACTGTAGTTTATTTTTGTCCTAGGCTCAAAACTCTCCTTCTTCCCTCCCTCCCTCCCTTCCTCTCTCTTCCTCTCTCTCTCTCTCTCTGAGTGAGATCATTGGAATTTTATTTAATTCTAGGTATCCTGGGTTTGACAGTAGGTAAGACTAATGAATGAGCAGCCATACGGTGTTTTGGTCACTCTGCTTCCCAAGCCCTCCACGTGGAGCTATTTTTACTATTCAATTTCATTTTTAATAGGCTAGAAAGATCTTGCTACATTTTGTTTGGTATTTTCTTTTTTAACCAGGTGAAGCTGATTTTGTTACAAAGTTTGTGAAAGACATTTGTAAAACAAATTATTTTTTATGATGATGTCAAAGCACCTTTCCCATAAACATAAATTAAGTATTTATTTGCAAAAACTCTGGCATTGGGGTAGGGGTGACGACGGAGAGAGGGAAAGCACCAGACTTCTTGGAAACTGAATAGGTAAATAAATGTAAGGATCAAATATTGTTCATTTTGATAACTTGTTTATTTACAAGAACACTGATTTACACTCTTTATAATACTGTAAAAGAGTCTTTAGATTGCTCTCCAATACATTAATTCTTTCCCTATGACCCAATTTGTACTTCTTTCTTGAAGGTGATGTGTACTAATTATAAATCATACTATTTGCTTTCCTGAAGTTTATATTAAATTTTATCATTTGTTTCTGTCAAATTCAGTTAAAAAGAATATATCTACTTTAAATATGCGCCTTCAGCCAATTAAAATTTTTTAAAAGCAGGCATTAGGGTTAACTGAGTAGGATTTACTCATTAACAAACACAGAAGAGTAGAGTGGTTACGGACATGGACTTGAGATATTATTTGAAGGACATTTACCAGCTGTGTGAACTTGGTGAAGTACTTCACTGTTCGAAGACATGATTTACTCATCTGTGCCATGAGAAAAACATTAGCTTCTCCCAAATAAGGTTTTATAGATTCAAAGAGGATTTAATGGTTGAAACACAGAACATTTAGAACAGTTTTATATAAACGTTGGTTACTGCTTGCTATGCAAAAAATAGATTTCATTAGCAAGCATAAAAAATGTATTAGCTAAAATGTGATATGTAAAGGGATAAATTACATATGGAATTCCTTTCAAATATATCTGTAACTATATATACTATCATATATGTACATATACACAGACATGCACCATAATAAAAGGTAGAAGATAAATAGTAGGAGAAATCAAGTTATATAAAAATGAGGGAAAACGGCAGTTACTTCCAGCCCATGGCATTGGGGGGACTTTCGTGAGGAAGAAGAAATTTCAGCTGGGCCTTGAGGATGAGCTATGATTGAACACGGTGGAGCTTATGGTAGTAGGAATACCGTAAGTAGAGACAAAAAGGCAAATGCATAAATTAGTATAAATTATTCCTTTTGATTGAAGTTAAAGGTCCATGAAGGTAAATAGTGAGAAGAATTTGTAACACTAGGTCATGAAGGGATTTCAAGGGCCAGGGTAAGCAATACATAATTTTTTTACAGGAAATGGAAATCCATTTAAAGTGTCTGACCAGAGGTGTGGCCTAATCAAAACAGAGTTTAATCTCGTAGGCCGGTAAATAGTGGAGAGAATGCTGGAGGCAGGGATGCCAGTTAGGTAACTGCTGCAGTAGCGATGATGAGCGATGATAAAGGCTTGAGGCAAGGGAATGGCAGCGAAGTGGATCTCACAATGGAAAGAAGGGGATGGACACAGAATATTACCAAAATAGAATCTACCATAGTACCCCCAAATCAGAAAACAATGAGAAACCTTGAAACGATACAGATATTGGGACTTCAACACAGGAGATTCTAAATCAGTAAGTCTGTAGAGCAATTCATCAAACCATAATTTCTGAAAGTGTGATCTTAATGATCATTTTTGAAAACTACTGACCTGAAAGTCTATGACTGTGGAATAAAAGAAATTACACTGGCTTCAAGGTTAGGAAAATAGGAAAAGGACTAGGAGGAAGAAGAGAAGAAAGAATAACACAGTGATCAGAGCAACTCGGACAGGCACAGGAGCGAAGTCGATGACAAACTTTGTACTTCCTGAGGACAAGATACCATACTCAGGAGGAGGACAGAAGAGAAGCTGGGGAGAGAAGCTGGACTCAAATTGATAGATTTGAAAATTACCACTGCAATTTAAAAAAGGCAAAGGCAATCCCCGAAAAGCAGATATACTCCAGAGTTGAGTCACAAGAAGAATGTTTCATGGCCTTAGATTTAGCAGGACAATAAAAAGAAAAGAGTATCATGAAATCCATGGGAAACAGACTATTCGAGCAGGGGTACTGATTTATGCAGAAGAGTTTACGAATAAAGACATGAGTTTAGACAATGGTAGGTTTAGTGTCCAAAGTCACAGGTGACGAATAAAAGAGTATAAGCAAGGCACTCTCAAGGTTTAGCAATGAATAGAATGTGATGAGTTCAGCCAGCTCACATGGACTACTCTTCAAGAAGTTTTTCAGTGAAGGAGAGTGGCAGGGAAGTAACTTGATGAGTAAGCTCTGAGGCAGCATATGAGTAAGCTCTCTGAGGCAGTGAAAAGTGACATGTTTTCAGATGAAGGGAAAAGACAGAGAGGAGAGAGGGAGATTTAAGACATAAGACAATTGTGTAGATTGAATGAAGCAAGTTCCAAGAGAAAGAAAAATGGATGAAGGGCACAACTGAAAGAGCTGGCTTTGGTGAGAATGAGTTATTTACCTCGTTATCCGAAACAGGAGGAAAAGTGCCAAAGAAAGGAAACAACAGAGAAATGAGTATATAAAAATATGGAAAGTTGAATAAAGTAACATCATGTTGTTTCACAATTGTATAGAATGTGAGAATGAACAGTATTATGTACAAGACTTAAGGGCAGTGAATTTATTTCAAAGATTATTTAAGAATCAATTAAAGGTAATCCAAAGGATTTCTGAGAAGCAGAAATGGCCCAGTTTAAGGATACTAGAATAAATTTGTATCTGTTACAGAGTCATACTAATTGGCTGGTAAACAGAAGAGAAGTGTAGGCATTGACAGGACTGACGATTGGCGAAATTCTTAGGGAGGGAGCCAAGCTGGCAAGGAAATCCCGGGAGCTAGTGAAAATATCCTTGGAATGCCCAATCACAGGGTGAAGGGAAGGGAGGTCACAGTGCCGATACACAGCAAGTAGGAGTGAGGAGTAGGGACAGGACAGAAAGAGGTCGTGTTCAGCGAGAGATGTGGGGAGAGAAATGGTGACCCAGGAAGGGAGAATGTCACGAGAAACGGTAACCACACTAACACGAAGAGGAAAAGGGTAGTATATGCAAAAAAGCAAAGATTGAAGGAGAGGAAAAATATTTTTGACATCCTATTCGTTGGAAGGAGTAGCCTCTTCCAACTCATTGTAAGGAAAGTGAGCTTTTATGAGGCAGACCATTTCAGTTATGAAAAGGCAAGTGAAAGACTAGTTTTGTGAAAAGATTTTCACCTTTGATATGGTGAACTTTTCTTTTAAAAGGAAACACCTTACAGAAATGTCATTTGCTTTTATTCAGCTTTCTGAGTTTTATATGTAAAATATTAAGTATGGCGCTTTGATCGCAGGCCTTGTGGCAAGTATACATTTGTAAAGAAATTTATGGCACAATTGCTAATTTCCCAGATTACCTGTCCTCACTTGCTACTTTCCAGTCCTAGCAAGCCAAACACACTCTATTTCTGAATCTTCTCTTTAATATTGTGCCAGTTGATTAATTAAAGTGTGATCAACTATCATCCTATGACTGCATTTAGAAAAGTAACTGTGTAGGCATTAAATCATAAATTGAGAGTATGTGTAGATAATAAAAATGGCAGTAAGTAAGACACGGAAAATGTAAACGATACCTAAGGGCTTGGGATCTGGCTGATCAGAGGAGCCGTAGGGTGAGCACTGACAGCAACAAAGGTGGGGAATGTGGTGTTTTCAATGTCAGATATGCCAAGATAAAACGGCCTTAAAAAACTGAGTTTCCTACTTGCTAGTTGGATTTTATATACATTCTTTAGAAATTGTCTGAATATGCATTTTAGAGAGATACATTAAAGAGATCCAGATATTGTACTTTCATCAGCCAAAAGTTAAATGGAAGATTTCAGTCATCCGCTAAAAAAAAAAAAAAAAAAAGTGCTCTTAGTTCAAAGAAATAAACATGAATAATCGTTTTATGTGGCTTTCAAAGGAAAATAAAAAGTAATGGCTCATCAGTAATTTTTCCAGGATAAATAAAGAAGGATTTGAGCAGGAGAAAGTTTTTTATAAAGTGAAGTATGCCAGGAAAATTAAAACATAAACTTTTTTATTAATTTGGAGAAAAAACTGCCAAAGACATATATGAGAAATTCACTTGACGTATGTACAAAAATTATAAGCAATGGAGAAGATTTCATTGATTCTCTGGTTCAGACTGAGGCATGGCAATGTTGTGCATGCATCAATGCCAGATGTGAACTGCACTTCATGAAGGTGAGACAGTGTGCAGAGCCCCTGAGCGGCAATGCTGCTGTGATGCTCTCCATTAGAGGCTTTAAATGCACACCACACTGCTCACATCTTCTGCTAACATCCCGCTGAAGCATCTCCACAATGGCGATCAAGATCGAAATGAGCTTCAATTCCATTCCTTCTTCTCCCTGACCATAAACTTGTTGATAAACCAAGCAAGTGAGAGTGGATTCAGTTATGTTATTTAAGTCCGGGCTTACCAGAAATCATGCCATTTTTAGGCAACAGCACTAGTTCAGTACAGCTGAAGAAAGAGCGTCTTTGGAGACAGGGACTTTGAAAGGTAATTAGGCCATGAGGGTGGAGTCCTCCTTACCCTTAAAAGAAGAGACAGGAGAGAACTATCCTACCCCCCACCACCTGCACTCTCTCTTTACCACATGAGGACACAGCAAGAAGGTGGCCATCTGCAAGTCAGGGAGAGGGTGCTCATCAGGAACTGAATTGGCTGGGAACGAGCCTCCAGAACTGCGAGGAATTAACTTCAGTTGTTTAACCCACCCAGTCTATGGTACTGTACATGGCAGCCTGAACTGATTAATACACCAGTCGTAATCATGAAGAAACAGGGAGGCACATTTGAGAGATATTCAGGATGCATATAGGACAAAGGAGTTACATATTTGACTGTATTCTGCACATGTTAAAAGTTATTTTACGTCTATAACAATATTTCTTCAATGTTTCATTTTATATTATAAATCACAGCTAAAATAAAAGTATATTAAACTGTCATTGAAGGAGTAAAAAAAGAGTTGTGCTAATAGAAATACCAATACATACTGAGGGTTGAGTATGTCACAGAGAATGTACACTAAAGCCCCGATATGAATTGACATTTAATCCTTCAAACAGCTCTATGAAGTTACTAGGGACGCTTCAGTACCCTAAAGAGAGGAGGCTGTCTTTCTTGGAAATTGGAATATGAAGAATTTGCCCACTCACACTTCAGATTCTTCCTGGGAAAAGGAGTCAACTACTTTTATGACATGAGAGTTGTGTAGGTCTCATTTAATGTTTTCATGTCATTTTTCTTGATGAAAGTTTTGACAACAAATGGCATTGGTGCAGTGGCAGCAGCAGCTCTGGAGAGTTCGAGGGTCACTTGGGGCTCTCACGTCAACTGCAAACTTGGATACTTTTCTGTGTCTCTCATATCCTGATTTCCTTACCTGACATCTAAATAATAATACCTGCTTCATAAGATTCTTGTAAAAATAGAGATAATATATACAAACTGCTTAGCACAGTGTCTGGCACACGGTGAGTCTTAATTGGTAGTGGTGATGATAATGCAATTTATGACTACCAGCACCCAGGTAAATTCATACCTGCCACTTATACGCAGTCTGGCCCTTTATTCTTTCTTCTAACTCTACCACATCCGTGCCCTGTGCCCTGCGCCCACCTAGAAAACAAATGTAAATTGGACCTAAAATTTCAGTACTGAAATAGACTAAATAGAGAGCTACCTTTGTCCTTATCAATATTTAACTGTGACTAGGTGAAAGGCAGCTCGCTGAGGAAAAATATTCAGAAAATTTTAGTTCTAGAAAGACCCAGCTTTGCCACAAATTATCAGTCCCTTTTCTTCTTTGGTTACATGTATAAATCAGGAGATTAAACAAAAATGTAAGCTTTCTCTCAACTCTATGACTTTATTTTTATAATACTTTTCATCTGGATGTTTTAAATCTGAGGAAACTAACTCCTAATGTTACTGTCTAATAAGCATTATCAAATCTCAAATGTTTTCAAAAACAGTAATGAAGAAAAACACAAAAGACTGACTACACATCACCTTTCAGGCTCAAAGAGTTCTGATCCAAATCTTTGAAGATTGAGGTCATAGATATGAATCTAAGCAGAGGACAAGTATCCACAATGTTTCTTTAAAAATTCTGGGTTTTCCCCACCCCTGTTGGCAAAATGTGGGAACACTGAACTGTGTTCACAAAGATTTTTCAAGCTCAAGTGGAAGAGATTGTTCATAGTCTGGTAAGAAGCTCTGGGGTTTTCCTAAGGTCCCTAGGCATTGTTTTATTTTCTTTGAGAAATGGAACTGAGAGTAGACTGCAAACAAGCAGCTTACTGCCAAGGACATGTGAAACCTGTTATATCGGTCATTCTGGATCCAATTCGAGCACATACTGTTACTAGGTAAGATTACTTCCACTTCATTTAAGTGGAAACCTCAATTTTGCTTTGGGAAAAAAAATCATATTCTTTTTTTCTGTTTTTATTTATAAACCATGTATGTTCCTGCAAGCAGTAAAATCTAAAATGACATACTGTAATTCTGATGTGAGAATAAGGATACTAAAAGCAGAGCGTTTCAGCTATTTATAACTATGTAATAAAACCACCGCAGAACTTAGTGGCTTAAAATAATTTATTATTTCTCACAGTTCTACAATCTGAGCTGGGCAGTTTTTCTGCTCTGTGTGGTATCTACTTGTGCTGGAACCTATAAGAAATCTTCTTTACTCTCGTGTCTGGAATCAGAGCTGAGGTGCCTGAGAACACTGAAGGCTGGCCCAGCATGTCTTCCCACGTGGCCACTCCACTTGGTGCGCCTGGCATTTCAAACCTCATGGTGGTCTCAGGGAAACTGGACTTCTTACATGGCAGCTAGCTTCCAAGAGAAAAGAAATTGAAACTACTAGTTCCCTTAAAGGCCATAACCATTATGGGACGGCATCCCTTCCATCATATTATATTGGCTTAAGCAAGTCCAAAGCCGGTCCACATTTTTAAAAGATTATTTTAAAAAATTTATTTTACTCTTTTTTTCTTTTATTGATTCTAGAGAGAGAGAGGGGAAGGGAGGAAGGGGGAGAGAGAGAGATAGAGAAACATCAATTGGTTGCCTCTCGCACACACACTGACTAGGGACAAAACCTGCAACCCAGGCACGTGTCCTGACTGGGAATCGAACCTTTGACCTTTCGGTTTGCAGGACAACACTCTTCCAACTAAGCCACACTGGCCAGGGCCAAAGCTAGTCCAGCTTTACAGAGAGGCAAAACAGACTGCACTGGTCTGCGTGAGAGGTAGCACACATGCCCCAGGGGGGAAGCGATGGACGGTGGCCATCTCTGGAGAGCAAAACACGGAGTCTATTACCAGGAGCTCTTTCCTTTTCCTCTTTTTCCTTTGGATTTCACTGAGTTTTTCTGAACTCTATTTGAAATTTTTTAAATGTCAGGGGAAACAAAATAACTCAACTTTAGGACAGAAGGGATGATCCTTTTGTGTCTAAATGTATGTGTGGGTTTTTTTTTTTTTTTTTTTAATAAGAAAGGGATTTGCAATCACCTAATTCCTCTTTTTATTCAAATTATTTTCCTTCCCTGATCTTATGTGAATCATTCCTCACCTAAGAACTGGCTGATAAGTCAGAAGGGAGCCAGTAAATTCTAATGAGCCTCGAAGGAGAGACAAGCTTATCATTGCCAGAGATCAAAACCAAACCCTGAAATTATAGGCTTTGTTTAAAGTGCGGTTTGAGACATTGAAATTTAGTTCAGGGAACATACCTTTATCCTGACTCACTCTCACTGCACATGCAGCCCAGAGAAGAGAGGAGCAGGCCAGTGAATGTCATGAGGAACCACTGACATTTGAAAATGAGGTTGACGGCAGTCAGGCAGCAAAAGAGGCACAGAGGCCAAGCTGTCATCGCTGTCCTGGGCCAGGACTGGGCCAGGAAGGACTGACAGTGGCCATCTTCAGGAGACTTCAGCATAGAGCGAGCACATTTTACTTGCTAGCAGCTCTATCTCTGTGCCCTACTTTCCTTTGGATTTCATTGAGTTTATTTGAACTCTGAAATTAAGGATACCGGGAACAAAAAAGTAACTCAAAATACACAGTTGTAAAGGGATTGATACTTAGCAGTCATGACAAACACACACGTGTTGTTTTTTATTGCTCCTATGGTCAGGCACATCTAACCTGCACAGTAGTGATCAGTCTGGAGAACAGTTCTATAGATAGATGAAAGATTCCAGGCCTAACAAAATGATTTATGCAAGCTCTTCAGTTACTCAGATAGGTTATACTGGTGTTAACTAATTGCATCTGTTTACCAAACCTAAAACTGTAAGGTAGATAAATAATCATAATCATCATGGTTACTGAAAACCAACAAACAAAAAAACAGCTTGGCTATAAGTAAACTACAAATTGAACTTTTCCTACTCATAATGCATCATACCCATTGTTAAAACTGGTTTATAAACAAACAAAAAAGCCCTTAACAATGCTTGAGCAATAATACTCAAAATTTAGCATCTTTTGTAAAACTAGGAAACTAAGTTTCTGTAAGAAAGGGGGATTTATTGTCTCCTCTTCATTTATTACTTGAAAATCTATTTTTCATAATACTATCTGATACATCTAAAAATGGTCATACAGTTAAAAAATGCAGGGCAAATATAACTACACTAGAAACAATCTCAGCTGCCTCAGGGAAAAAGGGTTGCTTTTGCATGCTTGGAATTGCAGAGGACTAAGCTGGTTCTGCTTGAGACTTATCAGAACTGCCCTCCTCAGGTACTGAGTGTACATAGGGGGAAAAAGTACAGGTTTCTCAGAGGAAAGCGAAGACGCTGGGTTTGCAGAGAACTTCTCTGCATCTGCTTGCCCCATGGAATCTGAGCCCCTGAGTGGGGTTCGTGCACCTCTCGTACAATACAGACTATCAGAGGCAAGAAAAAGCTGTTCACTCTCCAGTGTTTCAAAAATACAGACATGGGAATTTTATATTTTGCTAATATACTAGAATTTTCAGCTTTCTCCCCCAACTTTCTTTTTCCATGTAGATATCTACTTTAAGCATAGTTGGGTTACTTTTTTTAAATTCTGGAAAATTCTCAATCATTACCTCTTCAAATCTTGCTTTTCTCCAACTCCTGCATTCTTCCCTTTGGCAACGTATTCTCGTATCTCTTAGCTTTGCTTTGGTATTTTCTCTTTTTTGTATGTTTCCTTGGTGAATTTCTCAATCCTAGCTTCAGATTCTAATTCATTAATTCCCTCTTCTCTGTGTCTCATCTAGAGTTTATCTTGAATATTAATATTTTAAAATTTCAACTAGTATATTTTTCATTGCTACAATTTCATTTTCAATTGGTCTGTTTTATTGTCTTAAAGATTTCATTTATTCCTTTTTAGAGAGAGGGGAAGAGAGGGAAAGAAACATCAATGTGTGGTTGGCTCTCGTGTGCCCGCTACTGGGGACCTGGCCCACAACCCAGGCACGTGCCCTGACTGGGAATCAAACTGGAGACTCTTTGGTTCACAGGCTGGCATTCAATCCACTGAGCCACACCAGGCAGGGCCTCAGTTGGTCTGTTTTAATTTTATTTGTTTATATTTATTTCTGTTTTTTTATGTTTAAGTGATTTGTAGTGGATATGTCTTCCTTTACGCTACGGGTCAGTCACATGATTTTTCTGTAAAGGGACAGGCATTAACTGTGTTAGGTTTTGGAGAGCACATGGTCCCTGTTGTACTACATGTACTCAACTATGGATTGTGAAAGCAGGTATAGAACATGTGTAAAAAAGTGGGTGTGGCTGTGTACTCAGAAATACTTCGTTTACAAAAACAGGTCACTGCAGTCACTTTGGAAGAGTTTGGCAGTTCCTTTCAATGTTAAACATAGAGCTATCATATGACCCAGCAATTCCAGCTCAGGTATATATCCAAGAGAAATGAGAACATATGCTAATATAAAAATTTGTATATGAATGTCAATGGCAGCATTCTTCATAATAGCCAAAAGGTAACAACAACTCAAATATCAATTAATGAATGATAAGCAAAATGTAGTGTTTCCATACAGTGGAATATTATTTGGAAATAGAAAAAAAAAACAAACCTATGTCTCCATACATGCTATAATATGGATCAACATTGAAAACATGCTAAGTGAAAGCAGTCAGACACAAATGACCTCATATTCTGTAACCTCACTATATGAAAGGTCCGGAATAGATAAATCTAGAGACAAGAAGTTGATTAATGGTTACCTAGGGTCAGGAAAGTGAATAATGGGAGTCACCGCTAACAGGGTTTCTCTGGGGGACACGGAAAACGTTCAAAAATTATATTATGGTGATAGTTACACAACTATACAAATAGAGCGAAGACCAATGACCTGTACAATGGACACAGATAAACTTTATGACATGTAAATTACATCTCAATGAAGCTATAAAAAATAAATAGATGAAATGGGAAAACAGATGAGTGACTGATAGTCTGATAATTCCTGCTTTATATTATTGAGGATCCTAACATACTTAGTTATTTAGTTTATTTTATTTTAAAACATTTTTCTAGATGAAATCTGTCCTTTTGGTGGCTGATTCTAAGGGCTGTCTTTGTTGGTTTTCCTCCAATGTTTGGAATTTTTACACTGCAGCTAATCGTGAGCAGAAAGCATGTGCTTCTTCGCTTGTGCTCTCCGTGTCTCTCTCTCTGGCTACCTTTTCCTAATGGTTTTGAAGTTTCCTTCACGCATGCCTGCTGTCCGACAAGGACTAGTTTGATGTCTTGGGCCTCCTGACCCCATGGTGACATATGGATATGACAGATACAGTCTGTGAACTGAAGAGAGCTTGGCCCAGGTATTTAACAAGATGCTTTGTCGGCTTTCTACCTGGGCTACCAGATTTCTGTAATCCCAAGCCTGAGGTACTGTACAGCTCTTTTTCAGGCTCCTTTCATGCAGATGCTATTACTCGTTCCTCCTGGTTTGGGTGGGACCTTTTGTGTCCAGATCGCCACCACAGCAGTTGAGATACTCCCTCATCCACTTGCTTGTGAACCCAGAAAATACTGGGTCCATGGCTTCAGACCAGCTTACCTCTTTGTCTTCCTGCACTATTTCTGATCCACAGAGATGTAAATCTCCTTTTAAATTTTCTGTTGTTACAGCTTGTCTTTAACTGCTAAGTATATAGAGCAGGGTAGTGGGCAAAACATGTATTTATAGTGCCATCTCAAGTAGAAATTTTTCAGGTCAATTCGGTACAATTTTAGAAGAAAGATTTAAAGAGAACATCAAGTTCTCCCTGGTAGTCTAGATAGTAATTTTTTCCTATAAATTTTGAATTCAAGGTAAGTGGAGCATACACAAGTGGAGATGAGTTATAATAGATTGCTAATAAAACATAAAAGATCAGTCAGACATCAAAGCTGAACATGCAGTTTTGGAAATCTCAGATGTCAAGGAAAAAATAGTCTTAATGATAACCTTCAAAGAGTGATACCTACAAACAGATCAATGAGAAAATCCTTGAATTTCTACTTTTGATGGCATAATAGATTTCTCTTCTTATGCCATATTTAGCTTAATTATAAGATTTTATGATGCATTCATGATCATTAATGTATTCATTGATTTAATGAATATTAATGATGCCCCTGCTATCCCCTGAACACGCTGCAAGACACTGGTGATACAGAGATGAATAATAATGGTCCTTGCCCTAAAAGAATTCATTGTTTATTAAGGAAATCAGCCACACACTCCTAAACAAGTCACCACTCCAAGGTAAGTGCGATACTGGCCGTAGGGACAAAGAGCTTTCTTTAAGGACATAGATGAGGGAATGAGTAATTCTTATTGGTATGGCTCTGTAAAGGGAAAATTCCAAAGGTTTTACAGAAGAGGTAGTATATTGGGAGCTTCCAGGATTTTTTATAAAAGAGTGAATAATATCTTTTTGGAAGTGGGGTCTAGGGGAATTAACTTGTGTTTATCCTGCACATAATTTTTATTTAGGTTTATGTGGGACAGCTTTGGGGAACTAATGGCAGGTCATAAGCCCTTTCCACCACTCTCTCATCCACATTCCCCATATCACTTACTAAAAATACTGGTTTTATCCATTAATGAGGAGGAGTTCAAAGTTGAGGGTTCCTTACACCGACAAAGTTGCCAGGATCAGGCAGTTTTAGGAAAGAGTAAAGAGACTGGCAGAGTCAGGTGCAGGATGAACAGTAACTAACTTGGGGATAGAAAGATGACCCAAGGTAGAGTGTGGAGGCTCTTGTATTGTAGGCTAAAAAAGACTGGGCTTTTCTTTTTGGCAATGAGAGAGAACTTGAAGGACTGTAATGCTGGAGAGAGAGGTGATCCACTTTATATTTTTGAAATACAGGTATCTGAGAAAATGAAATGGAGAAGAAAAAGACTCAAACTAGTGACCAATCAGGAAAATACTGTAAGAGTCCAAGTATGAGGTAATGAGTATCAGTTTGAACTGTCATGGGAATACAGAAGTTAGAAACACCATACATATTTTTGTGTTAAAAAAGGTACAAGAGAGCAATGCTTCTTTAGTATGTCATTGCAAGAGAGGTTTCCCCAGTTGACAAATAAGCGCACTGGGCCTTTCAGAACGATGTTTAATGTTTGCGTGCTATGTTTTTTAGACCAAGTATTGTTTATGTATTGCGACCATGCTGGATCATATCCAATAGGCATAGAAGTGATTTAGGCATGAAAAGGATTAGTTCATTGTGTTAGGCCCGTATGTTATCATCATTGAAAACATGCAAACACTGGCACTTTCATGTTATATAGAAAACAAAACAAATCTTGCCATTTGGGGACACAAACAATTCTTCCCTTAGGAATATGCATTATAATAAAATGAATCCCAAGATGAATAAAAGCATAGGTTCTAGAAAAATCCTATGTCCCATGAAAAAGTAGGATTTCTATGTTAAATAGTTTTTCACTAGAATAACTTAAGATTAATCATAACCTTAAACAATATTTCTGCCTCCACAATGATTCCATGCTAAACGAGAGAGAATACAGAAGTGGCAGCTAGATATAGCTATCTTATAAATGACCCCACAAAATAACATAAAAAAGTGCCTTCTCTTTATACCACAAAGAAAACCTTTTTGTATCTTCCCTGATCCAATTCAGGAGCTAGAAGATTTTTCTTACATGAGAGTGCCTCCTTTTATTACCCTGTAAGCGGCACCATCTAGTGAGCCTCCGAGAACATATTAGACACTATTCTGGGGCTTCATATATAGTATCTTGCTTAAACTCTGAGAAGCACTTACAATGTGAAGAATGCCTCTCATTCATTTGGCTTTAGATTTGTCAAAGCTTAGAAAAAAGGAGACTCCTCTTCCTCATGGCCCAAAAGGGATTCCCCCATCCCTTAATATTCTAGCCACTTACACCATTTTAGAGTGAGTTTTCTCTACGTAGGTGTGTGGTTATTGTTCCTAGTTAAAAAAATCCCTGAGACTCTAATCTAAGAACAACAAAAAAATAATCAGATCATAAAAACCTGCTCTAAGTATGATTCAAAGGGAAAAAATGAGCTGCACTGAAAGCCAATTTGAGCTGGAAAGACTTGCACTCTTAAATAACTAGACATGTGTAGCCACTTATGAAGCTGTCTGATCACATATGTTTTTAAACATCTGTCGGCACAATCAGAATCCCACATGCAAAACACAGCACCCCTGAGCATTGTGGAGGTCCGCTGTGATGAATTCTCAGATTCTGAAACACATGACGAAATTTCATGGGTTGAACATAAGTTATTACTGCTTAAGTTGAAGGAAACCTTGAGGATAAACTCCCAAAGGCTGTGACTGGAACCAGGAATAAAAACCTATGGAGACCTAAAGAAAGGAGAGGTCAGGAAGCACCAAGAAGAAGGAGCGACTGGAGACTAAAGCTTCACTTACAGAGCTGAAAGCTAAATATAACTTCACTCTTTTTTTTAGATAAAAATTTTTCACTGACACTTTCCCCACCATTAAAAAGTTCCCGTCTCCAAAGTACAAATACAGTCTCTTCCAAACCTGCAGCATTTGTTCTTCCTCTGAAGACATCATCATATGCTTTCCACTGTGGCTTCACCTGGTAGGCATGGACGAACACCACAAACACCACCACGAGGCACGTTAAAGGAACGAGGGCTGCAGTGAACAGAGCTGCATAGATATTTGGGATGAAACACCTGCAAGAGAAGAGAAGAGATCACTCAGACAACTTTGACGCAAACATCATTGCTTTATGCTAATTCTTTGTGTCTCGGTGTTGGCAAAAGCACACTTTGGCTTGTCAAACTAAAGCTCGGGTGGAACAGAGGCTGCAGGATTAAATCCAACCCGCTGTTAGATTTAGATCCTGAGTAGGATCCAGGACACATGCATATCCTGAGTGCTCAGAAAACTTCACAAAAGCTTCTGACCAAATGCACTTGAGAAATGCACCCTTGCTTTCCAGCTCTATCTTCTTGGCCTCGTGTGAGACCAAGGTCACACTGGAAACTGCATGAGGGATGGGTTGTTTAATGGCAACTCTGAGGATCCCTAGCGCTTGTCATTCCTAAGCTACACATTTCCTGAAGAGCCATTAATTCTCTTGAAAATGATGACAACTTTCCACCTAGAAGCTATACTGCTCAATCACATCTAATATTACTAGAAGTTATTTAGAACAATGAGATTGAAGGCAAACTTACATTATTCATTTATTTTGGTAACATTGAAATTCTACAAAAAAATGGTTTTAGAGATGTAACTGAAAATTTTTACTCATGAGTCATAAAATCCTCTTGTTCTTTCCAAAAAATCTTTCACCAAAAATGTCAAAATGGAGGTCTACTAAATAAGTTCTCAATATTCAAAACTGGACTTTTGAGATATTCTTAAAAAGGACACACCTTCTATAAATTAAAAGACTATTATACTTCTAATTACAAAAAATCTTAATAGTAGGTGGTGTTCTTTTAATATATTTTCCCAGCTTCTCCATTTTTAATACATAATGCTTATAAACATAAATTACAACATAGTGAAAAATAATGGATTCTGATGAAAACTCAAGGAAAAACAAATATAATCTGTTTAAAAGAAAACCTCAAAATCCAAAACATAGGTAGTCAGGGGAAACATCCATTCTTTCTTGCAACTTGGAAAAATAGGGCCTCAATTTTATGTTGAAAAAGAGACACATTATTAAAGACCTTACTCAGGTATTATTTCTAATTAACATGATCTGCTAAATGTATTCCTCTTGCAAACAAGAAACATTTTGAGAGATATTTCAACACACATTCTGCATCTGCAAAGATATGTCAGAATGATGAATTTCCTGGCTTTTAGAATTTAATTTGGATGGCAGAAAGCTGAATCCTTCCCCATGCACTCATCTGTATGTACCCATATCTTCCAGGTAAAAGGCACATGATTGAATAAAACAAGCAAATATTAATCATCTTGAATATATTTCTGCACTAAAAATAGTGGTCATGTTGGCTAGTCATTTCTATGTACATTGGCTTTAAATGATTTTTTTATTGTTTTCATCTGAATTATGGAATCACTGCCATAGACTGGCTTAAAGGTGCTTAGACAAACACGGACTCTGAAGAAGAAACACAAGCTTCACTACTCTATTTTTACCTTGAAAAAGTATCACCAGTTAGTTTCAGGATGTGAACTGGTGAGAGTTACTGACTCTATTCTGAGTACTCTAGGAGTAACAGACATGTTTTACAGAATGCTAGGGTATAGGCTTGACTCCAGCCACATACAACTTTTCAGTGGCTGACCACATTTGGTTCTCGCTTCTCTGTTTGAAGTGCCTTCCTAAAACCTTTCCTTTTTTAGATTCAGAGGACGACCTTTGAAAGCAGAACCCTAACCAATGGTGCACCATCCTGGTTAAAAAATAAAATGGGCCAAGTGGACCCCCAGGAGGCTGGCACTAACCAGGCATGTCTGCACCGGCTGGCAGGCAGAGAAGGAAATTCCTTTAGTGCTGTTGCTCTTAAAAATCGCCTTTGCAATTCCGCCTGCTTGCACGATGACTTGGCCACCCCGGCCCGTTCTTTCAGAGAAAGGGACAGGAAAATTATCCAATCCTGAAATGACCCCTTCCCCTGCCCCCACCCCATGTTTCTTCAGAGCCCCACAGGTCATGGCATCTCATAAGTACTGGGCTGCTGAGAGGGCCCTACGTTTGTCCTCTGCGCCATCAACGTGGGTGGATCGTTAGGGAGGAGGGTTGGCCCCCAGCACCCCGACTCCTGTCGGCAGCCCTGCTAGCTCTCCGGTCTAGCTCAGGCACTGCAGTACCGTGGGGTCTCCCCCTCGCCCAGTCCTGCTCAGCTGTGACTCCATCCCAGTCCCCCTGCAACAAAACCTACCTGCCTTATTGTGTACCGCCTCTTTTAGGGATTAAGGTGCCATGCAACTAACATTGAAAGGAAGAAAAAAGACCTCATCAATCAGAATTTCCTTCAGTCCAAATGAATAAGATGTACATCCAAGTAGTTTGAGGATTAGATCACAGGGAAGTGATGTGGGAGTTAGGAAACTATGAATATCACGTTAGGAAGAATTTCTGAAATAAGGTTATGAACACATTCTTGGAAAAACTGAACATAGTGTGAGCAAGGAGCAGACTGAATGCTGTGCACACAGGAAGGCTGTGGAAGTGGCTGATTACCGGCCGGCAGCCACTGCCTCAGCACCAATTTGGCAGTCACCAGAAAACGAGACAAAGACCACGTGGCTCTACTTCTTAAAAAGGGCGAGGAATGTGTGTTCCTTGTAATTATCAGTTCATCCGGTTTCAAAGCACTCCGGTGACCCCTCTCCCTGTCTCAGCGCTGGATGTTCTGTGGGGTTCTTGTAATCACATGACTAACTTTTGCTGTTCCCTTTTAAACTTTCATGGGCAAATTTTCTTTCTTATTATAAGTCACAGACTGTCCTAATTTATTTCAAAATCTTGTCAGGATTTCAACATTTCTCTATTTTTAGCCAGATGAAACAAACAGATACTGTTTCATTACCTTCAGTTTTTCCTCTTCCAAGGGTAGCTTGGAGCATTTACAATACCTTATGTCACTTTCTAATTTGGTAAGATTATTACTTCCCCTAGGTAGCACTTTATCCTTATTGACGTGTTTTCACTTACATTATCTAACTTGAGTAAAAAAACTTATGTTGGTCGCATGGGTATTTCAGTTTCTTTATTCCTGTATGAAATAAGCATAAGAAGAAGCTCAGAAGCAAAGGAGTCCGGGAGACACAGAAACTCCACTTACAATTGCTGAAAATATTGAGAAAGAAACTGGGAACTCCTCGTATGTGTGACTGTGATTTGAGTTCATTTGAATTCTATTTTAAAAAAGAAGTTGGCCCTAGTAAACTGGAGGACTTGAAGACATCCAGGCAGCTGATGTCTGGGTTACATAGACAATTAAAAAGGACCCAGGTAGTGGAAGAATAATAAATGCTTATCTCCAAGGTCTTCTTTATAACTACGTACTTCTCCTCAATAAGATAATGACAATAGTTATGATTCACTGGCTCATATGCCGACCTCCCCCAGGTAAGTCTCCTTAGGATTTTGTTAATGATGGCATCTACATCAAATATTACATTTGTTGCCTCAACCAACTTGGTCTTCTCCACTGGAAAATAAATAAATTTATGAAGACACGAGAGTGAGGAGAAGAATCACAGTTAGGGTTTAAGCAGACTCACGGTAGGAAAACACATTCTTTCTGTCCTGTGTTGCAGCATATATAACAGTTTTCATACCAAGGGACGCAGACTGAATTCTACAATGCATTTTCTTTTAAGCTTAAACTTTAAACATAAACAAAGTTAAGATTACACTACAGATCAGCCCTACAAAGTGAAATTAAACATTAGGATAATAGATGGATTTAGAGAGGAAGGAAAGGAACAAGGTATTTTCCTAAACTAAATTGGCTGGATAATGGAGTACAGTAAATATTGCTACTACTACACTCACTACCACCACCGCTACAAGAAACCCTAGCAGGGATCACTTACTATGTGCCAGGCATGAAACTCAATCCTTACATGCATTATCATGCATAAATACCACAACAATCCCATTAGCCTCATGGAAAAAAGCCACCTAAACTATATAAGGTCAAATTGCTAGTAGCATAAACAGGCTAATTTGCCTTCACTGCTACCTCTACAATTTTAAAATTATTTCCACAATTCTAGTAAAGACATATTAGAGTTAGTGGTAAACACACCAGTGTTCTCCTTGAGGACAGGAGCTATAATTTGTTTTTGTTTATATTTCTCCTAGTGCTTTGCATAAAAAGACCCTTAAGAAATGTGCACTGATTCAACTGATTTTTAGCAGTGTCTGAAAACCACTTACTTAAAAAAAAAGTAGGCACAGAAAATTCTGTATTTCAGTTCGATCAAAATCCAAGCACATTTCAGTATCTATCACGTACCAGGTACAGCGCTGGACGTGGAAGGGTAGATAAAGATGCCTAAGGCACAGCTCCTCACATTAAGCAGATTATATTTACAATAAATACGCAGCGCAGCAGAATCTAGTCTTTTATACAAGTGTTGCTCTTCCATCAGCATCCTCAGTACTACCTGGGAACCTGTTAGAAGTGCAGAATCTCACATCCTCTGACAGAGCTTCTGAGACCCATCTTAACAAGACCCCCAGTTGTTTGTTTCATGTGCACATTGAAAGTCTGAGACGCGTCCGTCTAGTACACTCGAGGGACGTGATGTGGATTCCTGTAATTAACTCATCTTTACATCTCTTCGGCAGTAAAGCCATGGGACTGTGTACCCCTAAGGAGAATCAGATAGCACATGGTCATCCCAGCAGCCTGAAGAATCAGAGAGAAAGAAAAGCAGCAGGAAGCAAAAGGGATAGAGAAGCAGAAGTCTGTAATATTTAGAAGCCTGGTATTAGCAACCTGAGCACTCACTGCAGAAAAGCAGAGACGTAGCAAATAAAGAGAGAGGGGACACAGCAGATCTGCAGACTGGTGGACTGAAACAAGGCGGGCACTGGGCTGTGGCGGGCATGGGTACGAGTGGATGGGAGGTAAATATTCAGTCCTGCTGCACAGAAACAACCCTTGAAGGAAGGTTTCTGTGAGTGAGCGCAATAAGGATGCTCTTCAATTGCCCGCACTGCTCAAGGTTTCTGAAAAACGTGATTCCATGAACCACGTATCTCTATCCCCACTCCCCAGGCACAGATCACCCTAGGCAGTGGTGGTTAGCTGTGAGATATATACTTGACCCAAAGACAACCACTCTTCTGGCTTGCCCCTGACTTATAACTTAGTGACTGCACTAAAAGTTTGGCTGAACTAATCAGCTTTGAGAATCTGCTACAGAGAGTTCCAGTTAGTGGCAGGCACTAGAGCCAATATAAATTTAGAGCGAACTGCCATCCTGGAGTAAATACACAAGAAGTATACAGAAGGAATGGACAAAGTGGGGAGAAAAGTGGCAAGGTAGGAGGGGCATTCAGATGCTCACAAGTGAGAGATTCTGTGATCTCTGAGGGATGAAGTGTGTGGCCTTGGTGTGAGGTCCAACTACACCTTACTTTAGCATTTGAATGTTCATGAGAACGCCTGTCGGGTACACAGGCCCCTGTGCTTGAAGTAGCTTTAGAGGGATTTTATACACAACTATAATGGCAACAGTTCGAACAGTGCTAGTGAATGGGTGACAAAGAAAAAGAGAAAGTGAACACACAACCGTTCTTCAAAACAATGCTGGTTTTGAAGATGTAGTAGAGTATCTCTGCCATATCTATCAGTTTCAAGGGCTCGCTCCACACCATAGTGAGCTGGGCACTGACACCTGCCCCAGAAGAAGTCAAAGGACCGAAAAATGAGAAGCAGGCTCACCTTCTGGCACTTATAATTATCTATATGCTTATATTACTTGAAAAGATGGAACAAAGAAAAATGTGAACAAAAATTCATTAAACATTAAACTGTCTAAAATTTTAAAGTAGTCAGATATACTATATACTCTGAAATACAGCCCTGTGTTGCATATAATTAGCTCTTGGTGAATGAGACAGTTACCTACATCCCAGGCTCATTAAAAGGTAAAATGTATTCACACATAAATTCTAAAGATGAATAGTGAACTCATAGTATTAACAGGTTAGAGAGAGTTGATGAAAAACTCTAAAAACCATGAAACCTCAAATGACCTTTCCTTTCACTTTTCCTTTATCCGAGAAACTCAGATCTGAACAATCTGTTCCCTGAACAACATGATGATACTGTTGAAATTAGTCTACCAATTTGCTCCAGCGAGGTTCCAGTGAATCAAGCCCCTGCAGAATTTCATCAGAATGAGGTCAGGCTGACTTGTTATTTTATGCGTGCACTGATGCTCCGTGTTCTCGTAAAGCAAAGATGCTTGGTACTGAACAATGTCATTGCCTTCCAGTGCTCCAAGGTGTCCTGCTCTTACCCTTGGCTCACCAAGCCGCTCAATGAAGGGCTGTAAGTTGTTTTTTGAAGAATCCACATTTTTGCATCTAAAGATGGTGAAGTTATAGGTTCTTACGATTATAAAAAAACATAGATTTACAGAGGTGGGCACAAGAATATAAGATTATTGTCCAAAAAATTTTGCCTTTTGAATCCTCTCTCCACCCGCATGCGACTTCACAATTTTACAGGGTACAGTGATTCTCAGAGGACGTCCAGCAGCCAGAAAGCAGCTTCAGGTACAGCCAACCCCTCCAGACACAGGCAGAACGCAGTACTTTCTGGTCTTAGGTTAATGTTGGAGATGCAATTTTTATTTTTTGTGATTTCAATCTGTGTTTATTTCAATAAACTAAAGGCATTTAGGAACAGCTAAGAAGAAATTGGGGGCCGTGTGTCATATTAGCATAACTGTTATTTCTTTTTCCTGATGAAAGCTTTTGTAGGCTTTGAAGTACTCTCTTCTCAAATACTCGTGACACACTTGAATCGCCCACGAAAAACATGAGAAAGGTAGAAGTGTGGGTTTATGCTGACAAGAGTGTCACTGAGGGCCACTCTGTTAAGGATATAGACATTGTAAGTGGCACAAATCCTGACAGTAATGGTGATCATTTCTCAAAGCGGCAAAAGTCACTTGGTAGCCGGATAATCCCACTGATAATTATTAACCACCTTTTACTGAACAGTAATCACATTACATTGTACTGGAGATGAGACCCACAGATTCCTCTGGCTCTGTGTGAAAGTAGCAAGTGCTGCCCTGGCTGGTGTAGCTCAGTGGATTTAGCGCAGGCTGGGAACCAAAGGGTCCCGGTTCGATTCCCAGTCAGGGCACATGCCTGGGTTGCAGGCCAGGTCCCCAGTGAGGGCCATGTGAGGAGCAACCATACATTGCTGTTTCTCTCCCTGTCTCCCTCCCTTCCTCTCTCTCTAAAAATAAATAAATAAAATCTTAAAAAAAAAAAAAAGAAAGAAAGAAAGTAGCAAGTGCTCCAGGAAAACACTTCTAGAGCATTCCCTGCAGGAATGCGAGCTCAGGTAGAGCACATCTTGTATCAGTAGCAACTGACGTCCCTAAAGGATGACCTGAAATCTTTAAGAGACTGTTAATCGTAGTCATTTTTATTGTTTAAAATACACTATACGCTTCCTTGTCCTATTAGCAAAATTTTAATCTTAAAATCCTGTAAATAACAGGGTTAACTTTTTACTATTGAGAAAACAAGAATAATGTGAGTAGATGAAGTTGTATGTCGACAATATTAAGGTCATTATCTTAAGTTGTACCAAACACAGCTATGTCTCAGGTCCGACAGCCAGCTTTGTGGCTACGCCACCTCAACCTTGATATACTGAACTTTTTATTGGACAGATATTTCAGGATGTTGGTCTTCACTGAGTAATGGGTTAGCACACCAAAGATGTGTTGTTTTAAGATATCTAAACACCCTTTTTATGTTCATACTAAGTGGTTGCTAGGGCTGGTTAACAATACTAGTATTGATTCGTATTTGTTGAGAATTTTAATATGCCCTGAAGTGCTGCAATTGGAGCTGGGGACTTAAGAAATGATAAAGGCATAACTCCTTCCCTGAAGGATCTTGGAGCAAGAAAAAAATACAATGTAACAATATAAGAACATTATGAAACCCCATACTATACTGCTAACTTGTGAGGGATATCTAATAAATGTTAAAAAGGTTTAAAAACATGGACCAAAATACCTAGGGAAAATGAGATAGAATTTCATGAATTATTTTCAGAAAAAGAAAGTAAAAGTGAGTAAAGGATATGAAGGCCAAAATTCTGTTCACTCTACGGGAAATCCCCAGTTTTGATGGAGAAACAACACATTTCATTTTCCTTGAAGTTTGGAATCTTAAGGATTGGCTCATGCCTGAACGTTGAGGAAGCAACATTTTAAAATTTCTTAGTTGGACAGCCCTAAACTAGACACTGGATAGGTAGATAGTAAGTGATCTTCTCGTGACCTATGTAAAGAATCTCAAAAAGAAATGATGTTGCTACGGAGGGTGTAGGTGTGGAACTAGAGCAGAGTGGGCAGAAGCTTCCAATTGGATTGGGATCATACTGCCTTAAAAAAAGAAGTGTACTGCTAGGAATAAGTGCTCTGGAACCATACTATTTGGGTCAATCCCAGATTGGTTCTGTGACTTGGGCCAGTATTAAACTTGTCCAAACCTCAGTTTCCTAAAAAAATAAAACGGAGAGAAAAATAGCATCTACTACATAGGAGTGTAGTGAGAACTGAATGAGTCAATACATACAATGCTCTTGGATCAGAGCCTGGTAAGCTGTAGACACTCAACATGAGGTGGCTACAATTATTATGATCACCTATTACCAAGCACTAAATCCTCTTATGTATGTACAAGACTTAACCTGTGTTAAAAAAAGAAAGAGGAGGGGGATGGAGCTGAACAGCACAGATTCAGCACTGTCAACTGTGGCAGGCAGGGAAACCAGCTTTTTCTCTTGAATTCCTTATCTGTCAGCAGATGTTTAACGTGATTCAACCACGCGCACAGGACGCTGTACCCGCGCGCACAGCAGCACAGCAGCTCTGCAGTAGGGGAAGGAGGAAAACTTTCCCCTTGCTGCTTTTCCCCATGACTCATGCATGTTTCTGCAGAACTAGGTGTTGAGACTTGGTTCCAATTTGAAAAGTGAAGATAATTATGACCCATTCGAAAAGAGGCAGGTGATAGCGAAGGAAGTGCAACAGAGCATGACGGCACCACCGCAGGCTGGTGGGCCAGCGTGGCTCAGAAGTGTCAGCAGCAGTGCACTGAGCTGCTGGTTCAGGGGCTCCTTCAGGGATTGGAACTGATAGTTTCTTCCCTGCCATACCCCTGTCCCCCTCCCTTCTTCCCTCCACTCCCAAAGCCTCCTAGGAGAGGGCAGACAGAAGGAAAAGGCCAATTACTGACAGTTTTCTCGAAAAGGGAGAGTTTCTAGCCTCTCGGAAGCCTGCACTCTGCTGGAGGACCCCCAGCGCTGACTGCTACAAGCCAAGGCTTAGTGAATGTCCCCATCACCCTGTGCTGCCTACCTGACAGACAACCGGGCTTCCTCCTTTCAGTAAAAATTTTCTTCTTCATAGGATCTTAGAACTAGAAGGGATAATAGAGGGCATCCCATCCTGCCTCTAGTTTTATGGATAAAAAACCCAAGATACAAGGTTTGCCCAGAACCTGGTTGTCTAAACTCCTAGGTCAATGGTCTAAACAAGGCTCTGAAGCGTAAATCAGACTCAGCAGAAAAATAACTCAGAATATTTTCAGGGGCCATACTCTGCTAGTTTAAAAATCCCCCTTTTAGGAAGTGTCCCCAGTGTTTTGCTTTACTTTGCACATGAATCCCGGGGCAGGGGACTACTGAGCATGCATATTTCTGAATACAATACTTGATAGTAATCATCCGGGCAGCACAGACCACACGTTCCTCCATGAATGTTTTTAATGACATTCCATTAAAACTTTTACAAAACATAAAAATTCACACAAAAGAATAAACTTCATTCACTTAGAGCTATAACAAAGACACCCGGAGAAGACAGGAATCCAAAATGGCATTCTGTCATTCTTAAGCCCCACTCCCACTGAGGCCCTTTCCCTTCTTGGAAAAAAAATTTGGCTTCAGTTGAATCGATATTTTATCATAAGGAATTTATTTTTGACAACAGGATGTTCCTGTTATTTTCAAGTCCTGTAGTTTCAACAACAGGATTTCAGGGCAGTAAAATAAAATGGGAAGAACAGAGTAACGGTAACTTCTGAGAATAATCATGCATGTGTAAAAAAAATTCAAATAGTCCAAAACCTGCCTTAAAATCTTAAGGCGATCTTTTTCATGAACTTTCTCAATTTCTTCTCTTTCAAAAAAGTGCTGTGATCTAATGATATTCAGTAAAGATTCTGAGCTAAATTTCTCAATTGTAGCCAAACTCCTTCTTCCTCTTCTTTTTGATGTGTTTATTGATTTTAGAGAGAGAGGGAGAGGGCGGGGGGTGGGGTGGGGGGGAGGCATTGATGTGAGAGAGAAACATCGATTGGTTACCTCCCATACACATGCCCCAACGGGGACTAAACCTACAATCTAGGTCTGTGCCCTAACCAGGGATTGAACCTGCAACCTTTTGGTGCATAGGTGATGCACCAACCAAATGAACCACCCAGCCAGGGTTAGCCAAACTTCATTGTAGGTCTGGGCTGCCTTTAAACACTTCCCTTTATTGTGGTATACTAGTTTCTTTTTCTCTCTTACTTCAAATAAAAGCTTAATGTGCCATAAAATAGAAATCATTTTCAAAACATGCTGAAAATTCAGGAGTGTGGTATTCATGCTATCTGGGAAGGTATCATGTACTCTCAGACGATAAAATCTTACCTGGTGTCAGTACTCTTCCTCATAACTAACGGGAGGCCTATTGCTCAGGTATGTGGAAAGAAAGAAGTCAGGAGAAATCCCTTCTTCTCAAACACTTGCTTAAAGAGTCTGCTGCCTGCTGTGACCAAGAACAGACACTAATCTAGCTGGGTTTGATTATGGGTGGAAATGCATCAAAACCCACTACTGTTTGGAACGTTCTAAATTAAAGACAGAAAGAATACGACAATTTCACAAAACAGAGAGTGAGAAAGAGAAGTGCTTACAGATGTGGACTCTCGATCAGATAGGCCTGGCTTTGAACCTCGGCTCTGCTGTTTAATAGCTGTGTAATATGGGACAGTGAAGTCACCTCTGAGCTTCAGCACACTTGCCTACAGAATACAAATAAAATCTATTTTTTTCATAAATGTGTTGTGAGAATTAAATGAAATTAATTTGATTAAAATGCTTAGCATAGTGCCTAGCATGTAGGACTCAATAAAGGGTAGCCATTATCATTCACATTAGCATATGCATTGTTATTTTTAAAAGATTTTATTTATTTATTTAGAAAGAGGGGAAGGTAGGGAGAAAGACAGGGAAAGAAACATCGATACAAGACAGAAACATTGATTGGTTGCCTCCTGCATGTGTCCCAACTGGGGACCAGGCCCACAACCCAGGTATGTACCCTGATTGGGAATCGAACCTGAGATCTTTTGCTTCATGGGATGACATCCAATCAACTGAGCCACACAGGCCAGGGCCATATGCATTGGTTTAATTACTTTGATGAGGCATTGGTTAAATTACTTTGTTGAGACACTGTTATGCTCACTCAGGTATAGAAATTATACACGACATTTAACTGTAATCATATTCCATTTAACAGGATATCAAGTCTTTCGTTAACATCATTGATTTCCTGCAACAGGAAGCTTATCCACAAAGTCTCTGTCGCCTCTAGCCGAATGTCTAACACCATTTCTCAGAAGAGCAAGCACTTCCTCAAACACCCACAGCAGTGACTTCTATGTAAGGCTCTGGGTCACTGTTCAGTCATTTGAAAGCAAGAAAGATATATAATCTTTTAAATATATGTGTTTAAGTATCCATTTGGTTCTGCCAAGGTGACATAAGTTTAAATCCAAATCTCTAAGTTAAAGTCACAGCAATGTGAGGTGTGAGTCTCTATGTCAGGATGCAGATCACCTCACTGCTCAGTGTGCAGGAGTGTTTCTCGGGGGTTGCCGTTTTGAAGCTCACGGGAACACATCATCTCATGTCTCCTCTACCACGCCTAAGCTGCACTTTCACAGCTCCGTTCCTGCACTTGGAATCCTGAAGACACTGTCTTTCACAGTTGAGGCCACTTTGTCAGGGGTTCCTATCCTGTTACTTTAGTATCTTTGTAGCAGTAAGTAACAGCCTCATGAAGATTCCCCCCCTATTTTCCTCATCACCAAAAGAGAAATGCTTATTCGCTATTCCTATAAAATACTAAAGTTGAACTGATGTTCCCTAAAGGTTTCTAAGTAGCTGATAAAGGCATATACTCTATATAATATAGAATGAATGAAACTAAGACTGAACCAGGGAGTGGGGTACCAAAATACAATTTGCTAAAAAAATGACTATACCTTCATCCTAGTTTGCTTTCTCTTAGCAGGTGTGTCAGAGTTACACACACACACACACACACACACACACAATGAAATAGGGGCTAGGCAATGAATCTGGCAAGCTCAGGGGGTCACATAGCAGGCCTGACAAGCTCAGTGACCTAACCTGGAAGGATGGTCTGATCATAAATTCCTAACTGGGTAGTCCACAGCAGGTAGTCACGTCCCAGGCCTAGAGCTTCCTTAGCAAAGGTCAATCTTCATCTTAAGTGACATCTGTCCATTGTTCTTATGCATAGAATAACACACCTTTGAAATGTCAGAGTAGTTTTTTTCTAGATCCCTCAAAGGCACAACCACAGGCACCAGAGCAGAGACTCCCTCATTATCTTGTTCCTTGCATACCATCTCCATGTGCTGTAAATGTTAAATGTTAACTACCCTGTGCCCCTCAATGTAAAATAAGTTGTGTTTCTCCATTTTGATTTTTTCCCAATTCTAGAGATTTCCCTGCTTTGCCTTCTCCTACCTCCTTAACCTACCACCAGTGGATCTACTGAATCTACCGTATGTGTTCTCTTCTGATTCTAAATGCATACAAGGAAATGCAAAATTGCCATTCTCAGGAGCATTTTCTTAATATGTTAAGATCTTGCTTTTAGACACGTCTTCAAAATTTTGGTTCAAACAAACTCTTGTAAAATTGTTTTATATGCTGGATATTCTTCCATCAACAACAAATACACACCACTCTTACATAGTAATTCAAGAGAAGTACAACTCTTGCCAATACCAGAAGAGCATGGCTACTGTGTCACATAATGGACCATGCTCTTGACCTTATAGTCACAGAAAACTCAGTACTGACTTTCATAAGACTTCTGTTCATTTGTTTAATATGCATTTATTAAGTAACGATGTGCATGCTACTTGCTATGCGCTGTGCATACGTGATGAGTAAGTCATGCCTCCTGACCTGGAGAATATCAGAGTCTAGTGTGAAAGTGAGGCTCATGCCAAATCTTAATGCAGTATGTTCAGTGTGATAGCCTGACCACCAGGAGCATGGTGGGAACTCAAAGGAAGAAGTGAGCTGTTATGTGCGGGGGTTGGACAGTGAAATAATTGTTGCCAATAAAGAAATGAGATGAGGATCCAGAATGACATTTGTTACTTAAGTGACCTGATAGGAAAATGATTTGGACAATCCGGGAGAGCCATACTCCCTTTCCCAGACAATGGCAAAAAAACAGGCGGGGACAAGGCTCAAAACTTTCTCAGCTTTGTTTCCTGTTGGTTCAGGAATCATCTGTGTTCTTAAAAGGGGAAGCATGGCTTGAGATTTTCAGGAAGGTAACATAATTACGATTAGTCTTTGTTCTTCCCCTGGGGCTATAAAAATTTCAAGGACAAAGATTGGTGCATATGCTTTGATTTTGGGGGGTAAGAATAAGAATTAATAGCCACATAGAATTATGTGACAGGCTTAACTAGTCTAATGATACGTGGACTGTGTATTTTACTAACTTTAGAAAAAAAGGCCTGGGGGCGGGGAGAGGACACATCATTTCACAGCCCCTCCAGTGCAGTGTGTGTGAAGGATAATTATGAAGGAAAACTCAGGAGAGCTGTTCCGTAAGAATTTCAAAAGAGCTTTAGACAATCCAGAAATCACAGCTGCAGCAGGAAGGAAGCAGTCACTGAATCAATGCTCTCTTCTCTGGACCCTTCAACACAATGACAATGACAATGAAAAGAGGCCACATACTAAACCTGACAAGCTCAGGGGAGGCTTACATGGCCACCTTATAAACTTGGAGACCTAAACTGACCACATAGGGTGGACTTTCTAGAAAAATGGTTCATGGTGGGTAGTCATGTCTTAGAGCAGTATTTTTCCCTAACAAAGGTCAGTCTTTACTTAACTGAGCCTGTCTGCTGTCTTGTCTTTTCTTCTTGCATCTATGATCACATACCTGATAACGTACCTTTGGAATATCAAAGTAATTTCCTTTTTCCTTTTTTCCCTCAAAGCACAACTACCACACCAGAGCAGAGACCACAAACCCCTTCATTGTCATTATCATGTTAATTGTTAACTGTTAACTATCCTATGCCCACAAATACAAAAGAACTATGTGCTTTCATTTTACGTTTTGTCCAATCCCAGAGGTCCCCCCTCCTTTTGCTTTCTCCAGCCTCCCTAATCTATCACCAATGGATTTCATGCAACCCCCTTAAGTCTTTCCCTTTGAATCTGATATATAAAAGAAGTGGTAAAACTGCCATTTTCCAGAACATTTTCTCAATTCATCAAGATTTTGGTTCCCGGCAATTATTGTCAGTTTGGCTCAAATAAACTCATAAAAATTCTTATGGGTTTGGATGTTTCTTCTGTTGACAACGAGTTATGATCCACGAGGTTAAAGCTGAATGGAAGGGCTTGGGAAGCAGTGTAGAGCTAAAATAACTCACCACTCCTCAAAAACATTCCACTTTTCTTGTTAGCCTGAAGCTAATTAAAACCTAACAACTCGAAGGGGACACTAATATTGAATGAAAGTAGTGAACCAAAACACACTGAAGAAGCAATATGTTTAGAAGGAAAAGAGGCCTTTAGTACTGCTTTTTCTCCTATCATTTCAATGTGAATGTGTCCTTTATTGTAAAATTAAAATTCTTCCCAAACTATAACTGGACTCTGACTGACATAGACATCTTTAACAAGACACAAGATATTTAAAATGCTAGGCCCAAGAGCTGGACCCCACTGATAGCCCAACAGCAGCACAGCCATTAATTAGTATGGAGACATCTGTAAAAGCACATGGCGTATCTTCTCCTGTGTTTCAATGCTACCAACAAAGCCAGAGTGCAAAACACTATAGTCCATCCAGTAAATGCTATTGCAGAGCAATTCTGGACCATTAGATCCTAAGATGCATCTTTTTAAGGAGAAGTTTCAAGAAAACATAGAGGCTGTCAGGCCACCATCATGCTAAATAAAATCAGGAGTCTTATTCTTTGTAACTCCTTTTTTTTTAGGTAAAAGGTACTAGGAGCACAGCCTGGCCCATGAGTGTTATACAAACATCAGCTGTTGCTGTTTATATATAGCATCTGGCAGAAGTAACACCTGCTTGAGTGTAGTTGGTAGGATAATAATATGGGTATAATAATTTATAGTTTTTTAAAAAATAATTACTTTATTATTTTTCAATTACAGTTGTCTGCATCCTCTCCCCTCCCCTCCTCCCACCCCCTTCAGCCCCACCTCCTTTCCCTGCCTCCCTCCTCCCCTTTGGTTCTGTCCATGTGTCCTCTACAATGTGTCCTCTATAGTGGTTCCTGAAAACCCTTCTCCCCATTGTCCCCTCTCCCTCCCCTCTGGCCACTGTCAAACTGTTGTTATTTTCAATGTCTCTGGTTATGTTTTTCTTGCTTTTTTTCTTTTGTTGATTGTGTTCCAGTTAAAGGTGAGATCATATGGTATTTGTCCCTCACCGCCTGGCCTATTTCACTTAGAATAATGCTCTTCAGTTCCATCCAAGCTGTTGCAAAAGGTATAAGCTCCTTCTTCCTCTCTGCTCCTTCTTCCATTGTGTAAATGTACCATAGTTTCTTGATCCACTCATTTGCTGACGGGCACTTAGGTTGTTTCCAGCACTTGGCTATTGTGAATTGTGCTGCTATGAACATTGGAGTGCATAGGTTCTTTTAAATTGGTGCTTCAGGGCTCTTAGGGTATAATCCCAGTAGTGGAATTGCTGGGTCGAAAGGCAGTCCCATTTTTAGTTTTCTGAGGAATTCCATACTGTTTTCCACAATGGCAGAACCAGTCTGCATTCCCACCAACAGTGCAGTAGGGTTCCCCTTTCTCCACATCCCCTCCAACACTCATCTGTTGCTTTGTTGATGATGGCCATTCTGACTGGTGTGAGGTGGTATCTCATTGTGGTTTTAATTTGCATTTCTTTAATCCTCTTAAAAACTCACTCAGAGGCCCTCACATTAACACCTGAATTTGCTGAGAATTCCAGGTGAAACACTCACCATCTCTGGCCTGCTTTGGGATTAATTTTAAAAAAGCAAAGCCAAGCCAGAAATTTCTTTCTATAGTTTAGATATTATCATTATCAAACAAATTATCAAAGCACCGAGGTACTGGTCAAATAAAAGCACTAGTAGTTCTCAGTCTACAGTTAGGTAAAATGTGTAAGGTTGTTTTCCATCTTTTTTATGAGAGAAACTTTTATCAGCCAAAGGTAAGGCCAATTGCTAGTGGAATCATAATGAGGTTATCATCACTGTTAAAAATTCTCTCATTATAAAAACTAGGACGCTGAATATAATTTTTCGAAGTTGAACACATGTAAAACATGCATTTAATCATTATCTCCCAATTTATGGCTTGAGAGTCATATATGTAAAAGCCAGTTTTGACATTTCAGGGTTCCATATGAGCCCTTTCAGGGTTTGGGGATTTCATATCCCACGGTAGGTGTGTTGGGTACTTTTGCATGTAATTTTTAGTTTAATCCTCATGATGAACCCATAACGCAAGTATTATTATCTTCCTTCTTTTATTTAATGATATTTACTGAGCACTCATTAAACCCCAGAGGCTGTTCAAGGCTGCCGGGTTAGCATAGGGAGCAGCCGCCACAGCACACAGCCCACAGCCCTCGCCCTCAGGGAGGGTACATGCTAGTGGATATCGCTTTTCCTTAACTCTTCGAAATGTAACCTGGTCCTAAGCCACGTCATTAGAAAGATACTAGAAAATAAAACTTTCTCTTAGACTACAGCTAAAATCTGAGATAGATAACTGAGAGACATAAAATATGAAACAGTACTAATAAACAAAGCTGCACTACATCTGACGGTAGTGAGGCCGTGACAGAGGATAAACTAGGATAGGATCATACAGAGCGCTGAGAACTGCTCATTTTTGTGGGAGGGTCAGAGAGGTATAAAGACATCCATTAAGAAGCAAAACTGAGATCTGAGATTTTCTACGACCTAATCAGCAAACTAGACCACAGACATCTCTTTCAGAACAACAGGAAAATACATGAATTCTCCAGTGTTACTATCAACATCCTCCCAAGATTAATGCTAGTCCTGACATGGCAAGATACCACCCCATCAATACCTTTATTTCTTTATTTTTTTTATTAAGTACTTTTGAATTTTGTTGTTCAAGTACAGTTTTCTGCCTCCTCCCCCACCCAAATACTTTCATTTCTTATAAAGATCAAAAAATCTTATCACTTTATTTTCAATACATAAAAATCTTAATTGTCACCACATGCACCCAAATGAGTATAATTAATTATTTTTCTAATTCCTCATCAGCAGGATCTGCATGAGAACATATGGAATTTTCCCTGGCAGGTTAGCATATGACTCATGTCAGCAAAACAGTTGTACTGCGTACTTAAGGAGTTTGTAGCAGATTTTTATGAGGTATTTCTAGATCTCATTTACTGGTATTTTCTCACTTATACCCCGTTTATTTCTCTTACCCAAAAGGATTTTTCTTTCAAAAATAAACAAAAGACACCGGTGATACAGATACAAACTTTAAATTTGCTTGATTTTTTCTATCTCATCAGAATCAGTTTCATTTGATTATCGTCATCCCTTTGTTACAAGCCTGAATAACTGTATAGGGCAACAAGTGTCCACACGTAACCGTCTGGGGTAGGATGCACGCATCTATTACGCTGGCCAAAAAGTTCATCTAGTTTTTTCTGTACGATGGCTCTAGGAGTGCTTAGTTGTCTTTAACCTTATTTGAAACAATTTTGTTAGGTTGTCACATCAGCATGCATTTTAAAAAACTTATCAAAACTGGTGAAATTTTGTGCGGTCATTTTAATACTGAAGATGGTAGAAAATACACATTTTCATTATGCTTTATTATTTCAGTAAACATAAAAATGCAACTGAAATGCAAAAAAAAGATTTGTGTAGTGTATGAAGAAGATGCCATGACTGATCAAATGTGTCAAAAGTGCTTTGTGAAGTTTCTTAGCACTATTGACATTCTATCCAAATAACTCTTTGCTGTGGGGCTGCCTTACACACTGGAAGATGTTTAGCAGCACTCCTGGCCTCTACCCACTAGAAGCCAATAGCAGGAGATAGCTGACACACTCAAAATATCCAAATCAATAACATTATCGGTGAAAATGAAAAATGTGTCTTTTATTTTATGGAAAAAACTAAATGGACTTTTTGTCCGACCCAATACTTACTTAGTTACTTTATTTATTTCAAATGGGCTGCCTCATTCCAAGTGACCATCATAAGAAAATTATAAAAATAAGATTTTAAAAGGTGCTTGAATAATCTGCCATGCACCTAAGTGTAGAAAGTCCACTCAGCCTAGACTTCATAATTTCTCCAAAAGGAGGAATCCTCCTAGATCATCAAACAATGCATTTAAATAGACAGTAGGCAGACAGATCCATAACCTACACGTGAATTTTGAAAGTCACACTCAGGAAACACTGAGCATATAAGAGCACATGGGTTAAAAGTAGTAAGCACTCCGCTTCCAATAAAATCCATTTCTACCTCCACTGCCATTACAAGTGATATATCATCATCATCTCAAAACATTATCCTGATATAAATAATAAATAGAAATTAATTATACATATCCTTTATTACTAATTTTCAATACATAACAAATCATCACAGTGTCCTTTATCTAGGGTACCATCGCAATTATTTTTTAAATATTAAAAACAGAAAACAAACTTTGAAGATCTTTTAAAGATCTGCTTCTAATTTCCTCCAGCTGAATTTGCCAGCTACATTCTTCAGCATTTTACAACCAGTTACGCTAACAGTTTGATAAAAGAGGGTTGCAGTATTACCATATGCTTAAAAATAGAAAACAAGTTGAGGACAATTTAATTATTCTTCACTACTGAGGTTTCCGGGGGTAAATCAGGGCTGTGTCACGTTAGCCCCATGGTAAATGAGAAAGGCTTAATAGATTATCCATAATAGAAAATACTGCCATCTTTGTTTGTGAAAAAACATCTCAAATCTCTAAAACTGGTACCATTTTCTTTCTCCATTTCAAGTGAATGTTAAACATAATCTACATTAAAAACAAAATTGACTTTCAGAAGTGGAACCAAAAGTTCAGGCTTATGTTCGGAATCACTGCAGACACTCATAAGTGTTGGGTATGAGCATAGCATACTTCAATTCACTGGAAACAAAACCTAAAACCAGGATCTACTTCATTTTGGAGTAATTGTGATCATTTTGTGCTCCAGAGAGTTCTGATATAAAGATTTATGTGTCTATACAAGTGCATTCTAATGTAAATATACTTTTGTAATAATTTCTTCATATATTCGGTCATCAAATAATTGCTGAGCACCTGTACCTACTATGTATACACCAGACACTGTTCTAAACTTCCAGGATACAGTGCTACACAACAGACATTACTGAGATGACATTCTTGTTGAAGAAACAGAGAGTTGGAAAGATGAAATAAATATAATATTGGGTGGCAATCAGGGCTATGAAGCAGTGAATAGGAACAGAGAGTAGAAAAGATAGTCAGGGAAGGCCTTTCTGAGGAGTGACATTTGAAGTGAGACAGTGTGCCATGCAAATGTCTGAAAGAAGAACATTCCAGATTGAAGGTACAAGTGCAAAGACTTTGAGATAGGAACAGCTGTAAAAATATCTAACCCATAAGTGCTACTTACTAAGTGCTAAGTACTCTTCTCAGAAGAGTAGGTTGAATAGAGTAACTCGTTTAATCCTCACAGCAATCTTGAATCAAAGCACAGAGAGGTTAAATAACTTGTTCAAGGTCAAACTCTAGGAAAAGGCAAAACCATAATTTGAACCTAAGCAGTCGGTCCGGCTCCAAAGTCTCCTTCTCTGGCCACTTAACCGCACTGTCTCTCTAAACAAAAGGGCTGCGTGCCCCGGGCACTGAGCAATGCCTCCTCACAAAAGTTGTAGGAAGAACCACTGGAGCTTCAAAGAGTATTGCCATCAAGAGATAAGGATATTAGTTTTGATTAAAAAAATTAAGGTTTATCAGCTTGAGCCAATATAATACTGAACAAAACTGTATCTGGAATAGAGATTCCTCTGGAAAAAATAATGAACACAGATCAATTTGTGTCCAGGCTAAGGACAACTCTATTGTTTTATAGCCAAGAACACACCATAGGCTTACTTCTTTGCTGCATCTGAAATAATGAAGCAGAGACAGAACTTGGGTGCTTCTGCTCCTAAGTGTTACATCTGGTTGTCCCAGACGGTGAACAGGAAAGGACAGATACACACTGAGTTGAGGATAAAACAACCATACAAGGCTCAGGCTGTTGCTGAGCACACATTAATAAAAATGCTTTGGGTTCCTATTGACTCAAACTATAGCTTGTTTGTTCTCTTGTGAAAGAAAAAAAAAAAGAGGCAGAAATCAGGTTTTAAGGATCTCAATAAAGAATTGGGGCAAAAACAGTGAACCCTTTCAGCATTCTGAATCACACGTAAGACCGTCACGGAGGCTGCTTTCTAGGGCGCCTCCCACGTACGGGCCTACAAGCACGAGTCTGTCAAAGCCTGGACACACACCACGTCAGAACTGCACACAGAAACAGCACGGAGACTGTCTGCCAATGTGTGGGCTACTATTTTTTAAAGACTGCATTTTTTTTCTAATTCTAAATTTCATTCAGATTAAATTATCCGGATTTAATATTTAAAGATGGCTTTCTGCAATGGGATTGGCTAAAAACTAAAAGGCACCAGGCTTAAGCAATGAAACATTTGTTCCGACATCCAAGGCAGTAGACATGTGTTGTGATGTCCAAATGAAGATGTCCAAATGAAATGTGATGTCCAAATGAAGAGTCCCAACTGTGAATTAAATACACCAATATACTTCACGGCCATAAAAAAGCGTCATTTCTTATATACCAACTCTATTGATACTTCTAATTTATTGTCATTTATGGTGACTTCCAACTGTATGACTTCTGGATATTTTTACTATTTAAAATAAAAAAAGACTGTAGCGAAGCACAATCCTTTCATACTGCATTAACCACTCAACTGATTTCAGAGACACGTGGCCAGAGCTTGGTGAGATCATCTTTGAATTGGATGAACATACCTTCCTGTGCCAGCGGTGTACAGATTAGAGTAATTAGATCACAAGTAGGTAAAACTAAGCACCTCAAGCTTAAAACCTCTGTGAAATAGTTAAATAACTTCCAAATTTCTTCATTCTTAAAACTATTTCCCAATGGAGAGCTAATTTTAATCAAATCACCTAAGTTCATAAGGTGTTCCTAACACAAAGGGAAAGAGAAAGCAGACAAATTAAGCACGTATTTATTTGCATGTGGTGGAGTTTCTTTCAGAACATGTGGGGTGTGGAGGGCAGGGGAGAGTAATGGGGGAAAAAGGGGAAAAACTGAAACTGAACAACAACAAAAATTTTTATTTTATTTTATTTTATTTATTTTTATTTATTTTTAGAGAGAGGGGAAGGGAGGGAGACAGAGAGGAAGAGAAACAGCAATGTGTGGTTGCCCATTACATGGCCCTTACTGGGGACCTGACCCACAACCCAGGCATGTGCCCTGACTGGGAATCAAATCGGGACCCTCTGGTTCCCAGCCTGCGCTCAATCCACTGAGCTACACCAGCCAGGGCAACAACAAAAATTTTTAAAGGAAAAAAAGAAAATTGCAAATCAGTATAGTTTCATGATTACATTAAGGTAGAGATTATATCAACCAACTGAAATTAATAATTAAGATCTGGCCTCTGAAATCTTTCCTCTGACTTCAGGAAATTTTTCTCTTTCAAGCAGGTTCTAACCCAGGTTGTACCATAAAGAGGTTATTTTACATTGGGCAAGGGCTCAATCTCATTATCACTTAAATAATGAGATAACTATAGAAGGAGAGGTTAGATAGAAAATGGACCTTTAGTTTTTTTGCTGAACCCAAATTCTATCGCTCAATTCCATTTTGACCTGGATTAAATATTGTCTATTCATAAAGGTGTCATACCATGTGTTTTTTAATCTAATATGACTTATGATATCAATAAACTCCATCTTTCATAATTACTGCTAAAATGAACTCTTAGTTGATAGTAATAATAGATGGAGACAATGGATCAGATGATCTAAAACTGCAGATAATTGAAAATTATATCAGTATCATCTCATCATTTATCTTTTACTTCAGTGAACAGCATACCTGGCTTCTAGACACTGAAAACACAGTAGCTAGAAAGATGGGCAGTCTAAGAGTTTGCTATGCATGATGATAACACCAGCACAAATGTATTTGTTCAGGAGATCTCCAATATACTTTCCATTCACGGATTGATTAAACTTTGAGTATATATACAAATTAGCATCGGCACACATTCAGTCAGCAAATATTTTATTTTATTTTATTTTTTTATTACTTTATTGTTGTTCAATTACAGTTATTCAGTCAGCAAATATTTTAGAGTCTATTATGCTCCAGCCCCTAAGATGCAAAATTGCATACCATGTGATTCATGCCCCTAGGAAGGCAGTATTCATCTAACTGGTCACTGACTCTGAGCAGCATAGGGCCCCCAAAAGGCCAACATGAGAAGGTACTCTGTTTTAAAAGATTCCGCAGAAGGCTCCTAATTCATTCTAATACTTATGAACTACCAGTTAAAAACTTCCCTATCTCTAATGCAAATAGTTCATGATTCTACTCAAACTTGACATCTATTATCCTCTTAAAAGGCTTTATTTTGCATAGACAAAGCACTACATATATATTTATTGACTTTTAAATTTTATTTGCTTCCCATTACTCATCTTCATAGAACTCTTCTGAATCCGTTCCAACTGGACAGTCAGGGCTTCATTCTCTGGCCACACTGATTGGCTCAGAGATGAGTAATGATTCAAACAGAGTCTTCCCTGTTTTCATGGTGGGAAAGCAACAGATTTGTCCACTGGGAAACCAGAAGGACCATGTTGGCTAAGAGCTGCCAGTGGCCTCTTCCTCTTTCATGGAGAAAACAGGCCCAATTATGAAAATAACAAAGGCACCCAGAGGTGAGTCATGGACCCAGGCAGAAATCATGACACTTTTGTATTCAGAGCTGCCTGCATTCTACACTGCTCTTAAGGTTTTTACATATATGAGCTACATGTTTTCTTATGCTAGTTTGATATGGGTTTTTGTCAATTGATTTTAAGTACTCCAAAAAAAATGCTCCTAGGAGTTCCTTAATTCCAAATAACTTACACAGTGTGGACTTCAGGTTCACTACATATCTGACTGATATGGCTGCGTATCTATTACACTTTCAGAATGTCTGTGGGCAGTAAGAGACCATGAGGAAAGAACGTAAGTCCCAGAATTAACACACTGGGAATTTAGGGAGTATTTAGGGAGCATTGTACCCTAATTTAAATCGTACAGTTTAGAAGGAATCATATCGGTAGGAAAACCTGAAGTTAATTTTTTTAAAAACCAACTGATAGCATAAGGACATCCTTTCTTCAATGGAGTCAAGCAAAAAGAACTACCACTGAGATTAGGAAGTGTGCGTAACATCACAATCCCCTACAGCTCATCTTTCATCTGCACCAAAGTTAGTTCTTAGAGCTCTGGAGAGAATCAGATTCCGTATGTGTATATATCTAAAATGCTTGCTGTCGCTGAAATAGAAGTGAATTTATGAGATAAATCCCCAAGAGGCTAGTTAATTCCTTCTAGGCACTCTGCCTGTGCAGTTGCCCATGCCAGAAATCTGAGAATCATCCATGACTTTCTTTTTTTCCCTCTAAATCAAATCAATCACCTAGGCCTGACAACTATATGAATATTTTTTTTAATCCATTCATTTCTCTTCATCTACACTGCCACTGTCTATAGTCCAGATCACTATCACCTCTTGCCTGGCTTATGGTAATAAGCTATGAACTCCACTGTCAACATTCACTTATTCCCTTACAACCCTTTTCTTATAAAAACACTGCGTGTGGGGGGGGGATGCTTTTACAATGTAAATATAATAAGGGCAGGCACCCTCTTTTAACCCTTCAGTGACTGTGCATTGTTATCAGGTTCAAGTCCAAGATCCAGTCTGCTCCCTGCTTACCTTATTCTGATCTAGTAATACTGGCCTTCTTATTCCTCCAATAATGCAGGCTTCCTTCATCCAGCAGGATTACCCTTCCACTCAGAACATTATAATCCCTGCAGTTAACATGATATTTGCTACTACTACGTTAGGCCTTGTTTTTAAGTGTTACCTCCTCAGGAACATCTTCTTTGACATCATAAACTAGATCAAGTCCACCCAGTATACAATTTCATAAATCCATTTGATTTCCTCTGGTGGAACTGATCCAACTTATAATTAATCATTTTAAGGGCTATCTGTTTAAAGCCTGTAAGCTTCCTGAAGGCAGTTACTATGTATATCTTGTTCCTTTCTTATTCCCCCAATTATAATGAAGAGATCATCAATTATCTATCTATCCATACAAATAACATTGTTCCCCCCTCCCCAGCTAACATGTGGCAATATCTCTCCTCCCTGACTTGATGGAACACAGGTTGGGAGACGGTTCTTGATGGGTCTGTTTCTGCATGCCTTGCAAGCACAGGCACTGGATTATCTTTTCAAGAATGCATGGAAAGCCTTAGAAGATAATGCTTCCTTCTGGAGCAGAGGGAATATTTATTTACTGTCTAATGTAATAAAGATGTGCTTTAGAATCCTAAAATTTTTATGGTCTCTCTCTCTCACTCACACACACACACACACACACACACACACACACACACACACACACCCAAAGCCTTTTGAGAAAGAAAAACAAAGCTGGAGGCATCACATACTCTCATTTCAAACTACAGGGTCTGCACAAATAATGCTCCCTTTTTATTACAAAATCTTTCATTACAAAATCATAAGCATGCAATTCTGTAACATAACGATATCACACTAAAGCACACCATATGACATTTTAGGTGAAATGTTCAAATTAAAACTATAAATTATTACACCCATACTATTATCCTACCAACCAACTCGAGCAGGTGTTACTTCTGGTGGACCCTGTACATTACAAAACGATAGTAATCAAAGTAGTATGGTATTGGCATAAAAACAGACACATAGATCAACAGAACAGAATAAAAAGCCCAGAGATAAACCCACACATGTATGGTCAGTTAATTTACAACAAAAGAGTCCAGAATATACAAGGGGGAAGAACATTCTCTTCAATAAATGGTGCTGGGAAACTAGACAGCCACATGCAAAAGAATGAAACTGGACCACCGTCTTACATCATACATAAAAATTAACTAAAAATGGATTAAAACTTGAATGTAGGACCCCAAACCATGAAATTTCTAGAAGAAAACACAGGTGGTAAGTTCCATGACTTACGTCTTGGTGATGATTTTCTGAATTTGGTACCAAGCAAAGGCAACAAAAGCAAAAGTAAACAAGTGGGACTCAATCAATTAAAAAGCTTCTGCACAGCAAAGGAAAACATCAACAAAATGAAAACGCAACCTACTGAATGGGAGAAAATATTTGCAAAGTATGCATCTGATAAGGGGTTAATAAATATCCAAAATGTATAAAGAACTCATACAATTCAATAGCAAAAACAATTCAGAGGATCTGAATACATATTTTCACAAAGAAGACATAGAGATGTCTACCTGTACATGAAAAAGATGCTCAACATCACTAATCATCAGGGAAATGTAACAAACCCACAGTGAGTTAACACCACACCTTTTAGAACAGCTATTATCAGAAAGACATAAAGCAAGTGTCGGTAAGGATGTGGAGAAAAGGCAACCCTTGTGCACTACTGCTGGCAGCAATGTAAATCGGCACAGCCACTACAGAAAACCTTTAACTGGAACATAATCAACAAAAGAAAGAAGCAAGCAAAATATAATCAAAGACATTGAAATTAAGAACAATCTAACAATAGCCAGAGGGGAGGGGGAGGGGGTTGTGGGGAGAAGGGATTTCAGGAACTACTATAAAGGACACATGGACAAAACCAAGGGGGAGGGTGGAAGCAAGGGAGGGAGGTGGGTTTGGATGGGGTGGAGGGAGTGGAGGGGAGAATATGCAGACAACTGTAATTGAAGAACAATAAAGTAATTTTAAAAAAAAAGAAAACAGTATGAAGTTTCTTCAAAAAATTAAAAATAGAACTACCACATGATCCAGCATCTTTTCATGTCTCTATGAGCCACCTCTATGTCTTTGGAGAAATGTCTATTCAGTTCCTCTGATCACTTTTTAATTGAATTGTTTTTACTGTTTGGAGTTGTATGAGTTCTTTATATATTATGGATATTAGCCTCTGATTAAATATATCATTTGCAAATATCTGAAGAAAACAAAAACACTAACTTGAAAAGATATATGCACCACCATGTTCACTGAAGCATTATTCACAGTAGCCGAGATATGAAAAGCACAGAGGCATCCATCAATACATGAATGGCTAGAGAAAACACACACACACACACACACTCTAGAGCATTATTCAGCCAACAATAAAATCTTGCCAATTGCAAAACAAGGGTGGACCTTAAGGGAATTATGCTAAGTGAAATAGGCCAGACAGAGAAAGATAAATACCATATAATCTCACTTACATATGGACTCAAAAAAAAAAAAAGAAAAAAGAAAAAGAAAAACCCCAACAACCCACACACAAAAAACAAGCTCATAGATACAGAGAGCAGATAAACAGACTGGTGGTTGCCAGAGGTAGGGGACAGGGAGGGGGTGAAATAGGTGAAGGGGGTCAAAATGTACAACTTCCAGTTATAAAATACATGTCATGGGGATGCAGCATGCAGCATGACGACTATAGTTAATAATCCCTGTATTTCATATTTGAAAGTTGCTAAGGGAGTAAATCTTAAAATTTCTTATCAAAAGATAAACATTATACAATTACATATGGTGAGAGATGTTAACTAGACTTATGGGGAAGATCATTTTGCAATATATACAAGTATAAAATCATTATGTTGTACACCTGAAACTAATATAATGTTGTATGTCAATACACCTCAATTAAAAAAAAAAAAAAGCTGTGTCCTTCCAGTGCAAAGATCAGATAGTTTTGCTTGCAGCCCATTAGAAAAAATCAGGGACTCCTAGGCTAAAGAATCCGCAGCTGTGATGCAAATCCACTGTGCAGGGTGCACAGCAACCACGTGGGCTGCTTCTGCATTTTCCCTGTGCATCTTGGAGGGCAAGGGGAGCAGACGTGAACACAAGCTGTGCGACTCACTGTGTCACCAGTATTAAAGTAACTTTTTCTCTGGGTCCCAGAATTCTACTACCTGCCATTATCCATGAAACTGTGCCAGGCTGACGTGTTAGCTAGCCAGGAGGGTAAACTTTCAGATCCACTGGAATTCCTGACAACAAGGAGGACAATTATGCTTTATAATTGTTAACATTAAAAAAAAACTAACAAAAAATGTTTACATCTAACTTCCTAGCAGAAACTCTTAAACCATGAATTCTTGACCTGAGGTCCATAGATGGGTTTCACGGGCATTGTAAATTCAAAACACTGTTTAACATAGTAGTTGAAACTAGTACACAGTTTTTATCAGATTTTCCAATGTGCCAAAAAAATAGTAAGAACCATTTAAGGATATATGCCTTACTTCCTTAGAAATATTTTAGATTTAGTTTGTATATATTAGAATAAGTTGAAAGACAGTGATTTCTTCATTCAGCATACTTTAAATGTCAGATATGTGATACTTAGTCTAAAACCCTAATTTGTCAGTCTCCTCCCTTACCTTCATATTTTTATTCTCAAGTCCTTGAGCTAATGTATGTGGTGTGAGTATGTGAATCTCAGCTAATGTGTGTATATGGTACACTAGTGCCAGCCATTTTCCCAAGAGTTTTACATGTATTAACTCATTTATTACAACAACCATATGAGATAGGTACTCTTACTGTTGTTATTATTATTATTGGATGCTAATGATGAGGTAACTAAAGAGCAGAGAAATTAAATAATTTGTGCAAGGTCACACAGCTAGTAAGTATTAGAGAAAGACTTGAAACTTGGCACACAGATATATGAATTTATCATTGATCTTGATGTCCAAGCTATACCAGCTTTTGAATTTGATTAAATTTTTAAATCTTTTGGGATTCTTTTTGCTGTTACATATTGGCTTTGTTGTGCTAGTTGATTTGATCTAACGGAATAGGGTTAGTTAATAATATAAATATATACAAAATAAAAATAGCTTATCCATCATATTCTTATATATTTCATTATTTAACAAAACCAGAGTTAGTCAAAGCATTTCAGAAAATTGTTAAGCAAAAAGTTATAAAATGGTTCTACAACATATACTAAGAAAGCAAAAATATATTATTGCAAAATCTGATGAACAGAATTCTTCTTAGGGATATAATTTGTTTAGCAAAACTTCTTAATAGGCCATTGGGAGCTAAATGCATAGGTCACAAGAGAAAGAAAAGGTAAGACCAAGGGAAATTTGATTCACTCCTCAAAAGAAAGTGAGAAGAAATTGATTCCTTTCCACGGGCAGCTCAGGAACCCTGCTGAGTTTGAGGAGGACAAGAACATACGGCAGGGCAGGCGATGGGAGAGAAAAGGGCTGGACGGAAGAAGCAAGAGGAGCCAAGAAAGTCTTTATGTTGCAGATGACAGGGGAAGCTTTAAAAGGTTTACCCTTTGTGATAGCATGGATGCACCTGGAGAACACTATGCTAAGTGAAATAAGCCAGCAGAGAAAGACAAATGTCGTATGATTTCCCTCACATGTGGAATCTAATGGACAAACTGAACTCACAAGAAAAATGGGGACAGGCTCATAGACGGAGAGCAGGATGACAGCTGGCGGGGAGGTTAGGAGGTAGAGGGATTGAGTGAAAATGGAAAAGGACTCATGGACCTGGACAACAATGTGGTGATTGCTGGGGGGAGGTGGGTATAAGGGGACTAAATGGAAATGGGAAAATACAATAAACATTAAATTAAAAAAATAAAGACATTAAGGAAAATGTCCATTACATTGTTTTGTCTCTCTTCACCCTGCCTTGTGCTTGTAGAATTTGGCAAGACACAAGAAAGCAAAAGGAGTCTACGTTTCATGTCTGTATTGATAAGAGACAGAGAGAAGAAAATGCATGGAAGAAGCTAGATGCAGAGATGAGGGACGCCACATAGGAAAGAAGGAATCCAAGGAATAAGTTCCCGTGGAAACTCTGGTGAGTACCTGACAGGGAATGAGGCCAAATTCTCAAAACCATTATGTGAAAGGGTGACCCAGGAGAACAGAGCACTTGATAAATAACATTTCTAGAAGGTATCTTTTCTAAAGCTAACAGAGTAATTGATGTTAAAAATCGACTGGTCACTCTCTTGAATTGCCCTGAAATGTTCAGAAAACCTTGTTCCAGTCATGTCATCTATTGAGGTAGATTCTTCCACAGATTTTTGTTGTTCAGACTTAACCAGGCTTAAAGTCTGCAATCCAGATTTTCTTGTATTGAAATGTAATGTGTTTTGTATTCAGACTACCTTGAGTGGTAGTCAAAAGCCTCAAAAAAAAAAAATGCTTGGGTAACTTCAATTGTCTTCTGAGTACATTTTGGGAGATTTAGAGGATAGAAAACAATTATTGTTCCCATGCTCTTTGGAACACTCAACCAAATGTTAAATGAACTTTTTAAAAATTTAAGATAAAAGCAAAAGAATTTAAAAAATTTGGTGTTCATATCTGATATTCATATATAATATCAAGTTATTGCAAAACTTAAGTAGGTTAAGAATTTCAACACACTAAATTTTATTATATTATACTTACAAACAAAATAGATAAGAAAAGGGATTAATTACTCAACTAAAGAAAGTAGGAGGAAGAGAATAATAAAATATAAGCCAACATTGGTGAAATAGAAACAAAAAAACGACGACAGCAGGGAGAGATGATTTTAACTTCCCCTCTGCATCAGCACTGCTCCCACCTTGGGGCAAGTGACCACTATCTCTTGCCTCTATTGCAATAGCCTCCTCACTTTTTCCACCTGCTTCTACTTATATTTGAAACTGTAAATCAGATCATCTCATTCCATCCACAGTATAAATCCAGTGTCCTTACCTTTACTTCTACAACTTTTTCTTTCTCTCTCACTCACTCTACTTGGGCCACACTGTCCTCTACAATCCCCAGCCATAACAGGCACGGTCACGCCTTAGGGCCTTTGCATTGGCTGTTCCCTCTGCAGGGATATTCCTTCCCAGATAAGCACACGGCTAACTTCCCTACATCCTTTAAATCTTTGTTCAAACCTCATCCTCTCAATAACACCTCTCTTTCAACTCTTCTTTAAAATTGCAACCCACATGCACTTCATATCCTACAGCACTTCTTGATCCAGCTTACCCTGCTCAATTCTTTTTTTTTTTTAAGATTTTATTTATTTTTAGAGAGAGGGGAAGCGGGGGAGACAGAGAGGGAGAGAAACAGCAATGTATGGTTGCCTCACATGGCCCTCACGGGGACCTGGCCTGCAACCCAGGCATGTGCCCTGACTGGGAATCGAACTGGGACCCTTTGGTTCCCAGCCCGCGCTCAATCCACTGAGCTACACCAGCCAGGGCTCCTGCTCAATTCTTTTCATAGCATTTTTCTTAATATTATTATAGTAGGTATAGAGCTAGTTAGCTATTAACAAAGGAAGAAAGCAAATGGAATCAGACACTAAGCCTGATTAACTAGGAAGGAACAGCTTCACAGACATCCCAGGGGACAGCTAATTGTGCTCCACCAAAGGGACTTAATCCCTGAGCAGGTGGCTTTCCACCCTTCCCAGGGAATAACTCAGAATAGGGAGGAGGGGGGGCGGGGATGGGGAGTGAGGGGGGACTGGTGAGCAGGAAATTCCTCTGCTGAGGCATACACAGTAGGAGCCAATATGGTGACATAAAGGGCAGGTGTCTAGTCTGGGGGAAAGAGCAGATAGGATAAGGTCATGGAACCCTTGAAGATCCAGGAAAGGGCTTAGATAGGGCAAGGGCCCAGCACAAACTCGGGAAGGATTAGAAAGACGACTGGTTAGTTTGAAAGAAAGCCTGATCTCTCCCATGCCCAAGATAATAGAAACAAAGCTTAAGAAAGGCCTGAGGTTCCTTCATTCATGTGCTCTCTCTCTGCAGCAGCTGTGTGAGCCTGGGTTGACGTGTGGCACTGACTGGGCTGAAGCACAGCTGGGAGCAGAGACTACGCTGGACTACTGCAGCCCAGGGTGATGCATTACAGTTGTGGATCCTGACCCTCCTGGTGGGACCCTCCAGGCCCAGGACTTCTTCTCCAGCAGACAGAGCTAAGCCACCTGGTTGTGAATGAGACATTAGGTACCTAAGGACAGTCTTCGGTTTTCATTCCAGCAAATCTTACCACGATACCTCAAGTCTTCCTAGGCACGGGTCCCCAAACTGCATTTCCTGTGACTATATGCAAGAATCCTGTTTGTACCAGCAACAACATCCCATATACTTAATTATACTCATTGTCTGTCTCTGCCTCATAAGCATAAGATCCTCATAAGATCCTCACACAGTAGGGATCTAAGATCTATTTATTTATTTTTCACTGTTCTTTCTGCTTTATTTTGTCTTCCCATCATAATCACTTAGAACAGAGCAGGAGCATGACCTACAGCAGTTACTCAATGTAATTTACCGATTACATGAACAAAGTATAATCGTTTAAAAAGCTACTGCTTTGAAAAGACACTAACAATCATTGGCATTATCCATCATTATAAAGAAAGAAGGCATAAAAACAACATTCAGAATGAAAAGGAGATAAAACTTTAGATATAAGAAAATAATATGAAGCATTTTATGCCAACAAATTGGAACACTTAGATAAAACAAAGTTTTCTCGGAAAAAATTCTAAAGTGATTCATTAAAAAGAAAAAAAACATGAATATACCAAGAACTTTTTAATATGTTGGAGACATTTTCTGTGCCTGGCCTAGCAATGGCTCGTGGTCCTGAGAAGCACCTGAAGCATGTAGCAGCTCCAAAGCATTGGGTATTGGATAAGCTGACCTGTGTGTTTGCTCCTCAGTGCCCACAAGCTCAGAGTATCTCCCTCTCATCATTTTCTTAAGGCAGACTTAAGTATGCCCCGACTGGAATTGAAGCAAAGAAGATCTGCATGCAGTGGTTCATTAAAATTGATGGCAAGGTTGAACTGATATAACCTCCCCTGCTGGTGTTATGGGTGAGATCAGTGTGACAAGATTGGAGAGAATTTCCATCTCATCTGTGACACTAAGGGTTGCTCTGCTAATTCATTGTATTACACCTGAGGAAGCCACGTGCAAGTTGTGCAAGGTGAGGAAGATCTTTGTGGGCACAAAAGGAATCCTCACCCAGTAGCCCATGATGCTTACACCATCCGCTACCCTGATCTCCTCATCAAAATGAATGACAACATTCAGACTGACTGGGAGACTGGCAAAATTACTGGTTTCATCAAGTTTGACACTGGTAACCAGCATACGGTGACTGGAGGTGCTAACCTGGGATAAATTGGTACGATCACCAAGAGAGAGAGGTACCCCAGTTCTTTTGACACAGCTCATGTGACAGATGCCAGAGGCAACGGCTTTGCTGCCCAGCTCTCCAATAGTTTTGTTGCTGGCAAAGGCAACACTCAAAGTGACACGACTGGAAGTCTTTGTACTTAATTAAGGGTAATACAGCATACATAAATAAATAAACTGGAGATAAAACTTACCCCGCAGGTTTTAACTCATCTGCAGGTTTTACAGGGGTGTTCAACAAACCTTTACAGGAACGATAACTCCCTACTATACAAACTATATCAAAAAATAGAAAGCTGTTCACCTAATTTTTTTATGCTACCATTGAAACACCGGAAATATATGAGAATCATTATAACCCAATCTCTTGTCTATAAATATACATGCAAAAAACATTAGTAATTTGAATCAAGAGTGGACTAAAACAAAGTAAGGTTTATTCAAAGATCTCAAAGAGGGCTTAACATAGGATATCTATCAACATAATCTCATCATTAACAAATTATGGGAGAAATATCATATATCAATTAAAAGAATATGATGTTGGTACATGAATAAGCAAATGGAAGAGAAAAAAAAGTTTACCCACACTCTGGCTGGTGTGGCTCAGTGGACTGAATGCCAGCTTGTGAGCCAGAGGGTCACTGGTTCGATTCCCAGTCAGGGCACATGTCTGGGTTTCAGGCCAGGTCCTGGGGGTCGGGGGGAGGCGTGCAAAAGGCAATCACACATTGATGTTTCTCTCCCTTTCTTTCTCCCTCCCTTCCCCTTTCTCTAAAAATAAAGAAATAAAATCTTTTTAAAAAAAGTCTACCCACATGTAAATGGGAATTTTAGTATATAATAAACAAATATGGGGAAAATAAATGGTACGGAAACAATTGGTTATTATTTTAAAAAATAGATCTCTACATTATACCACTCACAAAAATACATTCTAGATGAGTAAAATGTCTAAATGGGAAAAGTAAAACTTCATCAACTTAAATACTTTATTGATATGCACCAAAAAGAGAAGGGACAGAACAGAAGCAGATATTTGTAACATATTTGAGAAATGATTATTATCATGAAAAACAATTATATAAAAACTAAAAGTCAGTAAGAAAAAAAAATCTATTACAAAAATGGGTAATTACGCGGAAGGACAAGGAATCAAGTGCTGATGAAGCCGGGGGATCTGCTTGTACATGGCTGCTGGGCTATGAATTGCTGCAGCTACTTTCAAGAGCAATTTGTCAGTGTCTCCTAAAGTTAAAGATGTGCCCCCAAAAGTCCAGAAATGTCATTTCCAGTTATATGTTTCAGAGAAAGGTTTGTATAGATGCATATGCAAATGTGTTCACTGAACCACTGTTTATAACAACAAAAAATTGGAGAAAATCTACATGTGTACCTATGGATAGCTAATAAATTAGAGACATATAGTATTGCACATTCATACTTTGGCATAAAGAAGAATAGTTTAAACAAATGAACTACACATACCTGTAGGTTGGAATAACCCTGAAAATACTGTATTGAGTAAATAAGCAAATTGTGAAAAGAACATTTATATAAATTATTACTCTACATAGTTTGCTAAGGGCATAAAACATGGGCAGAAAGGATATACACTAACTTTTATAATATGAAGGCGTGGAAAGGGGAGTTGAACTGTATCTATGGTATAATTCTTAAAAAAAAACCCCAAAAACCAAAAAACACCTAAAGAAAAAAAGTCTAATATTTTCACCTGACCCTTGGCTCTGTCATGCTTGGTGAGTGGAAAGCCTGAAACAGGTTGTGTTTAAAGAGGCTGGTCCTTCATAGCAGAGATGACTCCACAGTGGGCAGAGCACGGCGTCATCGCTAGTGACTAGGATAGATCTGGTCACGTATAAACAACGGGTGTTATGGGGAGAATAAGCTTAGGGGTAAGAAGTGGGTTGGGTGAGACAAAAAAAAAAAAAAAAGGCAAAATAAAAGTATTCCAAAACTGACTTTAAGGAATCAAAGTCAGCTTGAAGTCTTTTGGAAATAGACCCACAAGTAAATAGGCAATCAAGAAGGACTGGTGAAGCTGATCTTTTTAAATATAATTTTCTTGCACAGTCAGGACTATAATCCGGGCCAACCGGTTCTGCTTGGATCCCTAGGTTCTAGGGCTCCAGGCCCTGTAGGTGCATGGAGACAGCAGGGTGCGAGTGAGGGGGGATAGTGGAGGTGTTCACGGCCTCACAGATTTTGGCAGGAACCTTTCCCTCCACTGCGATCCAGTCTCAAAACAGATTCAGAAGCAGAAATAAAGTATAACTCTATTCTTTACTCATAAATCTTTTTCTATTCCTTTTTATGAGAAATGAAAACAGAGAAAAGTTGAAATCCAACATTTCATTGGTTTAGAGAATTACAAACAATTAAAAACAAAACAAAACAGGACCTGAGTAGCAAGTGGGCCTCTTGTGTCTTCCAGCACGCAATGGCTGTTATTTAAGAAATCTTGATTTAGAAAACAAATTCCATGAACAACAAAAGAAAGTCTGCTGGCTTGATAATACTTTAAAAAAACCCAGCAGGCTTTTTAAAAAGGTCATTGTAAGATCAGCATTTATATCACCAACAATTTGTCAATAAATTAGACTTACTATTGTACAACACAGGAAAAAGCAATGTTTCTTGTTTATCTTTGGCTGCTGTTGACTTCTAGCTCTACTGTGGGAAAGAGAACTCAAACAATGCTAAGGTTTCCCTTAAAGAGATCCTGATTAGACAGTCTTGAGCAATGTGTGGAGCACAGTATACTAACACAGAAAGGCAAAATTAAAATCTTTGTCATCCCCTCCCCGTAAGCAAGACAGCCAAGTCACTCCAGTGTGTCCCCAGCCCAGAGGACAGCCTTCTCCTCCCATGACCTCGCTCTTTGCCCCGAGTGCCTGTCGCATTTAGCCTAATAGCCTTCTCAACCTCCTTTTCCATGCTATTCCCGTATCTTTTCATATTCTGGGCTGGCTTGCTTTGCTCCCAAACAAGGAAAGGCACCTACTGTATCTTAACTTTTCAGCATTACAAATGAACAGAATCGCCAAAGTGGGCATTATAAAGAATGTGAGAAATTCAATCACGTTTTTCCCCCTAGGTTCTATGACAAGGTTTAGGGGCACAAGAACTTCAATGAATTTATGTCTGCACATTCCTTGAAAGAGAGTTCATTCTAAGCTTTTATTAGATTATCATAGAGGTTAGCAACCATCATTTACTCCCTCAATAGTTTTATAAACTGGAAAATGAAGAACAGACATTGTTCCTTTCCTCTTGAAGACAGCTCTAATGGCAAAGAGTGGGCTGCTGCTAGTCCCATGGACTTTGGCCCTGTGCTCGTTACATTGTGAGAGCTGAGGGTAACCTGTCTTTACGAAAATGTTCATTCTTAATGATAACTGACATTTTTACTGAGGCCCTCGGTGTTCGCATCTCTCACCTGCCAGGTCTTTTGGCGTGCCTGTAAAATCCATTCGGCACAGATGGCTGTATTGCCTTTGAGTTCAGGAATGTCCATGTTCAAAGTGCTATTAAACCTCCCTAAGAGCTTCAATAGTGAACATGTTCCCTCCATTAACTGAAATCCAAGAAGGCGCCCATCCAAAGTCATCCCCACTTACTAGTATACACTTATGTCCTTCTCCTCAGTATCAAGCACAGAGGTTCAATCTTAAAATCTTTAATTTTTCAGGATTGTGGAAAAGGGAATTGTAGCAAGATTTTAAAAAATTAAATTGTAGGATTTTTAAACAGTACTTTGGTTAATATTCACAAAACAATAAAGTGATCAAACAAACTTGTACTGCTTTATATTTTTTAATGGCATTGTTTTATGCACTACTCCAAGGAATTATTTTACATTTAGTTTGCTGGTATAACGCCGATTCTGCTTTCAAGCATTTGCAAACTTTTAATGTTATTTGAAGTTTTCTAAAGGTTAACAGAATTGTAGGCTAGTAGTTGAAATGACTGACCTTGGAGCAGATTCATATCTCAGCTAAGCTACTTGCTAGCTGTGTGACTTGTACAAGGCTTATATAATTGCTTGGTGCCTCAGTTTCCTTATTTCTAAAATGGAGGTAATAATGGTATGCACTTCATCCCTGCACTTTGTATTATTATTATTGTTGTTATTAGTTGGCAATTTTTTGGTTATTATCTCATCAATATAATGTGCCCAACCCTTTAAATATCACCTCTGCCTTGTTGAGAGTTGAGCTGCTTTTGTTTTAGAGCCCACCCACCGAGTTTCTATGTGCTCTGACTTACAGTGACCCCTCGCCTATCGTGGGAGTTACGTTCCAGAGACCCCCGCGACAGGTGAAAATCCGCAAAGTAGCAGCGTTATATTTATTTTATTATTTATATATTTTTTGTTATTTATATATATATATTTATATATATTTAAGGCTTTATAAACCCTTCCCACACTCCAATAAACCTTTCCCACTCTCTTATAAACACTTCAGATGCTCTTAAACACTTTCTACAGTCAAAAAAAATTACCGCAAAATCCTGCGATATAGAGAAAACTCCGCGATACAAAATTAGATATATTTTTTTAAAAACCCACGATACAGTGAAGCCGCAATAAAGTGAACCGCGATATAGCGAGGGACAACTGTATTTCACTTAAACAGTATATCCAGAGTTCCTGGACAAATCCCAGTGGTACAACAAAACTAAAACAGGTTGTTTCAATTCCTTGTTTGTTCTATCAATGGAGGTAACTGGAATAAATGCAATGGTCCATTGTGGAAACAAATATCTGTGGTTTGAGCAGTCTCATTTCATCGTTGCTGAATGGTGATGGTCCTGGTTTGCAGGTGGCCATTCTGAACGCGTCACTGAAGGGTGGGGAAAAACCTCTGCTGGCTTTTCTTTTGCCTGTGACAGTCCATTGAAGGATCAGCTGAAATAAACTGTCTTGCCAGAGAGCCGGCCTCTCTTTGATGTCTTTCACAACAGAAAAAAGATCCTACATATTTAAATATAAATGTATCTATTGTTCCAACTATGTATCCACAAAGATCATTCATTTCTATACTAAATACACTATTTTAGATATTTATGCATCCATTCTGATCATCAATGTTAAAATGATGCTTAGACTTCCGCCAAGATGGCAGCGTAGGTGGTCGCACTCGCTGCCCGCACATCCAGAATGTCCATACAACTAATGCAGTAGCAAAAATTTAAACAACCAGAACGGACAGAATCGAACTGAAGGGAAGTCCGACACCCAGGAGGTAGGAGAAGACAAACATCCAGGCCGGTGAGCGGGGCAGAAACGGGCGGAGGAGGCA
>PVJI01000743.1:0-229110 GCA_004026765.1 Micronycteris hirsuta
AAATCATTGTCTTTTTCTTAAAACTTCTGTAAGTTTTGCCATCTGAAGTATGTCAAAGCTTAATTTACTTTAGGGAATATTAGATACTAAGAATACATGTGAATTAATTTAAGAAGGTAAAAAGAAATGGAAAAATGAATGGTTTGGTTTTTTTACTTTAAATCTTTAAAATTTTATAACCATAATTAAAATTTTCTCTACATCTTTTAAACACTATTTTTTAGAATAGGGTGTATATATCGCTATGCATACTTGTGTGTGTGTATACACAGTGAAAAGTCACCTGCCCTGCCCCTAGCCCCCCATGTCTCCCAACCACCCGAGGATGATCAATTCTTAACATCATTTTAAAATAAGAGTTCTCTCTCAAAGGCAAGCCAACGAGCAGGGCCTGACTGTTCGGGCTGGTCTTGGGGAAGCTCGTGAGGCTGTGGGGCAGGCAGAGGGCTGAGCTCCGGGTGGTGGCTCTGCAGATGGGTCCAAGGCAGCCGCGGTGGGCGGAGCTTGGAGCCGTGGGCGGGGCACGCCAGCTGGAACCCTCTCCTTCCCTTTGTGGGAAGGGTGAGGCCGTCCTGATTCATCCTGCACACCCTTGTCCCCGCAGGTTCCTACTATCTTACCACCACCTACGGGGCCCTGGAGCACATCAAGAACTATGACAAGATAACGGTGACCCGGCAGCTGAGCATGGAGGTGCAGGACTCCATCCACCGCTGGGAGCGCCGGCGCACGCTCAACAAGGCCCGGGCTTCCCGCTCCTCCGTGCAGGTGAGCCTGGGGCAGATGGTGGGAGGAGACCATGCCCCAGACACTGTCCCCACTGCCCGCGGGCTCAAGAGCAGGACACCGACTGGCTGCTCTGGCCGGCCGGCTCCTGCCTGCCCGCATGTGCCCAGCCCTGTGCCGCTTCCAGGGGAAGGGGATCTAGGAAAGTATCACCAGGCATTTGGTGATCTAGTTGGGTGGACAAGACCAGGATGGGGGGATGAGAATTTTATCCAACGTTCTTTAGCACCTACTATGTCCTCGCACCCTGGGAGGGCTGGAGATGTGGACATAAGTGGTGCCAGTCCCATTTTTAGGGAGCCCACGGGCTGATCCACAGCCTTGCTCCTGGGTACCTGGACAAATGCAGCGAGCGGCCACCAAGGTCCCGCTGCCCCTAACCTGCCCCTCCAATCCAGCTTCCCATCCCCCCAACCTCTCTTTGTGCAAACTCAGTACCCAAGCCCTTGGTGGCCAGACTCCTGGCTCCTCCTCCCTTCCCATCACCCCCACACCCCTAGGCTGCATCAAGTCACCCCGAGCTCAGCTCCCTCAAACTCAGCCTCTGCCCATGCCAGTCCATCTCCTTCTCTGGCTGCCTCTTGCCCAGCCTCAGTGTCTTCCCTGACCCCCCGCCTGTCTGCCATTCCCTGCAGCCTGAGTTAGATTCCCTGCTCTGTCCTTCCTGATGCTACTCTCCCCATTCCCATTACAGCGCCTGTCACACCATATTGTAACCGTCTACGTATGAAGGAGCTGTCATCGGCGGGGGAGGGCCCATGACTCCCTCTCAGGGGCTCCCCACCCAGGGCCTGGGGCAGAGTGGGACTGGGGTGTGTGCTGAATGGAGGGAGTTAGGACAGTGACCTGAGCAGCAAACCAGACGTGTCCCTATTTCAACTATGCAGACTCACCTTCCCAGTACCCAGAGTGCACTAGACCTGCACCCCAGCCCTGGCTTTCAAGATGGTCCGTCTGTAGTGAGAGACAAGGCCTGGGAGGCAAAAGCCTTGAGGTCTGGACTCAGCTGTGTACTAGCTAGCTATGTGACCTTGAGTCATCCCTGCCCCTCTCCAGGACTCAGTTTCTCTGTCAGCACAGGTGAGCCGTGGGCCAGATGAGCTCTGCCAGTCCATGTCCTAGGCTGCCAAGCTGATGGTCCCCCTCCTCCGATCAACGGTGTCTTGGTCGTGTGTAGTAACTGGCTCTTAGGCTGGCATGAGCCAACTCTGGGGCATGGGCACTTGGTTTCAGCCTGACCCATGTGTTCTTACTTCTTGCTTCCACCGGTGGGTTCCCGGTGCTAAGCCACGCAGCATCAGTGCCTCCCCACGGGGAGGCGAAGCCTAGGAGAGGGGCCTGGGGTCAGGACGGGGAGCCCCGTGGCACTGTTACTGGCATCTAGGGAGGGCAGCGCCCTCCACCCCCTCCCTGTGCCGCCTCTGCACTCTACACCTTAAGTCCCTTCCTTCCTTGGGAGTGGAAGCCCAGAGCCTGACAGCCATCGGTAGGTAGAAAGGGCCCTTGGGAGCCTAATGGGGGACAAGAAGGGCGCAGGCAGCAGAGAGTGAGCTGGGCTTCCCCTCTGGCAAGAAAGGGGCGATCCCGGTGAAGCTGTCGATACAGAGCCTGGCGCCTCGTATGCACTCGCCACCTGCAGCCACCAGCACTGTCATCCTCATCATCCTGAGATGGGGGGTCCCATCCTTCTCCGGGGTAGCCCCCGACACACCCCTTCCTGCCTGCCCTCACGGTGCTTGAGGAAAGGGAGCTCCTCCAGGCTCAGAGCTAGCTTTCTGTGCTTCCTCGCAGCCGTGGTGCAAGGCTGGTGTTATCCCAGTTTACAGTGGAGGAAGTGGAGGCTCAGGGAGGTCAAGGGCATGCAGTGAGTGGGAGCAGATTGAAAGCCAGGCGGGGACTGGGAGGCCCATCCTTCCACTATACAGTCCTCCTTCCCAGGCTGGTAGAGGAAGTTGGACGTGCCCTTGAGGTGTGTGTGCCCAGGAGAGCCACCACCCCCAGCCCCACAGGCATCCCTCACCCTGCCAGCGCCTCTCGCTGGCCTAAACCCCCCACCTTTCCCTCCCTCTTCCACCAAGCCTCTTGCTCCCCCCACCCCCCCGCAGATCCTTCCCTTAAGCCTCCCCCACCTCCAGCTTTCCCCAACTCCAGGCTCTTCCAGCCCTAAGGGCTGAACTCTTCCACCTGCCTTAGCAGTCCCGCTGAACCGTGGGATGCTGGGGCTGGGATCTGCCTCCAGTCTCCCGTTTGCGGCCCTTCCTGCCCTGCATTGCCCCTGGTGTGCTGGACTGCAGGCAGGAGGAAGTGACAGCAAGCCCATACACTGGCCACCAGGGGGCGCGCTCACTCATTGCCAAGACAAAGCTACTTACTCAGAATGGTCTGCCACACTGAGAGGTGAGGCTCAGAGAGGGAAGGGCCTCACCTTAGGTCACACAGCAGGGTCAGCCACAGGTTCCCTGATTTCCAGCCTCAAGACCGCTCCTACAGTCCCGTCTCTCTACAGAGAGGAGTCTAGAGCCCAGAGAGGGAAAAGGGCTTGTCCAAGGCCACTCAGCTCCTCATCCCTGTCCGAACTCCCAGCATGGGGGCAAGGGGTTAGACAGGACACCTGTTGGCCCGGCGTGACATCAGCCCCTCCATCTCACCCCGCAGGACTTCATCTGCGTGTCGTACCTGGAGCCCGAGCACCAGTCGCGGACACTGGCATCGCGGGCGGACACGCTGGCTGCGGCGCTGTGCGCACAGTGCGCGGAGAAGTTCGAGGTGGCGCAGGCCCAGGACCACAAGCTCTTCGTGCTGGTGGACGGGCGCTGCTTCCAGCTGGCGGACGAGGCGCTGCCGCACCACATCAAGGGCTACCTGCTGCGGAGCGAGCCCAAGCGCGACTTCCACTTTGTGTACCGGCCCCTGGACGGCGGGGGCAGCGGGAACCCGCCCTGCCTCGTGGTGCAAGAGCCCAACTTCCTGTGAGGCCCAGGCAGCCACGGCCCCTCCACGGCCGTGTTTACCAAAACTGGCGGCCGGAGAAGCGGGCAAACGGGGGTCACGCTTGCTCACCCCCGCACTCACACTCAGCTGCACCCCTCACACAGGCAGGGGTCCCGCATCTGACCCACACACTCTCAACGTGGATGCCCACGTGTCATCCGTGCCTGCAACCCTCTGGGCATGCCCAGGCCACCATGGCAGGACAGCTGTGAAAATGACAAGATTCAGAGGCCAAGTGTCGTTCCTGAAGGGGAGTCATGGCACTAGGAGGCCAAGTTACTTGTTAGAAAGGAAAACTGAGGCTCAGAGAGAGAAGGGACTCTCCAGCACAAAGAGCTCAAGCTGGCCCGGTTCACATGCCTCTGCCTCACCTGCCGTGGCCCCCCGGACCTGGAGGATTTCCCCTGCGCCCCCATGAGGGCGCTGGGAGGTTTGGGATGTGCCCAGGATCTCAGGAGTCTCTCTCTCAGGGTGTGTGTGAAGAGACAGGGTCCCATCCTGCCCCCCGAGCCTGCCCTCGGCTACCGGCACCCAGTCCCTCCCGCAGCTTCTGATCGCCTCCGGACGCAGCGAGACACGCACGGCGACTGCCAAAGGGGGGCAGCTCCATGGCTGCATGGGCGAGCCCAGCCTCGGCCACCCAGGAGCGCGGACAGGGCCCTTCCCCTGGCGGACGCCCCGGGGCTGTGGCAAGAGGACTGTGCGGGGAGAATGGAATAAAAATCCCTTTAAACTGGTATCTCCTTTTCTCGAGGCTCTGACGCTCTGCTCGGGCCCGCCAGGCAGCCCATTAACAGCCTAACTCCCTCCCCGGGTGGCGTTCAGAAGGGCCCCTGCTTTCCACTGAGGGCCTGTCCTTTGAGACCTTGCAGTGTACCCTCAGCCCTCGGGGCCTGGCCCTTTGTGCCCCTCAGCCTGGTCATCTCCCGCTGCCCCATCGTCCTTGGTTCCCCTTGTTCTGACCTCTGGATAGTTTTCCAGTCTCTCACTTTCCTGGCGCTGCTACGCTTCCCAGCAGCCAATCCCATTCCCTAAAGCCTTTGCCTGGTCACACTCCTCTTTATCCTTCAGAGCCCATTTCCTCCAGGAAGGCTTCTCTGACTTCTTGGGCTAGCCAAATAGTGCTTGTTCACTTTGCCACAGCTCCCTGGGCTCATCTCTCTGACAAGAGATGCCCCATCTGATCACAGTTGTCTGTCCTACTTCCGTGTTCTCCGCCAGGTTTGGACCATTCATGTCTACGTCCTCAGCATTGATGAAAAGTACGTGTTTGTGGAGTGGCTTCTAATGTCACACTCTTCTAGGCCCCGGGGAACAGCAGAGGATGAAAAAAGTTTGTGCGCATAGCAATGAGCCGAGCGCCCAAAGGAGGTCAGCTGCCCTACCTGAGTTAAACTCCGGGAGGTCAGCCAGCCCAATCGGCCAGTCCACAGACACCTGGAGGGTCTGGCTGCAGGCCAGCCCTGTGTGCGACATGGGGATCGGAGCACTTTCCAGGTGGGGGGAGGGGGTCTGTAACAGAGGAGGAAACGGGCAAACCCAGAAGCTGAGGGCAGCCAGTCGTACTCTCCGAAGCCCTGAGCCTTACCAGGCAGCCGGCCCGCTGCCTCCGCGAGGCCTGAGACTGGTGGAGACCATCAGGGCGGTGCCCATTTACCCAAGCACCTCTTGCCCAGGTCGGGCCCAAGCTTGGGTGGGGCTGGATTCAGAGGGTGGATTGAGCACCAACCCAGCCCTTGGGCATTTGGTTAAGCTCCCAGGAAGGGAGCAGCATCAGCCCATTCTCAGGACAGAGAGGAGCACTGTCAGAATCCCGTGGGAGTGAGTGAGTGTGTGTACTTGTGTATGCGGGGGCACACACCAGGCCCACCGTCCTACAGCCATTGGGGTCCACCTGTCATCGGGAGAGACCAGTGTGGGGGGCCTGACCCAGGGCTACCAGGCAGGGCCATGGCACACGCTGATCCCGCGGAGCTGCCTGGAGCTGAGAGCAGTTCCCCTGTGTGATTTTGTTTGACCTGCATGACAGCCCCTAGGGGAGGTACTTGTGGATGAGGACAAGGAGACTCAAAAACAGGGTGCACTGGTCAGCTCCAGCGGCTTTGATGGCAGAAACTATTTCCTCATAGTTCCGGCGGCTGGAAGGCTGAAATTCAGCTGTCGGCAGAGTTGGCCTCTCCTTGGCTCACTGAGGGCCACCTTTGCGCTGAGCCCTCACACGCTGGGACAACCCTGGGGTCTTTTCCTCTTCCTAGAAGGACACCAGCCCTGCTGGATGCCCCCCCCCCCACCCCACAGGACCTCATTTAACCTGAGTTAACTCTTTAAAGGCCCTGTCTCCAAACACAGTCATGCCCTAAGGCCCTGGGGTTAGGGCTTTGGCATCTGAACTTAAGGAGACAATTCGGCTCATAGCAGGTGGCTGGCTAGCCCAAGTTCCCGTAGCCAGTTAGAAGCCAGAGTGAGGCTTGAACTCAAGGCTGACTAACCCCCTCCAATCTAGGGTTCTCTTTCCTGCCCCATACCACATCCCAAGTGACCCATTTCCTACTTTGGTAGAAATCCAAAGTCAGACAAGCCTTGCCTGTCGCACGCCCCAGCTCTGGTGAACTTTCCTGCGGCAGCCGGCCCTGGAGAGCATCAGAGGGCTGACCTGTTGGAGAATCCACTGAACGAGGCTCGAGCAAGGGGGCAGGAGCCCAGAGCTGTGTGTGTGTGCACATGTGCATATAGGTGTGTGTGTCCAAGGGTGTTGGGACCACAGGCCATGACAAAAAGCAAGGGCTCATCTGTGTCCCCTCCCTGGCATTTGTCCCCACTTCCGTTGGCAGGCTGGCTCCCTCCTTCCCTCTGCCTTTCCTGGCCCTGAAGCCTAGAGTTCGGAGAAGCCACCAGGCTTCTACAGAGATGGGCGTGCCCTCGCCCTGCTGTCCCTTCAAGCCTGGGCCTCGCTGTGTCCCCGGCCTAACCCAGCCTTTGCACCTGGGGCAAAGTCTCACTCATCATGAAAAGTGTCCAAGTGGCCCTGAAGTTGCCTGGCCCGTGATGGTTTCACCTTAATATGGGGACAGGTCAGCAGGTGAGGTGGGCGGGAAAGACCAGAGACCCTGAGAGAGAAGAGAGACAGAGAGGGGAGGGCGGGCTCCTCTGCATGCAGGGTAGATGCCCTTCACCCCCACTCCTTCACCCCCCTCACAGACAAGCCTGCTGTCCCATTGGTGGGCCTGAGGCCCTTTCTGGACGGCTGCTCACACATTTGTGGGTGTGGTCACTGTGCGTGCTCTCAGTAGGCCAGAATCTGGTACCGGGGCCGCCTGCTGTTCTGCAGGGTCATCTGAGGTGATGGACGTGGGGAGTCTCTGTGGCAGAAACCAGGCCCTTCCTTCACTAGAAGGTTGCATGGAGCAGGGCTTTGGGGAGTGTCCTCTCCCTGCCATTTGTCCCCTCTCCACTTGGCGGGCAAGAAGAGTTGGAGCAAACATGAAGCTCGTGTGGGCTGTGCCAGGAGGATGAAGTCTTTTGTCTCGGTCCCAGGAGTCTCATGTCTTCTGCTAGCTCCTACAAAACTGGCAGGTGGCTTTGGTAGCTTGGAAATAGGGTGAAATCTTAGACTTGACAGTTCTTGACAAGGAAGATGGAAGAAAGTGAAAAATCACAGAAAACTGAACTAGAAGTGTGCTGCAGTCTGGGTAGCCGGTCATTTCAAGGTGGCTTAAACAGGAAGCCTGAGCAAGGACTTGTGGGAGATGGAGCTGAAGGGGCAAGTCGGGCAGGGCCTGAGTGGCCCTGGTTGGCAGCACAGGGAGTCTGGAAATGTCCACCCATGCAGAACAGAATTGCAGGGGGCCAGATGAGAGAGAGAGAGAGGAGAGAGAAGAGTTACAAACCGATCTGCAGTTGGTTAGCTGCCTGTGCCGGCTGCCACAAATACCAGGCCTGAGGTCACTTAGCAAAAGGCACTGGGTACCCCAAGGCCTGCCACCACTTGTCAGCTGCCCATAAGGCTCACCACTGAAATAGCCTCGTGCTCTAAGAGAGCTGGATGAGGCGGGGCCTCAGGAGATCACCAGGGTAATGCAGATTCCGATTTGGCCCTGTGGGTGAGGCTCCACTCAGGAAAGAGGACGTCCACCTGCCAGCTGTGTGGGTAGAAGGTTCAACATAGGGACAGTGGCAGCTGTCCCTCCAGCCCTTGCCCTGAAGCCACACAACTCATTTCCCCCTATACATCCTGGCCCCCCCTCCCCCAAGCCGTTGTCCCTCCCAGAGCCCAGGGTGAGTGCCTTCGAGCAAGGGAGTCTGTGTGCGGGCCCTTTAAGAGGACACCTGGATGGACAGAATTCCTACTGATTTTCACAGATATCGTGGGGGCTCATCTTCCCAGGACTGGTGCTCCAAACTGGGAAGCCCGTTGTGGGGCGGGGATCCCTCTCTGCTTAGGGAGGACCACAGATTTTGCAGTTTCCAGTCAAAGGTGCCAGGAGCCCTTCCCTAAACTGTACCTTTGAGCAGAGATGACCCTCTCTGCTGCCCCCTGCTGTTCAACTCAGATTTTGGTCTTCTGTAAGTCTTCACTGAGAACTCAACCTCACTAGGTCACGAGCCTTCTTTAGGTCCTGGGTTTGGCTTAGAATCCTGGAAAGCATTCTTAGTTACAGGTAGACCTTGGAGGAGTTGTGGGTTCGGTTCCAGATCTCCGCAGTAAAGCGGGTCGTGATCTCACTGCTGGAGGAGGGTCCTGCCTCCAATTTGTAAAACCCACAGCACCTGCGAAGCGCAACAAAACGAGGTGGGCCTGTGCGCCCCACTCAGCTGCTGAAAGTTGCAGCCCGGGTGAGTCCAGGAGGTATGAAGGACCGCGAGCAGGCGGCCTGGGAGCGAGGGAGGCTTTGGGGTGGAATCATGCCCTTCTTGGAAGAGCAAAGGAGATCTGCCCTCTTGCCACAGCCAGGAAGAGAAGTCTCCCCGGAAACCAGCCCTGATGGCGTCTTGACCTTGGACTTCCAGGACTCCAAACTGTGAGAAAATTAATTTCTTCTGTGCTCTTTAAGCCCCCGGTCTGTGGTGGAGTGTCATGGCGGCCCGAGCAGCCCAGGAGGGGTGGGCCGCCCTACTGTGTGAACCGATGCGAGTAAACGTGTGGGTTCCCACAGCACATGGCGCAGAAGTGTCCAACCTTCTGGCGTCTCTGGGCCCCACTGGAAGGAGAGTTGTGTTGGGCCGCACATTAAAACCACAAACACTAACGAAAACGGATGTGCAAAAAAAAAGGTTTTAAGTAAACTTACGATTTTGTGTTGGGCCGCATGCAGCCCGCGGCCCCGGGCTGGACCCCCATCGTGTTGTTCCGTAAGTGCTAGCAGTTGTCTCACTCCTTCCGCAAGTGTTTAGCCACCTGCCCCGTGCTGGCTGTGGCCTAACACCCTGGCGGCACGCAGTAGATGAAGCTGCCCTCGGGCGGGGGAGGTCACTGGCATTGACCGCGTGCTCGGGCGAGTCATCAGCCTCTCACTGTGACTGGCCAATAACAAGGCTGTGTCGGAATGGGAGGACGAAGCTCAGACAGGGCTGGGCTCTGGAGAGGTGGCCCACAGGCACGCAGCTCTCCCAGCTGTCCCGCCGCAGAAGCCACCAAACGAGGCAGTCACCTCAGTTGCTTCCCGTTCCTGACACTTGCAAGCTGGCTAGCCCCCGGGCCTGGGCAGGCGGCACGGGTGTTTCGCCAAATGGCTCCAGGAAAGCCCAGCTGCCCTGAGCTTTCCTTTTGACTGAGCAAGGTCACTGAGCTGTCGGGAAGTTCCCCATCTGGGTTGGCCGCAAGGGAGCAGAGAACATGCTTTGGAAAGTGTGGTGCTACCCAAAGGCTTTTGTAAATGTCAGAAATATCTTACTAGGAATTTTTTGTGAATACACATCAGAAGGGCTGGTAGATACTGATATTGCTGTATCTAGAAGTTTCTTTCCTGGGACTGGCATTGGTGGACTTCTAAGCTCGCTGGGACTCAGAAACAAATTCCAGCAGAGGTCGCTGTTCCTCAGTGTGTCACCAGGCAGCCGGTGGAAGCAACTGGCTTTCTGTGAGTTGCGTGAGAAACTCTCGTTTATCAAGCACTCCCTGCATGCAAGAGTTTGCATTATTTTACATCTATCCTCATCCACTCTTTATTCGTTCAAAAGTACTTATTAAGCTCCTACTGTTTCCCAGGCATTGATGTAGGCCAGATAAACTGATAAACATATAATGTCAGGTTGATAAGTGCTATGAAGAAAGAAATAAACAGAGTCAGGGGATAGAGTGTGGTGAAGGCTGGTATTTTAGCTGGAGTGGCCAAGGAGGGCTTCCCTGAGGAGGTGACATTTGAGCAGAGATCTAAATGGAGTAAGGGAGCAAGACAAGCGGGGTCCTAACAAGAGCAAATGCCCTGACATGGAAATCTGGCTGATGTGTTTGAAAACAGCAAAGGGGCTCCTGTGTCTGGAATGTGGTCAGCAAGGGACCAGGGAGGGGTGACTCAGTGTGCTCACTCAAAGCCTTGTGGGACAGGATAGCACCCTAGTTTTTGTCCTGCGTGTGTTGGGAAGCTGTCGGCGGTGATTCTCAGTGCTAGCTGTTCGTTAGAATTGTCTCAGGAGTGCTAACCCCAGAGGCGGGCCTCACCCCAGACAACTGGACTCAGAGCTCCAGCACTGCAGCCTGGACACGCTGGTGTTTTCTAAGTGCTCCCAGCCACACTGATAAGCAACCACGGCTCAAAGCCACGGCATTCGATGTCGCATGTGAAACCACAGTAACAGCTGCAAAAACATGATGCAGACACCATTATTAATGATAATCTGTGCCCTCTGGAAAGATAACATTAGATCTATTAGGTACATGTAAATGAGGCATGAATCATTGAAGGTGGCTCTTTAAAACTGAACTTGAATTTGGAACACCTGCCTCCCATTGACCCAAACGCGTCTTTACTGGGGAGAACGCAGCGTCTAAAGCATCCTCAGTCACCCGGTGCTACGGTGACTGGCATGCTGAGCATGGAGAGACGGCGAAAGGACGGGCACCCTTATGTTCCTGTGTATTGTTCAGAATGTGACGTTTTGCTGCAGAGCTCCCCCAGGCAATGTCTGGATTTCCACGGTGCTGCTGTCAATAACAAGCACAGCAGGATGCCCGTGGTCACGTGTCCATAACCTGTAACACGCCTCTCACATCCTTGCCCTTCTGCCTGGGCCTAGCTCTCTCGTTCTGTCTGCGCCGTCCTGTGATCTGCCGAAGGGATCTAGGGAAATAAGGATGCTAATGTAATGGAGCAAACCTGTTGACTCTGATCTGGGAAAAAGTGTGTTGGGGGTCTCTTAAGGAAACGTCAGGGCATACGTAATCTTTAAATCATTTCCTCAAGCGAGGTAGGCCAGCCATGGCCACTGTGCCTTTCCTTCGAGAGCAGAACCCCTGCCCAGAGGAATCTCGTACCCACGTGCCCTGCATGGACCCCATTTATTGCAAAGTAGAGTGTGAAGAGATTCCCTCCTTGCCTGAGCGGGGCTCCCCACTGCCCTGGGGAGGTCAGCAACAGGCAGGAATATGCGCCCCATCTGCTGGAACCTCACCTGCTGGCACCCTGCAAGCCCTTCTTCCCGCCCACCTCTTCTCTCACCCACCCTGCCATGGCTGCGCCAGCCCCAGCAGCCCTGGCCCAGGAAGCCTGGAGATGCAGACGGTGATGTTTGCATTTCCCACATTCCAGCCAAAGGCTGACATTCATGTGGCTAAAAATCAAATAGCAGTTGGATGTGCATTTAGGAGAGCTTAAAGCTCATGTGAAGCTTTTTTACTGGCCTCTGAAACATCTATCTCCTTGCAATTAAAAAAAAATCAAAGAATGGTGGACCCTAAACAGCGTGGTGGGACAGCAGAGATGAAGGGTATGGCGGGGGGGGGGGGGGGGGTCTTTCTTTGTTCTTCGGTAGAGCGCCTAGCGAGGTGAGAAATGCACAGTAAATGGTGGTGCTGTGGGCTTACAGATCAATATCCCCTTATTCAATAGCTTGGCGAGATTGTATTCAGAGTGACCAGGCACCTGTTACCTCGAGATTACTTTTACAAGGCAGAGGTAAGGCACCCAGTCAGCTTCTTGCTCGAGCTTTGGGTACCTGAAATCTCTCTGTGCCCACCTGAATCAAGAGGTTCGTCCACACCCACTCCATCATTTTGAATACTCTGCACTTACGCACTGTATTTCAAAAATCTCTGCAAGGCTTGTTTTGAAACAGAGCCACCTTCCTTGTCCCCTGCCCCGCCCCATTCCTTCTCCTTAGAGAACACTTTGAACTGTTCCATTTGTTTATCTCGAAATAGCGTTCTCACAGCACTACTTGTTGGTTTCTCAGTTTTAACCTTTAAATATTAACTTCCCACTCTACAGGATGAGAATTTAGTTCTTTACACACAGACTGCCTTTCACACCGCTGCACATGCACATTTGTGTGTGGGGAGGGGGTGCCTAGACACTATAGCACTACACAGCTGGGTAGTGGTTTTGTTCGTTAATATTCACTGTTACATGATTACTCCTGTGCTGTTTTCACATGAGCCACACGGTGAACAAGAATTAGTTTTGCCTTCTCTGCAAGGAGTATGTGACCTAACGACGTAGATAAAGTGCCAACCATTTAAAAAGTGGGGAACACGGGCGACATAAATAGATAATTTTTTCAGTAATTATAATCATTGATGGTAGTATTATTTTGAGATATTCTAATTGTATCATCCCTTGAGAGCCAGCATTCCTGATATGGAAGAGATACAACATATATGAGATTAATTCAAATCTACCAAACTAAATAAAATCCTAGTAGTCCTGAATTTGAACTGGAAATAACAGTATGAGCTGCTGAGGTATTTTATCACAGGCATATGTAATTTACATACATGCTTATATAGGTACATAATATTCCCCCTGCCTCTGTTCATAGGAAAGACCTAGAAACCATTTCCAAACCAGCAGTGAAGAGCCCTCCTGGCACTTATATTGTCTTGAAAAGAAACCAGGATTTCCTGAAGAAATAACTTCTCCCTTCTTTGGGACAGGAAATGCACAAGGTGAGAATGGTCATCTTGATATACCAGATAGGACGGAAGCTATCGAAGTTTACTGGGGGATCAGCCTGGAAGATTCCATGGGCCATAAAAAGGACTCTTTGAGCTTCAAAAAGTGCAATGGATTAAAACCCATTTGATATATTTAAGCGATGAATTAAAAATATTTAGAAAGCTTATTTGATCACCTTTTAAGGAAGAAAGAGAACCAGTTAAAAAAATAAACTAGGTAAAGAGGGCAAAATTGAGTGTTTTCCCCGCCTATCCTACATGAGCTGTACCGGGGGGATAGCAGTGACGCCTTATGAAGTTATTGAAGCTAATGAATGAAAACAAAATGATAGCATTCCACCTGTTTGCAATTCCTTGATGAATGAATGGGTCCACGCGTGGAGCATCGGCCACCACTGACATCAAAAAGGAGGAAAACAGCCACAGTGCGCCTTCTCTCCAAATAGATCAGACCAGGGTCTGCGCGAGCCGGCGACCCAGCTGCTCGTTTGTAGGGGGCACGGCGTCAGACAAACACACTCAATTGCACGTGAAACAGTCAGCACAGCCCAGACTAAACACTGTACAGACCGACGGCCTGCATTCTCCAACAGAAAGTGGAAGGAAAAGAGAGATGAGGGGGAAACCTGTAGGCTAAAGGGGACTGAAAGGCATTACCATTTTTATTTATTTTTTAATTTTTTTAAACTTTTTTTAAAAGATTTTATTTATTTTTAGACAGAAGGGAATGGAGGGAGAAAGAGAGGGAGAGAAGCATCAATGTGTGGTTGCATCTCATGTGGCCCTCACTGGGGACCTGGCCTGCAACCCAGGCATGTGTCCTGACTGGGAATCGAACTGGTGACCCTTTGGTTCACAGGCTGCACTCAATCCACTGAGCTACACCAGCTAGGGTGAAAGGCATTACCATTTTTTAAGAAGTGGGCAAGACTAGACCGGTGTCTGGGGACACGCACGTGTGATCAGACCACAAAGGACACAGGGAGAGTGGTTGCTCTGGGGGGAGGCAGTGCTGTGACTGGAATGCAGCGTGAAGCGGGGCTTCTGAGGTGGCTGGGGTGATGGTCAATTTATGGGTCGATTCGGCCTGGCCGCAGTGCTGGTGTTTGGTCATTTAATCTGGATGTGGTTGTGAAGGTGTTTTGTGGATACTGACGTTTGAATCGGTAGACTTTGAGTCAAGCAGATCACCCTCCCTCGTGTGGGTGGGCCCCCTCCAATCGGCTGGAAGTCTTAGAATAAAGCTGACTGCCCTGATCAGGAAAGAAGTCCGCCAGCAGACAGCTTTGCACTTGAACTGCGCCTCCTCCCTGGGTCTCCAGCCTGCGGTTCTGGACTGACCAAGTCCCCACAGCTGTGAGAGCAGCTCCTCAAGATAAGTGTCTCTGTAGGTATGTACAGTACACACACACCGTCAGCTCCGTTGCTCTGGAGAGTCGTGACCGATACAGCTGGTCAAGTTCTAGTTCTTGATCTGAGTGGCAGTTACAAGGGTCTTCTCCTTATAATTCACTAAGCAATACACTTGTTTTATATGGTTTTTGATTTTTTATTTTATAATGAGAAGGTAAAAAATAAAGGGTAATTTGTGCATAGGTGTGTAAACAGGTAGACAGGGGACCCCAAGGATGAATACCAAACTGTAGCGGAGATTTCGGAGGGAAGGGGACGGCCCTGTTTTCCTCTGGGTGTTTCTGCGCTCTGCACCTCAGGTGCCAGAGAGCGGGTTTGCACGTTTTGGATACAATTAGGGAAGAAACGCAGGTCCTAGTTCTGGCACACCTGGGAAAGTCAGCCTCATTGGAAACAGAAAATGGCTTCGTACAAGGGAGGGAGAGCCCGTTTCTACGGGGCGCCGATGAACCATAGGAGAAAAAACGACAAGGCACTGTGATCAGGACACCGCTGTTTTTTGAGGAACGCCCCACAACTGCTTTGCCCCTCACAGCCACGGACATTCAGGTTCCTGTGCTTGTCACACAGGTGGAAAGACGTTGTTCCCCACAGGGAGGAAGCTCGTGAAGCAGCGTCGACAGGATGGCTAACAGTTCCAGAAAACACAGAGCTTTTCCCACAGGCATCGTGAGGCCTTTTAAGGCACGCCCTTTAAAAATTTGACTTTTCAGTATTTGCATTTTTTTGGACATCGTCAGCAGGCCCTGGGGTTGCCCACGTTGAGCATTAGTGGTGAGCACGGGCAGAAACCGTGCACTTGTTACTTAGGACCCTGGACCCAAGTCCATAGGGCGGTAAGAGTCCTTTATCCTGAAGGCATTTGATGAGCCCTGCGAGGCCCTTACTGAGAAAGAAGGTTTGTGCTGATAAAAAACGGGCTCATGAGACACAAAGTATCACCCTTGAACTTGTCAGACAGGCCTGCTTGCCAGCATCTCACCTTCCATTCAAACTTCATGGCCTCAATCACTGTCAAGACAGGTTTCACAATATGAAGACAGGAGGTTATGAGTAACGAGTTTAGTAGGTGTTCCCTTTTTTCTTTGCTTTTTCTCTAGCTATCTAAACAGCCAGCTATATGACTTATTATTATTTTTTAAAGATTTTACAACCAGGGACTGAACCTGCAACCCAGGCATGTGCCCCGACTAGGAATCAAACCTGCGACCTTCTGCTTTGGGGGATGACACCCGACCAACTGAGCCACACTGGTCAAGGCTATATGGCTTAGTTTGGAAAACAGCCTTATTGAAGTATAATTAACAAACCACATAACTTCCGCTTAGCATGTACAATTCAATGGGTTTTGTATACTGAAGAGTTCTATAATTATTGCCACAATCGATTTTAGAGCATTTCCATCACTTCAAAAACACTCTCCATGCGCCCTACACCTGGTGTGAGGGGCGACCCGGCCCCTGCTGTTGAGATGCAAAGACAGTGCGGGCAGAGAAGAGATTTCTGGTGGGTGGGAGTGGAGGAAGCTGGAGAAGGTTCCATGGAGAAGCGGCGCTTCCAGATACACCTTGAGGGCCCGTCAGATGGAAGGCAAGGCAGTGCGGGGCAAGAGGGGGACCAGGAAGCACAGGCACGGGGCGGGGGGGGGCTGGGCTGGGCAGTCCAAGGAGCAGCGGGCAGATGCAGAGCGAAGGGAAGGGGGGAGGGGAGGGGAGGGGAGGCCAGGGGCAAACACTGCAGTCAACGGCCCGAAATTAAGACACAGGTTCAGTCACAATCTTTATTTTTCAAGACTTGCTCACTACTGAGGAATAAAACACAAAAGCAATCAAAACGTATTATTTTCTGAAAACAGTTTTCCATCTGGGGCCTCCAGTGCCCTTCAACAAAATCATTTTGAAGACTTAAGAGGCTCCAGCTTCAAAGTCCTCAGTATGGGGAGGGATTCTTTCCCTGGCTACAGAGGCCCAAGTGAACGTCCTGTTCCTGAAAACAAATAAGCAAAGAAGCTTCTCCGAGAGCAGAGAGACCTTTCTCAACAGAGCTTTACCCAGCCGAGTCTGCAGCTTTCCGGAGCGCTGCGCGGGGCCTGCAGGGGACTGGCAGGCAGGAAATGGCCTGGGGTGCAGCCCAGCCCCCCTCTGGCTCCATCCACTTCCGATGTGCACACGTTCTCAGGCTCACACTTGGAAAAGCAGCAGGAAGGCCATGGTTCAGTAGTAGCCCAGGCACACCTGGTCCATGGACGACTTTATTCTGTAAGAAACAGGAAGCGGTTGGTGAGCCACACCAACGTAACCCAGCGTGGGACAGGCAGTCACTTATGACAGACCCCCATCACAATGAGCGCTGAAAACGCATCTCTTTCTCTTGCGTCCACAGTGAGAGGCAGTGGCCAGGGGAAGCCCAGGGCCCACTGGCAGACATGGAGCTGCTGCCCCCTTGTGCTCGCAGAGCGACACTGACTTACCTGTCGATCGGGTAAGGCTCCTCGCAGAGGTTGACCAGCACGTACAGGTGTCGCAGGGCGTACTCATACTAGAGGGACACAGACCACGAGACACCATCAAACATCACTGTCTCACCACTCAATCGCCTCTTAACTTGGGCCCGTCCCACTTTTGTGGTTACACAGGTAAAGCACCTTGAGGTCATGGAGCCCTCCCCACCTTTTGATGATCCGGTCAGATTTATGAGCCATCTGCCCCTAAAGCGCCCCGTGCGCGGGGGCTGGCAGGCCTCCGAGAGTCAGACCCTGGTCAGGGGTCCTGGTTGAGAACCCTCGTGGCTCTGCTCCGCTCTGGCACCTAGCACCTGACCTGGCTGTCTGGCTTTGCTTCTGGAAACCTCATTCAGGGAGGGCACACTGATGGGGGAGACGGATGGTAAGTGAATGTCAAACTGGGTCATAGCAGGTTAAGACCAAAATAGCTGGGGATGCTTTGACCTTTGGGCCACAGTTGGCTGACACCTTCCCTAGAGGCATCACACAGCACTGACCAGGGAGGGGGCTTTTTAGGGACCTTCCAACCCTGACATCCTACAGTCTGCAAACACTTGGTACCTCCCCTTTCTCCACAAGCCAGGGCCTGACTTCAACAGTAAGTCTTGGGCGGGCGGAGTCAGAAGAGACCTGGGAGGGAGAAAAACCTGTGTGGCTGGCGAGCAGGGCGGGGGTGGGGCGGGGCAGGGCCAGCAGCCGTGTGAAGAGAGTGAGGGTTGAGGCGTCTATGACTGGTCAGCTCCTACCCACGGGGATAAGGACGAGTGTCTAGAGCCAGGATTTATGGCCAGGGAGTTGGGACAACCTTCTTCCTCTCAGCCCTGTCAAAGGCCTCTGAGCGAGCCTGTTGCTCCCTGAGCCTGGGTGGGACCTTCCAGGAGCCAATGCATCTGATGGGTGTCCCATGGACAATGTAACTGAGCTTCTGGGTTGCAAACGAAGGGCCGGGGCACAGCGGCCGGGCAGGGCTGGGCTCACCGTGGGGGAGTGCCAGTTGAAGCAGTGTGCGCGGAAGTGGGTCACAGCGGCCTTGTAGCAGTCGTGCGCCGTGAGCTCGGCTCGCTCGGACAGGAGCCGCTCCGTCTTGTCATCAGACCCCGTGGCCAGGTACACGATCTTCCGCACCGACTTCTCCATCACGTTCCTGCTCTGTGAAGGAGCACGCCTTTTCAGAGTGCGTCTTACCTAACGAAGCCTCTCCCGGGACCCTGGATGGGTGAGAGGCTTCTCTCCACACAGCCCCACCCCGTGCGCTATAGCAGCTGCCCGCGGACCCGCTCTGCAGATAGCAGATGGCGTGACGCGGGCGCCTGTGACGGCTGGAGACCTTGCAATGTGTTGTGTCCCTTAGGGATCTCCTGGCAGGACGGAAACATCGACACCCAAATACCTGAAGAGCAGGCACACATGGCCCACTCTGAGGAAACGGGGATGTAGAAATCACGCCCCAAATTGATTGCGGCACCTTTGCCCGTTCCAGAAACCACCAAGTGGGGATGCAGAAGGACACCAACGAGGACACTGTTTTCTTCCCAATGAAGAAAACCAACATTCAGAGGAAGCTGATGCCTCACTAACCAAAATTGACAGTCGAGGCCTCTGACACGCCACCCCAAGCCTGAAAGCCACAAAGGCCCTGCACCCACTGCGTGTCAGGCCAGGGGCTCTCCACGCATAAGGCCAGACCCACGGGGAGCCCAGACCTCGCGGGGCTCCGTAAGACCCGCCTTTCCAACGACATGACTATGAGAGGCTGCGTTTTCCCCACGCGCTTTGGCCAAAGGAGCCCAGCAGAGCAAGGGCAGAAGCAGGTACAAGGACCAGCCAATCCCACCACGCTGGGCAGAAAAGACACTTGCAAAATGTAAAGTAATTCCACTCTTCTCACCAAAGCTGCTTTTTAGGAAATGGCTATTTTTCATATAAAATACATGAACACAAAATGGGTTTATTACTGTCATTTCTAAATGAGTTAATATTTCTTAAATCTCAGTGTTTATTTCTAATGCAGGAAATACTGACATAACCCGCATAAATGTCAGCTCTTTGGGATGACGAAACTCAGAGTGAAAATAAGTCTAAGACTAGAAAGCAGGAGAACTGCCATCTCACGCTGGGGCGCCGACGAAAAGCCTGCCCTGGTTAACGAACCGCAGCAGCCAGAGAGACCGGCTGTCGGGAACACTGGGTGCAGGGCGTGGAAAGTGGGCTCACAGCTGCTCCTGTGCCAATGCCACAGTGACTAATAAATAACAAGAGTACAAACACCATTTCGCATACTCACAACTGTAAACCTACTTTTGCCCACCCCTGTATATGAATTTAAAACCAATTTTTATCTTTCCCAGAAAACTCAGGCCACGCCCCCGCGTGTCAACGCCTGGACCACGCTGACCGGGGGAGGGAGGTCACGCAGAGCCAGCTCTGCGGGGAGGGACGGCCGAACTGCACCCAGCGCCCTAGAGGGCGCGCTCCCGGTGGTTATGGCCGCAGCGCTATAATGGGACAAGTAGCCCTGCCGGTTCCAAAGAAACCGAGACGCTACAGAAAACAAACTCGGTAATCATAAATGCCAACCCAAGCGTGTTAAAAAGAATTTTAGGCTCTGACTACCATTTCCTAAGGCAGTAGAAATGTTTTGTAGAAAAAAAAACAGGACTACCTAACAACTCACCAAGCAGCAAGATGAAAATGTCCTCTAAGCCACTAAGAGTACAGGAAGACAAAAACGAAAGGTGCCCACATGCCGTGGCCTCGCGGGAGGATCCTGGGAATGCACCCTCACGCCCTGCCAGCACAGAGGTCAAGGCCAGTTCATCAACGGAAAATAAAGACAAGCGCTTTTCTGCTCACGGGCTTCTGCTCACACACACACAAAGGCCAGTGTCCCTGCCCACACACTTTGTGGCAGGAGGAGGTGTGACCCCAGACTTCTAGCTCCCAGCTCTGAGCAGCCCTGGGTCACGTTCCAGGGGCACAGACCAAGCTCGCGAGGCCGGAGCAGCCCTTGTCCCAGGACTGACCTCCAGGTGCCTGTGGATCGACTCGACAAGACGCCTGGACTCCTGCAGGTCATTGGTGGACATCAGTTTCCTTTTCATGATCATGAGGGGCACCTCGGGGCTCGGAGTGAGGTCAAGGCGTTGGACTGGAGGCAGCGAGATAGGAGAACTGGCTTTGTGCTTCGTCCCCTGAAACTGCATCAGCTTCATGGTAGAGATCGACTGGGGGTGGGGAGAGAGAAAGAAGCCCGCTGGAGTGGGAAGAGCAGGCGTGCCAACCGCACCCTGGGCCTGGGGGCTCACAGCTCACTCCGCGTGGTGTCAGAACCAGCACAGCCTGAAAACACGTGCAGCAGGGGGCGAGGCAGCGCGTCCGAGCACCTGAAGTCCACCGGCGATGGAACGCAGCTCTGCCCGGCACCCACTGCAGCAGAACTGCCGTTCTTTCACCTACGAAAGGCAACCGCCCCCCCACATCACGCAGCAGGCGGGCCAGAGTCATGTCAGCCAGGGGCGCCCCTGGGCTGCGCTCACCCTCCACGCTCACCTCCTAGCCCTAGAGCCCAGCAGTAGGAAGGTGCAAAGCACCTGTCCAGGTGACAGCTGAGGTCTGGGTCCACTGGGGTGGACAGAGCTAAAGTCACAGAGGGGCCACCTGAGGCCCAAGCCTTCAGCCACCTGCTGCAGCCTTGCCCAGACAGCCCGGAGGAACATGCCTACGTAACTTCTGGACACAGTTGGAGGGAAAAGTCTCTGATTTACAGTCAAAGGGTAAAGGTGCGCCCTGCTACGTGCAGGGGGAGGCAGGACCCGGACAATCCAGGGCTGGGGCTCTCTCTACGGGGCCACAGCACGAAGTCGGAGCGACTTCTCACTGTGCGTCCAGCCTGCGTTCAGTGTTTCTGATGCATGACCATCTTTCATGCCCCATTACCCTGTCGCGAGGGTTCTGACCACGGAGGGAACGGAGACTCAGAGAGGTGACGCAGCTTGCCCAAAGTCTGACGACGTCGTGAGTTTGAACCTAGCAAGGTCCGACTCCAAAGCGCAAACAGGGTCCCCAGGATGCAGTTGCCGTGCGTGGCAGAGCCGCTGCTGCCCCAGCCGGTTCTCACCCAGCCCCTGTTGCTCGTCACCAGGACATGGACAGTCCAGGCGCGTTGGCTGGGGCGGGGGCACTGCGCCAGGGGGCGAGGCCCCCCCTCACCTTGTTTCCGTATTGCATGACGTGGCTGGTGTTGGTGTGGGATTTCACCAGCTGGTACTGCTTGTGGAGAGTCTCTTTGGTCAAGTCCTCCTGCAAAAGGGTAAACGGTGAAGTCCTTCACCATCAGAGCCGGGAGGCTGAGCCTCAGCTGAACAGCCGGCCCCCCGAGGGCTCACCACGTCCGAGTCTTCCATCCAGTTGACGCTGTACCAGTCCCCCAGGTAGGTGGACCTCGCCTCGTCGTAGTAACAGGCGTAGGACGACTCGTCGGGGTTGGCAGCTGTGGTCGCATACACTGCGAGCAGGGAAAGACGCCTGTCAGCCACGCTGCGCTCTCTGCCGCGACTCCGCTCGCCGCCTCAGCCTTTGCCCCTTTCCTGCTGCCATCAGAGTGGCCCTGGAGTCGGTGCAGGGAGTGGGGAGACATCGTGGTCCCCAGCACCGTTCCTTCAGCTACGATAACGTGACCAAAATGACACGTGGAAGGAAGAGAAGCCAGGGGACAGACACCCTGCACAGCCACGAAAAGGCACGCATGCTCATTAGGGCCCAAAGCTGTTTCGGAGCAACACTGTAGGTTTTAACAGCTCTGGCGACTTGAAGAATAGGAACCCAGTTTAGTTTCTGGAGGAAGTTAACATTTACTGAAGAAACAGATGGGCTGAACCTATGCCACAGCAGCCACTTACTACCTATCCACCATGGGCTCGCAGCTGTGCTCAACAAATGTTATAACCAAAATGGTGAACAAACAAATCGGTACTATCTTTATACCCATTTTACAGGTGGGAATGTCTGAGGATCAAAGAGGGTAGGTCACCTGTCCAAGATCAAAGCCGGCAAGCACCCTGTCGCAAAGGACAGGCCTGTCCAAAGACTATGTGATTTTGGATCTAAGGGGCTTTTACTAGAAGCTGGGTGAGCACCGTGGATGGAAACTCACATGCAGATTCTTTCTGCTCTGGCCACTAATCCTCAAGGCGTAGAGGAAGCCCAGAGCTGTCTACCCCCGTCTCGCCACTTCCATGTACCAGGCTGCCCTAGGCCCCTACTTATGCAGAGCACTTGGTTCTTCAAGAACCAAGATGCTGGCAGAATCCAAGAGTGACCGACTGCACCCCCGAGCACTGTACTCACCCCGCCTGGCTCGGAGGCTGGGGCTCCCAGCACCTACCGTTGATGTCGGTGGGCAGGTGCTTCATCATGGACCCAGACTCACAGGCTTCGATGTAGAACACCATCTGGAGGGGAGTGAGACGGGCGCCCTCACACCTCGGCCAGGCAGACCTCTCCCTGATGCCGCTTCGGCTCTGCCCACTCTCCTGACCCATTCTAAGAGGCCCTCGCTGTCGCTCTGGGAGACATCTCTGCTGTGAGGGCTGCCGCCAGAGGCTACAGGGGCTGTTGTCACATGGACCAGGGCTGGAGTTCATTCATCACTGATAAGTGATCTGTTGGCCGAACAATGCAGAGTGCAGGGAGCCACAGACATGCTAAAGAAATCGTTTCACTGACCAGCACAGGGAGACGGCACGGCAGGCCGTCTTTCCACACCTCTATCGTGTCCGTGCCAGAGCAACGTGGTGAGCGAGGGCCAAAGGGAAAATAAGATGGCAATATTTTCCTTCCCGCCTGCCCCAAATTGGTGACAGTCTTAGGAACAGCAGTCCTTCAAGTAGGGTCCCTACACCAGCAGCATCCGCGCCAACTCGGGAAGGCGCGTTCTCAGGCCTCTCCTCAGACCACTGAGTCAAACTCTGGGGTGGGGGGGACCCACGCTCTTTGTTGTAACAAGATCCCCAGTGATTCTGATCCACTAGCTGAAGCACCAGAATCAGAAAAGGTTCAACCCGGGAAACCAGACTGAGTGAAAGGCACCCTTTCCAGAAAACACAGCCACCCAGAGTCAGAAGGCCAGTCACGGAACAGTGGGCTCTGCTTCTGCTGCCCTCCTCACACTGCTACCCCACGGGCACCCCAAATGCTGACGTTACCTTCTGGTACTTTCTGTGTTTGTGCATGTAACGGATGGTCGCGTTCAGGTCCTTTACATGAAGCTAAAAGGTAAGCATAATGACATTCAGATGAAGACCTCAGGAGAAACCATCAGCTGGAAAACCCGCAATAAAGTCCCAACAATGCTTCCAATCCCCAGAAACATCCACGGTGCACAGCATCATCCCGGAATGTCATCTCGAGGGTTTCACTCATGTATTTCGGAAGGGCGGGCGAGTGTGCTTCCTCACGCCTTCCTTTGCCCAGAGCATTCAGAGACTGTGTCCTAAGACTGAGCCTAGTGCCACGCTCCCAAGTCCTGACGCAGCCACTGATGCTGGGACAGGGACAGAAACGTGGGGAAACTGGACGGAAGAGGTGCTCTGGGTAGATTTTGAGCTGCTGAGTGTGTCCCCACACACCACCTGCCAGGACAGGAGACACCCACCTTGCAGGTGTAACGCCACACCCAGGTTTTGTTTTCCATCTAATTTGCCTGTAAAACGCTCGGGAAAACTCACGTCGTCGTTAGGGAAAGCCAGAAGTCCTGTAGCTCCGTGGTCGGTGAAGTAAACAAACACGTGGTCCTGGGGGCCGCTGCCGAGAGAGCAGACAGACGAGAGTCAGGGTGGCCGTTTACTGTTCCCATTTCTACTTCTCTGAAAAGTCGCCCTAACCGAGAAACCAAGACTTTTGGGGACTCCGGTCTCCCAACCAGGGATAAAGTCACTCTGAGCCACAAGGCACACCCCAGTGCCTCGGGCACTGAGTCATGGCCGGTGCGCGGTATTCCCGTGCTGGGGAGCTCCGCAGATGGAACAGGTGTGATTTGGAGAGCGGCGTCCTTTGGCAACTGGGCCTCATCCCAGGCAGCCACACTCCCAATTAGATCTCCCCCAAATGATAAGGGGGCCAGGACACACATCCAAACGTGGCCTGCACCGTCCGGGACACCCACTTGCCCACCCTCCCCAGGGCTGCCACGCAGAGGGTGCTGCTTCAAGGCTGCAGCAACGCAGTGACTCACTCAGAACCAATAGGTTCATCCCACACAGATGTCTGCCTCTGCTCTGTCTCACAAGAGCTTACCTGTGCCCAGGTGTCCCCTCTAGTGTGAGAGCAACAGCCCCACTTGCCAAGTACCTGAGACTCCCTGAAGGCATGCTACTAAAGACCCTGCCATCACAGAAAAATGCTACAGAAGAGATGCTAAGTGAGACGCCCTCTCTAACCCTAGCCGGCACGGGGCGAGCACGGGTGTCAGTCGCCCCCGGCATGAAGGCCGGACCTGCATGTACAGCATGCTCCTCCCCGCTGCGCAGGATGGTGATCAGAGCCCAGGGCTGGTGGTAGGTCAGGGCTGCAACCTGACCAGCTGCGGGGCTTCGCCACCGGCAGGATGTGCAATGGACCAGCACTAGGGTCCACGGGCAGCAGGTGTGAGCGATGGGGAACATTTCATTGAGAATGAGGAGGAACCCTGGATCACAGGGCTAATGTGGTACAGAAATGGGCTGCCAAAGCAGGCCACCCACCCTGTGCAGCCTGCCTTGGGTCAGGATGAAGCTCCCTTCCCTGCCGTTTCTCCGGGGAAAACAAGCTGGGAGCCAAGGACAACTCTATTCTGGCTGCCAGGTCCTTCAGAGAGGTGTGACGGCCGTAAGCAAGTGGACGTTACCTCTTCAAGACCTTTCCGGATCCTTTGCCCTTCACTGCTTCTGCATCACCTCTCAGCACAGCAAGGAAATTTTCCGGTGTGACGTCCTGCAAATGATTGGGAGTCGCAGTCAGACGGGCCATTCCCGGTCGGAGCGCTGCTGAGCCTGCAGCGGGCCCGGGCCGCCAGCTGCCCACATGGCCCTGAGGCCTGGGGTTGAAGAGCAAATGCTCCGGAACCAAGACCCGAGTCAAGACCAGCGTTTCTGGGGCACATGCCTCGCCTCTACCCAGACAGCATTCTGTCTGCAGCGGACAGCGCTCGGCAAGCCTGCCCTTCTTCCTTGACCACGATGAAGTCCGTGTGGAGAACCCGAAGGTGCTGTTCGGTCGGGACAAGTGGCAGATGAAAAGCGTGCCCCCTCGGGGAGACAGCGAAGGGGCAGCAGACGTGCCAGCGCTGGGCCCGCCCCTCGCTGCAGCTGACTCGGAGAACATTCCATGTCCTCAAAGGAGATTTCCTAACGAATCCCCGCTTGTTTAAAAAAAAATAGCAATATGGAAAAGCACAAGAGAAAAAGAAAATCACCAAAAACCCCACCACTTAGACTCCAGACATTGCCTTATATAGGGTGAGGCAAAAGTAGGTCGTACAAACGCGTGTGAACCCACTTTTGTCCCACTCTGTACAACTATACAGATATAATTCCATAAAAATGGGATCATCCATATTACATATATGATGTGTGCACTTTGACTGTACTTGAGTTTAAAAGAGAAAACTGAAACTAGAAGAACTGCTAAACTTCAGAGAAACGTTTATCACCAGGAATATTAGTTCCTAAAATATCCGTCTGATGTTAAGAAAAAAAGACTATGAAACTGTGAGGCTGCAGTCATCGGGGTGTTTTCAACGATGTGTCAATTTATGCAGCCTCCGCTGACCGGGAAAGATGTAACAGTTTGGAAGTGATATAAGGTAAAAACAATGAAGGAAAACCTAGCTCAGCAAAATCCGAAGGTGCTTTGCATGGGGCTGGAGCTGAGCAAGTGGGTTTTCGGAAAAGCACAGATGACCTGGAATCAGATGAACGGCAATGCCTCCAGAAAGCCCGGTGCGGTCAGAGGAAATGCATTATCAGGCTGAACATACAAGACGACTGGACACGGAAGACTGGTAGACTACAGCTTACTTCTAACTTCCTTTCCCTCCTCCTCTGCTTTCTATCAAAACTCTCCAAAATTACTCCTCAAGTGCAAATCTTAAAACAAACATGAAACACTGCCCAGAAATCAGCCTAGTGAGGTTCTGGGGCTAGAAATGCCCCAAACATGGAAAAACATCGCAGAGAAGAGAAGACACTGCCGCGCCTCACCTCCCCGGTGTAGTCCTTCGGGACACCCGCGTACACGTCCGAGCCGTTGGGCCTGTTGATCACGACTCCCGGGGTGGGGTTGCTGGAAACCAAAGGACATGGCTGAGGCCCCACGCCTGGCATGGCTTGAGGTCTCTCTCTCCACAGCAATGCCCCATCGTACGCCAATACGGCAATCCACCACGTTCGTGGAAGACGCTGCTGCCCGCACAGTGGGTCACCAAGTGCTAGGGATCTCAGCAGCTTGGGGATCTCAGTCTTCCCACAAGCCAAGTCCTTGGCAGGAGCGGCGAAGGCCGAGTTCTAGCACCCAGGACAGGGACGAAAGCCCAAGCATGCCCAGCCTCTGCCAGGAACCACACAGCATCTCAGGGGCCACATCTCACCAAGAGATCTGCCAGAGCAAAACCACTGGTAGAAAAGGACAGGACGGAAGACAAGACTTTAGTGTAAGAGTTTAGGCGTTAAAGCTCAGGATGGACTATGAGCTGTCCCGTGACCTCAGCAAAGGGCAGCAGCCTTCCCACCGGCCACACACGGTGGGGGAACCGAGGGGCTGGGGAGACCGCGCAGGTGAAGTTCCACCACCATACCTGCCGTTCCCGATCTCCTCTGGAAATCAGGTGAGCAGGCGTGAGAAACTTCGTAAAATTAAACTCAACAAATAATAAAAGCGAACAGGTATATAAAGGGTGCTGGGATCCAACCTACAAACTAGCCTCCTACGTACAGGCTGCAGCAGGGTCCCCTCTGCGCTGCCCAACGACAGCACCCAACAACGAGCTCTCCAGGCAGAGAGGGGACTTCTTATGCTCTCAGCGCTTCCGAAGCCGCGGCCCCACACCCACTTTGCCCGCTGCCTGTGTCCCTGCCGCCTCCCTGGCGCCTGGAGTCCCACCCAAAGCTCTGCAGGAAGCAGCCCTGTGAGCGTTCACCTGTGCGTCTGTTTCTTCCCTAACGTTAGGCCGCTCATCTCAGGAGCCCATGAGTCTCTGTGCATTTGAAACAAACCGCCCTGAAGTTCTGTGCCACCAGGGAAGGCATGCGTACTTACTCTTCGGCGTTGGCAATGTCATCGTACATCATCACGATGACCTGCTCGTCGGGAATGCCATTGCGGTGGACGATCTGGTAGGCGTGGCACGCGTCGGCCTGGGGGAAACGATGCCAGAGGGTTAGAGGCGCCCGGACAGGGGCCAGGTTTGGAGTTCTAATGAGCAACATGTTCCTTCTCACGGACGGCAGGCTGGGAATCAGGGCCTATTGCTCAGGTCTTTAAATTATCTCAAAACATATATATTCATCTATTTGCACTAATTTTTTAACCACCCCCCACACACATTATCCAAGCTCTTATTCTTTACGCACTTAATGTGTACATGGACTTCACCCCGCTCCACCCCAACCACCGCGTCCACAGGTAGCAAGGGCCTTTGAGAGAAATGAGCCCTACGTCAGATTTAACCTATGCCTATGACGACACTGGAAGGGAGCAGACACGCCCACCCACTCACCTCAGTGACAGGTCCCCTGCCACTTACTACTCCTGTCAGAGAGCGGGTTCACTAAAAGCAAAACCGAAAACTTAGGAATAAGTCCGACAGAAGAAATGCAAGCCGCGCGCACTGAAGACGGTAAAATACGGCTGAAGGAGACTAAATAAGATTGGCTGAGCGGGGAGACATCCCAGTCACAGATCAGAGACTTGATACTATTAAAATTGTTTTAAATGACCAGCGGGCTTCTGCAGAAATTGACAGGATGATCCTAAAATTTATATAACATGGCAAAAGACCTAGACTGGACAAATTTTGAGAAAGAAGAACAAAGTTGGAGGACTTTCACTTTCTGATTTCAAAACCACTCTGGGGAAAGCACAGGCCTTTGATACAGGTGCCGGAACAATCTGGACATCCACACGCAGAGCGTAAACTTGGGCCTTCATTTCACACAGAAGTTAACTTGAAACGGGTCACGTGCTTAAAGGAAAGGCCCAGAAAAAACTTCTGGGAGACAACAGAAAAGCCGGGACCGGAGCTACAACTGCAAAGGGGTTATAGGTCTGGCACCAGAAACCGTCTACAAAAGAAAAAAACGATAAACTGAACATCATCAAAGTGTAAAAGTTCAGCACTTCAAAGACACCGTTAAGAAAATGAAATGACAGGCAAGAAAGTATGAGAAAATATTTGCAAAACATTCTCTAATAGGACTTGTACCCAGAATATGCAAAGAACTCTTGTACCTCAACAAGATAATCAACCCGGGCAGGAAGATAAAGACTTGAGTGAAGATCACTCAAGAAGACAGGCGACCCATGCACGGCCGGGCCCTGCAGAGGCTGCCACGAACAGCCAATTGCGTGGCAGCTCCAGGCAGGTAGGCCAAGGCCGGTTACAGGCCGCATCCGACATTGATCTGCCCTGGACCCCCGCCCAAGCGGGCCCCGGTGGGCTTCAGAACCCACCAGAGCTCGGCCCAACCACGCACATCAGCGGCGCCCAAAGGGAGGTCCCGGCAGGGACCAAACCCTGCTGGAAACAACCCCGATGCGGGGTGCAGGGTGGAGTCTTTACTGGCACTGAAAAGAAACAAAAGTAGGGGTCACCCAAGTAAAATAATTCAGAAATGATGTGGAAGGCTACCTGACTCACTTCCCTGGAACGTTTCTGACCTAAATGAATTCTTCCTCTTCGAAACAGAAGGGCGGTGTGAGGCAACCCTGGAGAGGCGGGTATTGAGCAAGACTTCACCCTCGGGACTGCTGAGCAGAGATTGCCGTGGCTCAGTGCTGATGCTACACTGAGCTTGCCAGTGCATCCCGTGATTTCCTGCTGCAGGCTGTCTGCTCCCGCTGCCTCTAGCTCTGACCGGCTATCAGCTAAATAAGGTCAACTTGCTTGGAACAAAGGCCAAAAACAATTGGCATGCTCTGGTCTCCTGCACTCTGAAGGGCGGGGGGGCCACTTTCGAGCCAGGAAGGAGCTGAGAAGGGGTTCTCTCGGTCTGCTCACCCAGTGGGTGCACGCGTATCACCTCTCACCATGTGCTCTGAGCGCTGGCAAGGTGAGGCCCGGGGTCAGGCTGTGCAGGGCTGCCAGGTCGGGGGAGAGCAGGAATGACACCTGAGGTCTGTGTGAGCCCAGAGCCCACATCCGTTCATGAGCTTGCACTGCGTCTGGCCTGTGCACAGAGAGCGCCCCCAGACTGGCTGCATCCCCCTAACTCAGCCCTGTTCCACCCTCCATGCTAATCTCTTCACTGGCTTCTTTTTTGAAATAAAGAAGTGATACTTTGCAGCCACATGGATTAACCTCAAAAACACAGGCCAAGTCAGTGATTTTCAACCGTTGCGCTGCAGGAATTTTTAAAGCACGCAATACCTGACTATTTGGTCAGGGGCACTGACGTCTTTCCCGAGACTGTCAAATAAAAAAATAACAGCCAACACAACAACAGCAGTTTGGTGTGAATTAATCAAAACTATACCTATTTTTTTGTCAGATCGGCAAAAAATATAGTTTTTGGTGTGCTGCAGAATTTTAGTCATCAGTTTGTGTGTGCCGTGAGTTGAAAAAGGTTGAAAATCACTGTGCTAAGTAAAAGAAGCCAGACACAAAGAGACAGCATATTGTCTGATTCCATTTATATGACATTTCCAGAGAAAGCAAAACAAGAGACAGCAGATCCATGGTTACATGGGGCTGGGAAGAAAAGGGACTGACTGCAAATGGGCACAAGGGAACTGTCCAGGAGGGGAGTGTCCTAGAACTGGACTGTGGCAATGCACGCATCACTGTATGAGTTTACTAAAAATCACTAAACCTACAATTACCATAGGTGGAATGTATGACATCAACACTATGTCTCAGTGAAGCTGTTTTTAAGAAGTGGTAATGGCACCCAGTTTTAAAATATGTCGAATGAAAGACGGCCTGTCAAAGACACGGTGACACAGCCACCTGACCCTCCATTATCGCATCTCTTCCTTCCTCCTCCCGCACACACAGGTTCAAGACCTCTCCCTCCCAATCCACCTCAGCGGAAACCTACCGGCCTGCCTCCCCTGGGCCGGGGACACACAGGCTCTCACAGCCTTCCTGGAGGAGGTGGTGGACCCTCCCCCTCCCCCACAACCACCAACTCCCGACCTGCACAGGGAGTGGGGTCAGCATTCTCAGGCTCCTCTGCCCTCCTGCAGATACACCAGCACTCAACCTTCTGGTTCCCAGCCCCACTGCCCAGCAGTGACCTCCACCGCTCCCCCAGCCCCTTCCCTCCTGGTTAACACCTGGCTCACACCTACCTCCCCTCAACTCAAAGTCCTCCTAGTGACAATGAACTTCACCTGCAACCTGCTTCAGCACTCAGCTCCACTGCCCTATCCAGGCCTTAGCTATTTCTTCCTGGTGTGCACAAACCTCTCTGCCCTGGAAGAGACCCCCGCCAGCCCCACTCCTCCCCAGGTGACCTACTTCTTCCCTTCACAAGCCTGTCAAGGACAGGCCAGACAGCTGTCACATGTGTGCCTGTAGTTCAGGACTCTGCCTCTCCCCACTCCCAGGAGTCTGGCGTCCACCCCACCATTGTGAGAATCCCCGCCCCCAGGCCTGGCCCTCCCCACTCAGAATGTCCCTCCAGCACCACTTCAGACCAAGCTGCCCCGTCATGCGCGAATCCCAGCCAAAAATGGGAAACGGAGAAACCCCATTCAGTCGAGCCCAAACACAGTTTAAAGAACCCTTGCAAAGTAATAGAGAAGCGCTGAATTATTTGTGCCTGGTGTACTAATCTTCCCTTCACCGAGGAAATTTGCGGTGATGAGTGCTGTGTTAATCCAAGGGGAATGTAAGCCTCTATCAAAATGTTAGTTTAAAAGTCTGTACAGGTTCTACAGGGAAAGTCCTTTCAAATGCTTTTAATGATTAGTCTCCAAAGTCAAGAAAGCACACGTCAGCAGCTGGCCGAGAACAGACCCAGGCCAGCGGGGGCAGCGCTGAGGTCGGCGATGACTCAGCACAAGTGTTCCCTCGCGATTGCGGACAGGATGTCCGTCTGCAGCCACTTCTTTCGCCTCGCTTCCCTTCTTCACCCTATTTCAACATTATCTCACCCAGGGAAACTAGCGACACTTAGGAGGGGAAAAAAGGGGATTTTGTGGGAGCAAAGGGTAACTGGATACCTAGACATAATGACGTTTGACCAGCATTTTTTAAAGTTGGCTGCATGAAAGCCAGGGTGACTGCCGATTCAGCCTGTGGACTCTCGGTGACCCGTATCAGGTCTTTCTCTTGGCGGCCAGAGCGGGCGGGGGCGCGACGGCCTAGCAGGCGCGTACTCAGGTTGCTCCCCGGGAAATGGGTCAGGCCTCTTGTTAAGTATTAAAAGGAAAAGGGGTCATTTTGCTGTGGCAACAAGTATTTAATTGAGCCAAGTTTCCTATTCAGCTAACAGACAAAAACCATCCGAGAAATAAGTCACTCAATAATCACCCATTTTAGAGCTCGTGGGAGTCTGTCTAAACAGCCCCTACGAACAGGGAGGCAAACCGACACCCTGGGAGGGAGACCCACAGGGGACACTCACTGGCCGGCCTCCAGGACACAGGCTCCAGGCCTGCGCTGGCCACAACACATGGCGACCAGCGCTGCAACAGTGGCCGACAGGCTGCGCCGAGTGCACCGGGAACATCAACATGCTCTGGGTTTCAGTGACTCGGCACAAAATGAAAAATGTGTGGTATCTTATTATCAACGTTTTATACCGGTTACAAGTGAAATGGTAATAGCTGGATATACTGGATTAAATAAGATAAATTTCTTTTTTTTTTTTTTACTTTTAAAAATGTAGCAACTGGAAAATTTATGACACATGTGGCTGCCTACAGGACAGTGCTGCCCCCAAGCTCATCGGCCTGGGTTCAAATCCAGGCTCGACCACTTGCCAGCCGAACCGTGTTGGGTGAACTGCTGACCCTTTCTATGCCTCAGTCCACTCATTCGCAAAGAGGGAACAAGGACTGGAACTATCGCCTTATAACTCACTACAGGGACTAAATGAGATCACTGCATAAAAGGCTCTCAGAAGACAGTCCGGCATGTACTGTGATGGTCTATGCATCCTGTTTCTCAGAATTAAGTGACTTTTTAAATTACAGCTTTATTGAGATATAATTCACATACCATAAAAGTCAGCCTTTTAAAATATACCACCCTGTGGTTTCTAGTATATTCACAAAGCACACAACCCTCACCTCTAACTCCAGACTATTTTCTCCCCAAAAGAGACCCCACGGGCGTTCTCCCCTCCACCCAGAGCTTGGCAACCACCGGCCGACATTCTGTCTCGATAGATTTCTCTCATCTGGACACTTCAGATAACTGGCATCCTCTAGTGTGTGGCCTTTGCAACTGGCTCCTTTCATTCAGCATAATATTTTGAAGGTTCATCCATGTTGAGGGAGCGCTACTTCCTTTTTTTAATGAGCAAATAATATCCCCTGGCATGGACATACCACATTTTGTTTACCCGTTCACCAGAGGATGCACACTTGGGCTGGCCCCACTTCTCGGCTGTCATGAAGAGCAGCGCTGTGATCGTTCGAGTACCGGTTTTCGTGAGGACGTGTGTTCACTTCTCTTGGGTGTGTGCCCGGCAGTGGAATCGCTGGGTGCTGTGATAACCCCACATTTGACCTTTTGAGGAACTACCGGACTGTTTCCCAAAGTGGCTGCGCCGTTTTACATTCCCACCAGGAGGACGCACTTGTAATGTATTTACAGACAGGGGTTCTTTTCTGATTTGTTCCGGGCTGATTTGGTGGAAATGCCAGGGAATCTGGGGAGGAGGCTGTGAAGGGGAAGCAGCGGGGCAGAGGCATGGAGGGCTCAGAGGCTCTGAGAGGCTGTGACCAGAGCCCCAGGCTTCAGTCCCACTGCACCTCAACTTCTGTGTGGCCTTGGGCAAGCCACTTCCTCGCTCTGTTTCCTTATCCATATGGGGAAGGTGTGGCCCAGTGCGTCTTAACCAGGGATATTCGATGAAAGCCGGAGATACTACTGGTTGTAACAATGGGGTAGGAAGTAGGTGATGCTCCCGGTACCTAGCGGGTAGAGGTCAAGGATGCTGCTAAACATCCTACGATGTGCAGGGCAGCCCCGCAGAGAATAACCTAGTCCCACATGAACAGTCCAAGGCTGAAAACCTCGGGTTAGATCGATGTGACTCAGTGGGGCCCATTTTGAGGAACTGCCAAACTGCTTTCCAAAACAAATGTACCATTCTATAACCCCCAGCAACACGAGGGTTCCCACTTCTCCACGGGCTCGCCAACGTACACACTTTCCCCAGACTAAAAGGTCGGTTCTATTAACGGCGTCCAGGGTTGTTTACAGAACACCAGTGCCATAAAAAAGAGATTAGTCATTTTCTTACCTGGTGCCTGTAATTATACCAGCCGTTCGAACCTGCGACAATGACCACCCAGTGCTTGCCTCCGTCCTCAGGGTCGTCCTCGGGAACAGCACCAGTTCCCAGCGTCAGGCTGAGCAACACGGCTACTGCCCAGATCATTCTGTGCCTTGGCATTCAACCGCAGACACCTGGGAAGGAAAAAGCAGAGTCAAGCAAAAAAGGGATGAGAAGAACAGAATATTGTTGGACCCTAAGAAAGTACCAGAGAAAGCGGGTCAAATAGTAACACCATGTAGTCATCAGGCAGAACGTGCTGAGGATAAAAATGTTCACAGAGCAGAATTTTAGTTTTAGCTCTGCTGCCACTTCCCCCCAGGTGGAGAAGGGGACAGACTGCCCATACCTCCCAACAAATTCACAAATTAAAGTTATGAGTATATACGAAAGAATATCCAGAAAGCTCTCTGAGCAACCTTTAAAGATTTGCCACAACTTGGTATGCAGCAGATAAAATCCATCAGTAAAATTCACTGCATTAGAAAAATATCTGTCTGGCCAAGTAGCTGGGTAGGTAAGAGCATCATCCTGATATGCCAAGGTTGCAGGTTCAATCCCTGGTCAGGGCACATACAAGGATCCACCAATGAGTACATAAATAAGTGTAGCAACAAATCAATATTTCTCCCTCCCTCTCTCTCTCTAAGATCAATTTTTAAAAAATGTCTACCACATACTATGAACTGTTTGCAAGAAAAGAACATACATGTAATGTATGCATAGAAAAATGCGGGAGGCAGACATAAGAATGGAACAGTGGTTATTACTGGGTGGTAGGTGGAATTAAGAATGATTTTCTTTTTCATATTTGTCTTTGTTTTTTTTACTACAAGTAACATATATTACTTACATAATAAAATGTGTCAAAAGCCAGTCTATGTCCAATACAAACACTGAATGACCATTTATTAGCTGGTGAGCAAGCGAACTGGGTGAGCGACAGTCAAACACGGGCAGCCCAAACCGCTGTCTCTGTGGAACACTGAACCCACTCACATGCGTCCTGCGCAGAGGGCAGGGCAAAGCCTTCAAACCCTCCAGAGAGTCCGCTCTGGCCAGACACCAGCCGTGCCTTCTGAATTCCTGGGCCATCCTCTCTGCTACACGGTTCTGCACCTCAAGACATTCCTCAGTGAAAAATTTTATACTCTGTTGTCAAAACTTGAAATGCTGTTTTAAAGCACCCAAGGCAAGACTAAGGCTGAGTCCTGGCCACCACTCATTCCACGGATCAGACCCTGTCCTGCATCCTGAAGAAGCCTGTGTGAAAAACCAGACTTCCTGTGGCAGGAGCCAGGCCTGCCGTTCTGAGATAAGAGGGAAAACAGTCTCTGAGACGCAGGGACTCAGAGCAAAGAGCCTGCCAGGTCAGGCGAGAGGGAGCTGAGGAGCAGAAGCACCCCTGTCCCCAGAGCCCCTCAGTGGCCCCCTCCAGGAGGAATAACGGTGACTACTGAGGTGGCCCACCCAGCAGCGCTTCGATTCTGGGCTCGCCCTTAACTGCTGGCCGCGACCAGGCCTCCCTGGGGAGCCTTCCCTGGGGTAGGAGCCGGCAAACTTTTCCTCTGAAAGGCTGGAGGGTCGATATTCCCAGCTTTGCAGGTCGCGCCACCCTATGGCACAGAGACTCGACGCTCCCACTGTGTCACACCGGCAGCCAGAGACAACATGGGAACCACTGAACACGTCAAGGTCACACTGAAGTGAGCGGTCCCCCGGCCCGCCCCAGGCCGCGAGCCAGTGCCCTCCGCCCACGTGGCAGGTGCGGCCGGGCTGCGCTGGTCGCCTGTTCTGGACAATCATTAAACGGGCCCCCTGGTTTGCACACCCAGCGCTTCTACATTTGGCTCATGGGACTTAAGAGCTTCATTCCTCTGCAGGCACGCTTCCTCCCTTCACATTTAGGGACAAAAAGAGTCAATGAAATACCAGAATCTAGTGGTTGGCATGGCTGTGAACAATGGAATGAGAGCTGGCTGCTAACCGGCCTCAATGAGCAAACAGCTACTGAAAAAGCACCGCCAGGGTAATTTTAGAAATTCAAGTTTATTTTCTTCCTTCTACTAAAATACTAGCAAGTTACTCCTCTGTGAGAGAAGTGCCTTATAAATAGAGTGATATTTTTATAGTTAACATTTGGTGATGGTTCTTCTATCATTTTTTTCTTATAAACAGTGTCGTTCCTTGAACATAATGGCAAGTTAAAAGCCTCGCGGTCTGACACTGACTGGCAAGTGCCACTTAAGAAACATGTGTACTGATACCATTTTGGAAGACACAAAGGGGCCTGGGGTGGAGGAGATGTGAAAGTACCGTAATCATCCCATGACCTCGGCAATGAACCCGAGTCAAAGCAGCTGAACTCAGACGGCAATTTCCACCTGATCAGCAACATTCTTGACTAAGTCACAAAAAATCTTGAGCATGCCTATTGTTCTTGTTTTAGCAAAGTGAAAAGTTCATGAAGAAAAAGCAGTGATCCCTGCAAAACCAGCTCTCTGGCTGCTGATTCGCAGTCCGCCCACCCACCCGCACAGCAAACAGGGCCTGAGCACCCCCCAGGAGCTCCCAGGCCCAGAGAAGGGGCCAGGTGGACAGAACCCTTCACGGGGCTGACAGTCCAGTGGGAAGAGACAGACCCGGGAAACACATGGCTGGCTAGGTGGTGATGAGAGCCGGGGACTGACGTAAGGCAGGAGAGGGAGTCCCGCCAGGAGCGCAAGGAATGCTTTTCAAAAGGGGAAGGTTTTGAGGAGGTAAAGGAGCCCACCCCTTTGCAACAGCAAAACACTGGAAGCAACATTAATGGTGAAATCATTGAGGTACATGCTTACACGCCTCACCGCCACAGGGGGCCAGTCTCGTAACTCCCTTCAGACATCTGGGGAAACTGAGGCTGGGCGGTAGAGACCTGTACTGGAACGTGGCACTGCTGGTAAGTGACACAGACCTGACTCCCAAGACTGCTTTTTTCCACTGCATTATCTCACTGGTCACAAAAGGGTTGTTTATTTGAATGTCTGGGAGGCCCTGTAACCACAGATGGGGACGCTACACCCCACACGTGGGGCCCAATCACGGAGTGGGCCTCTGCACTTCCTCCAGCGGGAAGACACCCACACTCCTCTTCACCACCCGACTAGGCAGAGGCACTCACAGGCTGATCCAAAGCCAAGGTCAAAGGACAGGCCTTTACGAAAGAATTTCACCAGCATCTGATGACGAATCCTCTGCTGTTCCCACTTGGTCCTGTGACCCTCTAGGGTTACCAGGCTACACTAGGTCAGTGATTCAACTGGAGGATTCTGCTCGACTTCAAGAAGGGTACCATCAAGTAGGGCTTATTTAATCCATTCGGGAGGTCTCGGTCCATTTGAGATAAGTTATCACCAACAATGTAAGAAGTAAGGCCACAGTCACATGATCCTCTCTACAGCACAGTCAAGCCCAGGACTGACACCAAAGCCCACACCTTAACCACTGTGGCTGTGACCTCTCACTGCCAGACCGGATTTGCTACTGGCTCTGGGTTAGAAACAGCGAAGCATCAAAGCCACGCTAGGCAACGAAGTCTGAAAAGAGCCTTCCAAACCTGAAGGTCTTTGATCCTACTCTCTGCTCTCTGGGAGTTTATGATGAAATCATCATGCAGGTGGTGCCTGGCTGACTACACGCAAGAGAAGGACATGTGACAAGGACCGCCTCCTTGACCCAAGTTGAGCCAAGCTCCTCTGAGTCCTCTTCCCGAGGTACGCTTCGGCCTGCTGAGCTCAGTTTCAGCAAAAATCCTGTGAGAATCTCCCACCTGATAGCCAGTCAAGTTCCTCTTAGTAATTTTCCAGCCACTGACCCTCTCACCCTGCCCACTCGTCCCAGCCGTCCTTGCTGTGTTCAGAGTTAAGCTCACTTCTTTATCAGAGTCTCTCTCCCCTAATGAAACAGCTGAAACACAGTGAAAACCCCTCTTGCTGTCTGTGACAAGCATCTGGTGCAGTTTTTCTCTCACACAGGACTCAGGACTGCTAACTCAGGAAGGACGTGGCAGCCACTCTGGGCCACATTGTCCATCAGTGAACTGAGATGGTAAGAGCAAATTATTGAGAGAATATTCAGTTCTCGAAGCCTTTGATTCCAATTAAAAAGTTGCATTAGCCCTGGCTGGTGTGGCTCAGTGGACTGAGCGCAGACCTGCGAACCAAGGAGTCGCCGGTTTGATTCCCAGTCAGGGCACACGCCTGGGTTGAAGGCCAGGTCCCCAGGGCGGGCCATGTGAGAGGCAACCACACATTGATGTTTCTCTCCCTCTCTTCTCCCCTTCTTCTCTCTCTAAAAATAAAGAAATAAAATCTTTTTTTTAAAGGAACCTATTTTGTTCAAAAATAATCAATTTTTTCCCATACGAAAAATTTCTGATTTGATGGCAAATTAGATTCCAGATCTGAGCATGTCCTTCTAGGGTATCTAATATCAAAAAATTCCTGTAGAATTTTTTACAACTCTGTAAGCTGTGGATAACAACAATGCAAATAGTTCTCGTCTAAAAACATTCAGATATGTCTGCACTTTGGAATCGCCTTAGAACTGGCCGTCACACCTCACTAAGTTTCTTCATTAATGAGTTACATAGAATCTTGAACACCAGTTCATTTTTATATCTGTACAGTGATAGCTTTACCTTTTTTTCATGACATCCTTCATCCATACTTCTTTAAACAACAGAGTTCATCGTGTGGCAGGCAGAACGGCACCCCCACCCCCAAAGAGGTGCACCCGAAATCCCCATATTTGTAAGTATGCCACCTTTCATGGCAATGGGGACTCATCACATGTCGACTTTACCTTTTCTTAAAAAAAAAAAAACACACACACATTTTAGCCCTGGCTGGTGTAGCTCAGTGGATTGAGCGCGGGCTGGGAACCAAAGGGTCCCAGTTTGATTCCCAGTCGGAGCACATGCCTGAGTTGCAGGTCAGGTCCCCAGTGAGGACCATGTGAGAGGCAACCATACATTGCTGTTTCTCTCCCTCTCTTTCTCCCGCCCTTCTCCTCTCGCTAAAAATAAGTAAATAAAATCTTTTAAAAAATAACCTTTTAACATTACAAAAGGTATAACCAACAAACGTATTTCAAAATAGTCAAAAATTCATTTTTAAATCTACTAATGGTTAGAAGAATTTAGAAATCTAGCAAAGTAAAATTAGCCAGTGGTTAATGGTTTTTCCATCTTTATTTTCTCTGCTTGTTTGACACTTGAATTTCTTTTACCCAAATGACTATTTCTGAAACCTGGTATCAATCTATAGTTTTCTCTCCAAATAACTTTTATAGCTAGGTATTAATTAAGTTAAACTTTATTCCAATTTATGTTTCAAGAAATTGCAGGTAGATATCGAACTACAGAATGTGCAAAACATAACACAAAACACCTGTTACTTATCACTAGGCCATCAGCTGTTAATATTTTTTAAATCTGTTGTCTCTTTCCCTATAAAACAAAACATTACAGATGAAATTTTCCCTCATTTCCTCTCCCATTCTCCCTATACCACTAGGTAACCACTTCGGTAAGTTAGCATTTCTTTTCAATAATTTATTACATATTTAAAAAACATGTCCACTTTACATACAGTCCCCTACTAATAGCCATTTAGGCTGTTTCAATCTTTTTACCCTTATAAACTATGTTGCAATAAACATCCCAATACTCCTCTCCTTGTATATAAATGTCTGACTAGGATACTTTCTAGAAGTGGAACCCCTGGGTATCTTAAGAAATATCCATTCTGCCCTGGCTGATGTGGCTCCGTGGATTGAGTGCTGGTCTGTGAATCAAAGGGTTGCCGGTTCGATTCCCAGTCAGGGCACATGCCTGGGTTGCAGACCAGGTCCCCAGGATGGGGCATGCAAGGGGCAACCACACACTGATGTTTCTCTCCTCTTACTCCCTCCCTTCTTATCTCTCTATAAATAGGTAAATAAATAAATCTAAAAAAAAAAAAGAAAGAAACACCCATTCTGCTGGTGGCTAGTGTTCTAAGGTACACTTCCACTGGAAGTGAAGCCTTTCCTCAAATACCTGTCACCTCTTGATAGTATCAAATTTATCATTTTTTAAAAAATTGGAAATGGTTTTTATTCTACACTAACTGCTGACAGGGCATTCTGTGCCCTGTCCCTGCCCCAGGGCTGCACGGCAAATACAGCACAGACAATGGCGTCCCCGCGTTCACCAAGGTGGGCTTTTCACACCGTGCCTGGGAATGCCGGGGTCCACGGGTCAGTCTTCGTCTGGGTCACAGGGGCCCAGGTACTCGCACACAGCATCATAGTGAAGCTCCGCCAGCCGATTCTCTCTCCGTAGGTGAACCACAGCCTGGCTCTGCTCTCTGTCCCAGCCCAGCAGATGGCCCACCCTTCCAGCCTGTGGCCCCAGCACGACCATCACGCGGCTGCCCTGGACCTTGGGGACGAGTGTCTCCAGCATGTCTTCCCTGACACCTTCGAGGATCTGGCCATCATCTGTGCGACATACACAAGTATCTGGACTGAGGACGTCTTCAATGGTCACCTTGGTGTTGTAAAGCTGGCCACCCTTGCGCAGTTTGTCCACAAACCGCACACGCAGGTCCCTGCGCAGCCAGTGCTGACTCCTGGAGGCTGCTTTCTCACCCTGGGGCGCGGGCTCGCCATGTCGGTCTGGAAGGTGTTTCCTCTTCCTCTCTCCCGCTCCCTGCTGGGTGGGGAGGTCCCGACCCTGGAAGGCTTTCCCTGATGAGGCTGTTCTGTTCTGTTGCCCTGGAGAAGTTTTGCTCACTTGGCCAAGCTCCAAGGAGTTCTTGTCAAACTCCTGCTGGGAGATAGGCTGTAGGCTGTACTCACTAATAGTCACCAAGCGGCTCCCCACGACCAAACGAACCATGGCCCGAACATTGTCAGGGTCGAGACCTTCCACCTTCCCATAGAGGCCTCGGTGAGGGCCAGAAAGAACCACCACAGTCCCTCCAGGTACCAGTCCTTGAGGCTGGCCTTCCTTATCCTCCTCTTGCTCCTCACCTGGCCCTGGCAGGCAGCAGGGGCGGGTGGGGGCCAGGGCCTGGATCTCAGTCAGGCTGGCGCCCAGCCCTAACCCTTTAGGCTTCAGTGAGTCAATGCGGGGCTTCACTACTTGACTGAAGGTGCGGCCGATGCCCTGGCCAGGTTTCCAGCCCATGCCCCGCAACAGGGCCAGCCCGTAGGCCTCCACAGGGACTGCCTCGTAATCAGCCTCCTTGGGTGCTGTCTCAGCCCGGGGTTTGCTCTCTGCCCTTTCCTCATTGGGGGTGCGTCTCTTCTGGATCATGGGGATAGCAAGCGTGGGGTCGACACCTGCATTCTCTTTCTCCTCCAAAGACTTCTTGGATTCTTCAATGACCTCCTTCACAGCCTGGGACAGCAGCCCACCCACCGCGGCCTCAGTAGCTATGGATGGGCCAGGGTCCGGGGCTGGTGGCTGCCTTCCGTGGCCACTTTGGATCAAAGGGATGATGAGATCCTTAGGAGCTTCTGAGGGACTAACACTCTGCAACTTCCTCCCTTCCACAGTCTTTAAGAAATCCTTCTCTTCCAGAGCTGCACCCACACTGTCTCCTCGGTCTACCAGCTGTCTTTGGGCAGCTGTGCGAACAAAACCAAACGAAACTGGGGAAGTGGAGGGTCCCACCAGCTGCAAAACACCCTCTTTGGTGTCCGCCATCTTGCCCTTCTTCAAACTTTATTTCTAATCTGATGGGATATAAAGTAATCTAATTACAGGTCTAATTTGCATTTCCTGGGTTACAAGAGTCATATGTTTAATCATTCTGACTTCAACACCTTTGATACATGGGACCATTTCCCCACTGTAAACTGAGAGTCAATTACAAGCTACAAAGCAACTTCTGCAGTTAAAAAAGAAATGCTGGGCCTTTCCTCAATAGTCATGGGCTCAAAAATTGAAGGGACAGAGTTCTCTTCAACTTATTTTTACTGAACAGGACTGGGTATGGTGTGTTCCGCCTTCCCACCAGCTCATAATTCCTCCTCTCTTCCCTTCCCAGGGCAACTCTCTCAAAACCCTCAGCAGTTCTCCTGGGAATTAGTGCCAATGAGCTCCCTAGTGTGGCAGTTCCCTGTCCGACACTTTTCTACACTACAGAGTATCTAAGACACACAGTTATTGCATTCAGCTTTAGGGACAAAAAATCCAAATCTCTTACAGCAGCACAGGAGGCCCTACAAGATGTACCTCTCTATTCTCACGGCTCATGAAATCCACCGCCCACATGAAATCCCTTGCTCCAGGCTCCAAGACTCCACCTCCCAAATGGCTCTTTCCATGCCTTCGCCATGCTGTTTTCCAGGTGAAACATTCTTCTCCTCCATCTCACTAGCTCCTGCCCATCCCTCAAAATTCATTCAAGCACCCCTTCTCAGCAAAGTTCTATTGCTTCCCATAGGGTTAATTCTGCCCAGGTAACCCTGGGATGGTTCACTGTAGGCTGCCTCTGCCCTCTGCAAGATAATCTCAGCTCAAGAAGCTTACTAAGGCTCAGAAAATGTTTGCTAACTAAAGCAGCCGGACAGTAAAGAAGGTGGGGCTACTCCATGCATAAGGCAAGTCTCAAACCCTAGCGTTTATTTTCATCTATAAAACAAAACACTTGACACAAACTTTGTTCTCCCAGGCCCCAGATTCTATCTACAGTTCTTGCCATGGAATATAACCCATGTGTGTCTATAACCTCAGCTCTGCCGGTTAGGGGCAGGGGACCAAACCCAGCTAACTTTCACTTCTGCGGTTAATGTGTATCACCCTGTAATTCGCACCAGCCCAGACCCCTGAGAACTAGGGCTTCCCTGACTTCTCAGAAGGAACGTCTCTATAAAGCTTTGGGCATTTTTGTTGTCGTCCTTAACAGCCCTTTTCCCCTTAGGCTCCTACGGAGAACTGGCTGGAAAAGGGTGCAATCCTCTGCACTCAAAGTACCAACAGTGTGAACTGTTCCTGGTGTGTAAAGGTTGAAACCAAGCCCCAGACCCTGCCCGTCCTTCCCTGGCTGGGGGACCTCGGCAAATGCCCCCTCCCCTCGCGCCTGTCCCTCCTGCTCTCGGAGGTGGAGCCTAGGCCTCCAGCCAGAGCTTGTGCAACCGGGAGCCCACTACCATCACCACCACGCCCACCGGATGGCGGGCTGAGGAGGTCACGGGTTTTCCCTAGGGAATTCGTCGTTTCCCTAAATTCTTTTTCGCAGGGTGAGACACGATTACTCAAAAAGGGTCAGTGGAACTGAAAATCCCGACTGTGAGGCCAAAAGCCTCCGCAGCAATCGCGCGGCCTTGGCCCAGACGTTACCTGCGGCGGGTGACCACAGCGGCGACGGCAACAGTGGTGGCGAGACCGTGGGAACCGCCCGCGACGCGCAACCTCAGACGTACCACCTCCGGGCGCCCGCCCTGCAGTGATTGCAGTGTTGCGCCCTGCGTCTCCCTTTTGAGAGTCGAATGCGCCTCATTGATTGGTGAAGCTTTGGGGCGGGGCGTCTGCGAAAACCAATGGGCGGTGGGGAGAAGGCCGGTAAACTAAAGCGACTACCAGTCCCAGCGTGCAACCCTCGGGGCTTTAAGTGCCCAGCGGCCCTGGGAACTTGGAGGATGAGGTTGCCCTATAAACTACAGTCAGAAGTCCAGGGGTTTGGGGAAACCAGAGACTTACTAATTCCAGAAATATCCAGTAAAGAGTTACAACCAGGGCGCAGAACGTTTTAACCCATTGGTTTCTAAACTTGCACTCACACTGGAATAAGCTAGGGAAACCAGAAATACACTGCTGCCCACCACCTAATCACCCAGACGTTGTTGTGAGTTCAGTGTTCTGTGTGGGGCCTGGGTTTTGGAATCCGTAAAGATTCGCCAGTGTTTCGGGTGACCCATTTAATCCTTATAACAACCGTATGAGAGCTAGGCTCTGTCACTGTCCCATAAGCACTGTTGTTGTCATCCTGGCTTTCCAGATATGGCAACAGGGAGGTTAACTTTTTTCTGAAGACCACACACCTCTGAAGTAGCAGAGCCGGAACTTTGACCCAAGCAATCTAGTTTCAGAATTCTTTATCACTATGCAATGCTATTTTTCAAATGTTTGGTATTATCTCGCAGGGAACTGGAGAGAAAAATATATAAAGTGCCATGTGGTAGAGCTGAATTGAAAGGAATTAACGTGAGGGCGTAAGTCTAACTCTGCTCCAGGACCTGAAGGGCTAGGTCTGGGACTACATTCATCAGTTGTCTCACTTGAGCTTTTATAATTTTTTTCTTTTATAGCTGACAAGAAAAGAATGCCCGGCCTGAGAAAAAGTCTTATAAGAATTTATTTGAGCCAAACTGACAACAATTGCTGGGAAGCAAATCTCAACAGACTGAGAAAATGCTCAGGAGAATGGCAGTTTTGCAGCTTACTTTATACCCTAGAATCAAAGCAAGAGACGTAAGGCGGGTTACATGAAATTCTTTGGTGGTAGATTAGGGAGGCAGGACAAAGCAAATGGGGAAATCTCTGAGATTGGATAAAGAATAAAACAGAGATATATACTTGTTTTACATTGGTGGTTATGGAATAGTTAACATTTACAGCACATAGAGATGGTATTTGGAAAACAAGATAACAATGAGAGGTTCTCTGGTCTCCTGTTCTGGTGGGAAGTTGTGCCCGGAGGGGCCTGGAAAAAGGCGATTACTTGACATTCCAAAGGTATGTTATCTTTTTTTTTATTGTATTTTTCCATTACCATTTATCCCCCAAACCCTCTTCCACCTCCACCCATCCCCCACCCTCTTTCAATTACCACACTGTTGTCTGTGTCCATGAGTTCTTTTTCATTTTTGCTCTATCCCTCCACTCCCCAACCACCCCAGAGCTGTCATCCTTCTCTCTATCTATGAGTCTGTCTGTATTTTGCTTGTTAGTTCAGTTTGTTCATTAGATTCCACATATGAGTGAAATTATATGGTATTTGTCTAGAATCTTCTGGCCAGCTTATTTCACTTAGCATAATGTTCTCCAGGTCCAACCATGCTTTGGCAAAGGGTAAAATTTTCTTGGTTTTTTTTTTTTTGTTGTTGTTTTTTTTACGGCCAAGTAGTATTCCATTGTGTAAATGTCCCATAATTGTTTTATCCACTTATTTACTTGTAGACACTTGAACTGCTTCCAAATTCTGGCAATTGTAAATAATGCTACAATGAACACAGAGGTGCATATTTTCTTTCAAATTAGTGTTTCAGGTTTCTTCAAATAAATTCCCAGAAGTGGGATCACTAGGGCAAAAAGTAGTCCCATTTTTAATTTTTTTAAGTGTGAAGATGTTTTTTAATTATCTTTAATGTAGGCACAATTATTTGAAGTTAATACTTTTTATTTAAGGACTTTCACATGTTCTGGATTCTTCCACAGCCTTAGTTCCTCCTGAGTTTGAGTCTTAATCCCTGTTTTGCTCAACCCAATTGCCATGACAGTTGGTCCTATGTAATAGGAATAGAGATGATCGTGTGATCACAAACTATTTGATCAATAGCAACCTGGAAGGATTAGCTAGACAAAGGACACCTGGAAGACTCCAGAAATCTAAGACAGCTATTATAAAATCTCACAGATTACCAATGACTATTACAAAATCACATATAGCTTGTTATATTTATACTGAACAGTGCTGATCTAGGCAATGTAAATAAGTAAGGGTTAATAAAATGTTTCCAGTAGGCTGAATGCTAACAACATAGCAGAAAGAAAACCCAGTGGGAAAATATTTTGAGGTTATTTCCATGGCAAATGCCATTTTTACTTTTTTGAGGTAACTCCATACTGCTTTCCACAGTGGCCACACCAGTCTGCATTTCCACCAACAGTGCACTAGGGTTCCCCTTTCTCCACATCCTCCCCAGCACTTACTGTTTGTTGATTTATCGATGACAGGTGTGAGGTGATATCTCATTGTGGCTTTAATTTACATCTCTCTGATGATGAGTAGCGTTGAGCATCTTTTCACGTGTCTATTAGCCATCTGTATGTCCTCTTCGGAGAAGTGTCTATTCAGGTCCTTTGCTCATTTTTTAGTTGGGTTATTTGGTTTTGGGAGGTTGAGTTTTATAAGTTCTTTATAAATTTTGGATATTAACTCCTTATCAGATGTATGGGTGAATATCTTCTGACATACTTTGAGAAAGGACACCTGCCCATCCTGACAGATAAGACTAAAGATCAGATTGTAGGAAAAGAAAAATAGTAGCAATGTTTCAAAGATGTGTATTACAGGTGCTTCATCAGTTTGTTAAGAGCTGAGCCTGAAATAGCCAGCAGCTTGGTTCTTGAAAGGTCTCTGAATGATGGGCAAGTTACTTGGGCAAGTGGATCAGGACCCTGTCCTGAGAGAGGTGGAAGGGAAAAACCCAGGCACAATATTTTCTCTAGCACTAAATGAGATGTGGAAATGAAGAGAAAATGAAGCATACCAAATGGGTGATGTCAGTCAAAAGACGACATGGCCCAGGATTTCAGTATGTGGTGTATCAGTATGTGAAAGGGGGAAAGCAGACTACGGTGAATACAGGGATAAAAATAACGGGAGGTGACAAGCAACAGCGATCATAGATGATAACATATTTCTGAGTGGCCAGACAAAAGAGAAGGAAGGCATAGAGTGGACTGTGTTTCTTTGGCCAGTGTTTGGTGCAGTCTCACTTCCAAATTATGTAGACTCTTTACAGTTTCTAAGGACAAGAATGAAAATATTGTTTTATATAGAAAAAGACATACTGCAACAAGAGTTGGGGAGAGTGTGAAAAAATAGGTCAAGTTTAGAGCAGGGGTTCTCACCTCAGCACTCCTGACATTTGGGGCTGGTAATTCTTTGTTGCATGTGGAAGGGCAGGGCTGGTTTGGGGTGGGGAGGGGGTCATTAGTCATCACAGCTGGTCCTGGTGCTGCCATGGCAATGCCCTACCTGGTATTGCTGCTTTTCTTGGCCTGTGTCAAGTAAACTGTGGACAATAAAAATACACACAACTGAAGCCTAGATGTTATCTCTAGGGCTTAGTGCCTGCAGGCAGTGGTCGGGCAAAGGCTTGTATGGGGGTCAGATGAGGCTATTCTCCAGCCCCCTTGTTGCTCCTGTAAGGGAACCTAAACTGCATGAATAACGACATGCCAGTGGAGGAAAGGTCAGCGGAGGGTCTGAACCACATGGCCAGGGATATGCTAGGGGAGGAAAGGTCAAGCTGGGGTTGAGGTCTCACCCTACACTTCTCCATTGCTGGGCACCTGGGGCATTCCACCCTGGTGACCTTCTATAACTGGCCTATCATTGGGCTCCATTCATGCCTAACTGCCCACTACAACTTCATCTCTCAGTGCTTCATAGGATTGTTGTAGAGATCAAATGAATTAATGCATGCAATGAGAAAACGAAGAACAGGCTTCAGTCACATGTCAGCTATTTACTGAGTATCTACACCCATGACTCACTTCCTGCCACGTGACTCACTCCACTCCAGCCAACAGCCTCCTGGCCTTGGCACATTCGGTTCCCTCTTCCTGGAATGCCCTGTCCCTTCCAGTCACACAGTGCTGGCTCCTGTCCAGGGCCAAGTGAAGCTCCAAAACAGCCTACAAACCTCTATCACACTCTAGCCTGTACCTTGCTTTGCTATCTCACGTTATACATGTGTTAGTTCATTCTTCCCCAGAGTCACTGTTCTAATGTAAAAACTTGTTCGTGTGAGGAAAAGGCTTGATTTTTGTGAAATTAACCTCAGCAATGCTGTGTATCTAAGACTTTTACCACCAATGGCAAAAAAAAATTAAAGTCTTTTGTTTATTTGTGTCAAGTAACACTGTGGACAATAAATTACCAGACCTTTTTAAGATGAACTTTCTGTGTACTATTTACAAGATCTTTCTATGTACTATTTTGCAAAACAAATCAGGCTCTACCAAGAAGACAGGAACTGCCAGAGGTCAGCTCCCTAGCAGCAAAGTCAGAGAGGCGATTCTTGGGCCAGTGAGTTGTTGAGGGCTGTTCTCAAGAGAGACCGAGAAGGGGAGGGAGGGTAAGGAATAGAGCAAAGGAGGAAGCTCTGCGAAGATGTGGGTTCAGGGAGAGATCGGCCTCAGCCTGCGCCCAACAGGAGCTATGGAGCAGGACCTGTACCATAAAGGTTGTTCCACCCAAAGGCAAAAGTGCTGAGCTGTTATATGCCCACATTCATCAATCACTGGCCGTTAAGGAGATGCAAGCTGCCAGGCATCCCCTGGCTGGGGAGAGCTTGTCATAGCCAAGGGCATAGTGGGGACCAACCTGAGAAAGGTGCAGAGTGAGCAACTAGCAGCCAACACAGCCTCAGGCCCCAAGAAGGGGACCTGGGCAGAGCAGCAAGATCACCCCCAACGTTGGAATCACCACAGATTGTGCATGATACTCAGGTCAGGTATATGTAATAGTGTGTGGTTCTACTACTCTGTTTATTTGCTTTTTTTCTAGATCAGTTTAGGTTCACAGCCAAATGGTGCAGAAAGTACAAAGATTTCTCATACGCCCCCCCAACCACCCCTACACACATGCAACCCACATGCACACAGCCTCCCAGCTCCTGACATCTTGCACCATGGTAGTGCCTTTATTATAATCAATGAACCTTACAGACACATCACTTCCCCCAAGGGTCAGAGTTTACACTGGGGTTCGCTCTTGCTGGTGTGCCTTCTCTGGGTTTGGACAAAGGCCTAATGAGATGATTCCATCATTAAGTATCATGCAGAGTAGTTGCACTGCCCTAAAAAGATCTTCTGTGCCCACCCATTCATCCCTCCCTCCCGGACCTGGCCCCTGGCAACTACTGATCTTTTTACTGTCTCCATAGTTTTGCCTTTTCCAGAAAGTCCTATAATTGGAATCCTGCAGTATGTAGCTTTTTTAGATTGGCTTCTTTCACTTAGTGATATGCATGTAAGTTTCTCCCATGTCTGTTCATGACTTGATAGTTCATGTCTTTTTAGCCCTGAATAATATTCCACCGTCTGGATGGACCGCAGTTTATTTATCTATCCATCTACTGAAGGACATCTTGGTTGTTTCCAAGTTTTGGCAATTGTGAATAAAGCTGTTATAAACATCCACGTGCAGAGTTTGTATGGACATAGTTTTCAACTCAATTGGGGGAACATCAAGGAGTGCAATTGCTGGGTCCTGTGGTAAGAATATATTTAGTTTTGCAACAAACTGCCACACTATCCTACAAAGCAATTGTACCTATGCCATTTCACATTCTCTCCAGCAATGAATGAGAGTTTTTAGTTTACATCTTTACTAGCATTTGGCGTCCTCAGGGTTTGGGATTTTGGCCATTCAAAAGGTGTGTATCTCGTTTTAATTTGCATATATCTATTGACATATGATGTTGGACATCTTTTCATGCTTATTGCCATCTCTGTATCTTCTTTTTTTTAAAATTCTCATCCAAGGATATGTTTATTGATTTTAGAGTGGGGAGGAGAGAGAGAGAAGCATTGATATAAGACAGAAACATCAATCAGTTGCCTTTCATACACATCCCAAGTGGGGATCGAACCTGAAACCTAGTTATATGCCCTGACCCGGAAGCGAACCCACAGCCTTTTGGTATGAGACAGTGCTCCAACCAACTGAGCCACCTGGCCAGGACTCTATATCTTATTTGATGAGGTGTCTATTCAGGTCTTTTACCCATTTTTTAATTGGGTTGTTCACTTTATTATTTTTTTAAAGATCTTATTTATTTATTTTTAGAGAGAGGGAAAAAGAGGCAGAAAGAGAGGAAGAGAAGCATCAATGTGAGAAAGAAACATCGGTTCGTTGTCTTTTGTATGCCCCCCAACCAGGGACCTGGCCTGCAACCCAGGCATGTGCCCTGATTGGGAACCAACTTGGTGACCTTTCGGTTCAAGGGACAACACCCAACCAACTGAGCCACACTGGTTAGGGCTCACTTTATTATTTTTGAGTTTTAAGAGTTCTTTGTATCTTTCGGATGCTAGTATTTTTCCCCTTTAATTTTATTTAATTGGAAGAGCTTTTTCAAGGGAATATATATTTTTACAGTTTTATTACATTTATTACATTTATCATGCAATGTAACCAATAATAGTCTTTTTATCAGTCTTTTGCAAATATTTATTTATTTATTTTTAGAGAGGGAGAAAGAGAAGGAGAGAAACATCAATGTGTGGTTGCCTCTCTCGTATCTCCTACTGGGGACCTGGCCTGTAACCCAGGCATGTGCCCTGACTGGGAATCAAACCAGCAATGCTTTGGTTCATAGTCCGGCACTCTGTCCACTGAGCCACACCAGTCAGGGCATTTTTACAAATGTTTTTTCCTAGTCTGTGGCTTGTCTTTTCATTCTCTTGATTCCTTTATATTTTAAAAAATTGTTTTACTCAAAATCAATGAACCTTGAAGACATTATGATAAGTGAAAGGAGTTATTACAAAGGTCATATTTGTATCATTCTACGTACGTGAAGTGTCCAGTTGGCAAATCCATAGGAAAGTGGCTTAGCGGTTGCCAGGCACTGAGGCAGAATGGAGAGTGACGGCTAACAGGTAGAGTTTCTTCTGAGGGATGATGAAAATACCCTAAAATTAGCTGGTGGTGATGGATGCCCAACTGTGAAGATACTAAAAACCACTGAACTGTACACTTTAAAAGAGTAAATTTTTTTGTGATGTGAATTATATCTCAGTAAAGTTGTTTTTTTAATACTTTGTACTGTAGAACTAAGAAGTATAAAAATTTTAGTTGAATGGTTTCTAGTGACGCTTTAAATAAAAAATTGGGTCTCGGGTCAGAACATGACTTCCATATTTACATAACTTTATTATCGTTCTCCCTTCTAACTCAAAAGCTGCTTTCAGTCCTTTCGGGAACAAGACTGGGTATAAATAAATAAAGACAGAAATGACTAATTCAACTTTGCATTCCCCAAGTGTCTTGACTTTTGGGGGTCTGGGCATTTTAGCATGGTATATTTTTAGCAGCAAGAGTAAAACCCAGAATGTGACGCTGGAGTCCAGCCCCAGGGCCACAAGTCACATGTCCCACTGCTGAGTCTGGGAGAAGAACCCTTGGTTACCACATAGTCAACATCTTTAGGCCACTAAGCACTTCTTAGTCAGTTGGCAGATGCCAACTGTCACGTGAAGGTATGGGCTGGTCAACATGGGGTGACTCGTCCAGTTTAACCCAGCTCAGCGGAACCACGCATTTCTCCCAGAACTGCGTCCTGAGTGAAGCCTCTTAACACTTTGACCTGCCCAGCACGTCACACCTTAGTGCGCTCCGATAGGTAGATTGATAAAGTTCTGCGGTTCCTGGAAGCAGAAGGCACCTTGGAGGCAGCAGTGAGATGAACTACCCACCACCTCCACTTTTTCTCAACTTGGAAACGAGAGGGTTGAACTCAGTGATCCAAAGACCTGTTCCCAGTTGAACAGAGCCGCCGGTCTGCGGCTTCCCATACCCTTGGACTCACAGATCAGTACGGTTTGCACAAACTTGCGAGAACCAACACAGGATGTTTACTCTTTACTCTCCAGAGAAGAATGATTAAAAAAAAACAAAAAAAAAACTACCATTACTGCCATTTTCTATCCTTTGATTTCCGGAAGAAAAGGACATACTAACTAAAAAGAAAAAACAGAAAAACCAGTAGGAAGTAAATAACCTCAGAATGAAAGACAGTCCTTGTTAAGGAAAACGACTGGCAACTTTCCTTCAACGTAAGTGCTGTGCAGTGGTTCTGTCTTTCCCATTTTTAAAAACAGCTTTATTGAGATACAATCTGTATGTCGTACAATTCATTCATTGTAAGTATACAATTCAGTGATTTACAGTCACTGTACAGAATAGAGCAACCATCCCCACAATCTAATTTTAGAACATTTCCGCCAACCCCAAAAGAGCTCTTACACCCATTTGCACTCGCTCCCTGTTCCCACCCACCGAGTGCAGGCACCCACGTGTATACTTGCCATCCCTACAGATCTGTCTTTCCTGCGCATGTCATGCAATGTAACCATGCATCACGGGCCTTTGGTGTCTGGCTGCTTTCATGTAGCATATTTTAGAGGTATCCATGTTGTAGCATGTATCAGAACTTCTTTTTTTATGGCGCAGTAATACTTCGCTGTACAGATATACCACTTTATTTATCTATTGTTGAAGGAGGTAACCAAGGGGCCGTAACCACCAGTTAACCCTCGAGCTGGACCTGGGCAATCGAAGGTTCCTCACCCCTTCCCTGTCCTTAAAACTAGGTTTTCCCTAGAGCTCAAGCTAAAGGTTTTGAGAAAGTCCCCTGCCTGAAGGATTATCATCAAGAAAAGGGCTTTATCCAGTGGCTAGCTGAGGAAGATCCTGAATGGAGCCCCACCAAACGCCACCCTGCTCAGTAATCGCTGCTCAGTCCGTTAACAGCAATCCACTGTGTGTCTCTGTCCAGTCCCACAGAAGATGGCAGGCGCTTAGCAAATGTTGGCTGACTACCAAATGAATGCATGAGACTTGACCAGAGAGCCCTCTGGTTTCAACTTCTGTAACCTTCTTTCCAGATTTAATGAAGTCCCTTTTTGACTTTGGGATGTAGAGGTTTAGAACTGGAATCACTTTGGAGATGATATAACCAAGGATCCTGGTTTTGCAAATAAAGAAATTGAGATAGTGAAGGAAATGTGACTTCTGAATCACACAGCAGGTTAGCCACCAGGCAGAACTGGAACATGGCTCATCTGATCCCCAGCCCACCTGTGTCCCTAGATGTCGCTGCAGGTGAAAGAGCCTCCCGCTTCGGGCTGAGTCTGGGCTGACCGCAGCTCGTGCCTGGAAAATCACTTGTTGAATCAAGTTCCTGATATCACCTTATTTCACTTTCTTATACTTCCTCTCCCGAATAAAACTTCTTTTTTGATGTTGTGGTTCAGTAAATCAAGGAAATGCTATCAATGTTACCTCTTATCACATCTATCTTCAGCCCCAATGAGCATGAAAAGATGTTGACAAAAGCCACTGTAATCTTTGGCTGCTGTCCTGGAACCCATGACTTCCCCAAACCAGGGCTGAATTGCACAGTGAGGCCGGTTTGTGAGGCTCAGCAAAACACATAGGTAGTAACATATGTTCAAAAGGAAAAGCAGTTAACGTGAGAAAAAGAGTTCCTCTTTTTCATTCTTTCTCTACAACAAAGCACTTGGTTAAAAGTGCTGAGGAAATATTTTTAAAAAATCAAAACAGGAAGCAGTAAATTGCTAAGAAAGCGCTATATTCTATAAAAGCCTCCCAAACACCTACATGCCTTCATAAGTGAATGGACAGGCGTGAATCAATGAAAAATCATGCAGAGTGTATAAACAAATCTAATACTCATCCTCTGAGGGATGTTTTATACTAACAACCTTTCAGAGACTCTTACCTTCCCTTACTTCGTTCAGGGAAGAAGCTCTGTTGTCTTCTTCATACTATTCCTACCCTTGAACAAATGCTCTTATGCTATTTAAAAAAACAATCCTTCACCTAAGTCCCCTGAAAGATCTCTTGTTTCAGGCACTGTGGCAGTGCTCAGATCATTTGCCAACATTTAAAATGTTTTATTTCACCCTGGCTGGTGTGGCTCAGTGGAATGAGTGCCAGCCTGCAAACTGAAAGGTCACTGGTTTGATTCCCAGTCAGGGCACATGCCTGGGTTGCAGGTCAGGTGTCCAATTGGGGGCACGCAAGAGGCTGCCACACACTGATGTTTCTTTCCCTCTCTTTCTTCCTCCTTTTTCCTATCTAAAAATAAATAAATTCTTTAAAACAATTTTTTTTGTTTTCTCACATTGGCTGAGGCTTGTAGTGCAATGTTGGGTAGCAGTGGGTATTCTGGCTTTTTTAGACATAATTTACTGTGCTATTATGAGATATTTCAAACAGAAGACTATGGAGTTACAAATTCCCATATGCCTGCCATCCAGCTTTGCCATATCTGTGTCTGTTGCTTAAAAACTTACCTATGAAGCATCCTCTGTCCCTCACCCTCCACTCAGAAGTAACTGCTGTTATAAATGAATGTTTATTATTACGACAAATTTTTGCACACTCGGTGTGCAATTATACATCTTTAAAACTTACATAGTACAGGGGAAAGAATGGAGAACACTACCACTTACTACTAAGTGAAAGGAGCCAATCCGAAAAGGCTGGATACTGTAGGGTTCCAACCACAATAAGCAGGGTACAGAGGATTTTAGTACAGTAAAAATACTCAGTGTGGCATTGTAATGATGGGTATTTGCCATCACACTTTCGCCTAAACTCATGGGATGTACAACACCAAGAGTGAGCCCTCGGTAAACTATGGACTTCCAGTGATTATGATGTGTCCGTGTAGGTTCATTCTTGGTTTTAAAAAAAAAAGTTCTGTTCTGGTGAGTGGTATTGACAACAGGGGAGGCTGACGCGTGGGGACAGGAAGTACAAGGGAAATCTCTGTACCTTCCTCTTATTTGTGTTGCAAACCTAAAACTGCTCTAAAAATATTTTAATTACATAATTTTATTTTACAGCTTTAAAATTTTAAAATAAATGTTGTTATTCCATACAGATGCTTCTGCAACTTGTTTCCATTCACATTGCTCTTATAAAAATTATTATGTCAGCCCTGACTGGTGTGGCTCAGTGGGTTGAGCGCCAGCCTGTGAACTGAAAGGTCGCCTGTTCAAGTCACGGTCAGGGCACATGCCTGGGTTTCCGGCTGGTCTCCAGATGGGGGCATGCAGCTATTTCTGTCACACATAGATGTTTCTCTCCCTCTCTCCCTCCCTTCCTCTCTAAAAAGTTTAAAATATTTTTAAAAAATTATGTTACTTCTGCCCTGGCTGGTGTAGCTCAGTGGATTGAGTGCGGGCTGGGAACCACAGGGTCCCGGTTCGATTCCCAGTCAGGGCACATGCCTGGGTTGCAGGCCAGGTCCCCGTGAGGGCCATGTGAGAGGCAACCATACATTGCTGTTTCTCTCCCTCTCTTCCCCTCTCTCTAAAAATAAATAAAAATAAAATCTTTAAAAAAAAATTATGTTAGTTCCCAGTTAACACAACCAACTAGGCAAGTGGTTATCAAATACTGTGAGACATAGTGAACAAGGTGACCTTGGGCTTGGGAACAGCAGTTGCTACACTCTGGCTGAACAGGAAAACTGCCTCCTTATCCCATAGTCTTTTGTCTGTTTGTTTTAACTGTTTATTGTGGAAAATCTCAAACATTTGCAAGAGTAGACTGCACAGCGTAATGGATCTCCATGTAATGATCAACCATACTCAACCCTGATCAAGTGGTGGTCAGTCTTGTTTGATTTGTACTCTCACGAAGTCCCGTCAGTCCAGATTATTTTAGAGCCAATCCCAGACGTCACTGAATCTCATCTGTGGGAATCAGCCCTCAAGATGATCCCCAGTGATCCTCACCTTGTGGTGCTCACGACCTTGTGTATTCTACCACACCGAATGGGGGCTGCTCCGTGTAACCTTTTAAAGATGGTGGAAGTGGTGGCTTCTGACTTCCCAGGTTGAGCCACGGAAGATACTGTGGCTTCCACATTGGTCTCTTGGGTTGTTCCATGTGGGGGACCAGGCTGAGACTAGGCCGAGTAAGCAAGGCACCTACACACAAAAGTTAGGGAGGCATTTAATCTCAGGTGCTCACCCTGTACCTATACAACCCTGGGCGAGGGTGTCTCCCTCAGTTCTGCCCTGTAGGTGACTCACTGGGCTCCCACTAGTCCCAGCCCCGGTGGGGGAAGCCAGCTGGCAGTCTATGAGGACACCAGTGCATCCTTGTTGTGGAGCCCACGTGGAGCGGAACTGGGGCCTCCCACCAACAGACAGCACTGACTTGCCAACATGTAAGAAGCAGACCCTTCAGCCCCAGTCAAGATTTTAGATCCCCGTCTGTCTGGACCGTGGAGCAGCGTCCTGCAGTCTCCATGGCCTAGCGCCCAGGTCCCCATGCCCCCCCTCCCGATGGTTTCCATCTGCCCACAAGCAGGATCATGGCAGGCATCCTTCCAGTGGCTCAGCTCGGGGCCACGCTCAACTGCTCCCCTCATCGCTTGGGTTCCACTTCCAGGAACAGGCCCTATTAAAGTGCCGAGAGCCCTGGGGAAGCCGTCCTCACAACCCTGGTCTCCCCACGGCCAACCCGGTCACTGACGGGCAAGCTGCTACTTCTCCATGACATCCACTCTCCTGTTCGTGGCCACAGTGTTGGAGTCCCCAGATCACCCAGAATCTCCCCAGGTCTCGTGCAGCAAGACCACCTGTCACCTGGCCCAGGCAGCCACAAGGCAGCAGCCTGATAGCCAGCTCACAAAGCTGACGCCTGAGTGGCCTGAGTGGCCACCAGCCACCAGACTTCCAGAGGGGCTAGGTTGTCCTCTCCCTCCTCCCCACTCCTCCCCCGACCCCACAGACTAGGCGGGCTGCAGCAAGCAGAAGTGGTTGGGTTCTTTGATATCAAAACAGCAAAACACCAAAAGGAAGTTGAGAGAGCCCTGCTTTTTACTACCCAAGCCTTCCTGACACTCATCACAGTGTGCCTTGCACCAAGTGGAAAACAAATGACAAAGAGCCAGGGGAAAAAAAAAAAACCGGTTCTGGATGGCTACAGCTCATCACAGGCCCTCATGAAGGAAGCTGGACCAGAACTGCCAAGGCAAACTGCTCCCGAACCCCTATGGGGGTTAATGTATGAACATAATATTGTTGAAGCCACGAAGTTTTGGGTCAATTTATCATGCAACTACAGATAACTAAGGCAGAGACTGGTACCTGCGCATAGGGCGATGCCCAGAGACCTAAAAATGTGGGATCAGGCAGAGGTGGAAACTGGAAGGTCTTTTTTTAATCAAATGATAAAGTTTATTCAGAAAGCTATAGAGGTAGTAAAAGTGAGCCAGTTGGGCTGCGTAGGCTCAAAACACGTTACAGAGGCAGCAAGGGCCGGCCCTTGGAGCTTAGGAGAGAGAAAGGCCAAGGTAACACACCTGCGCATCTGCTGGGAGGAGGAGAAAGAAAGGCGCAGGCATGCTCCTGGTGGGGAGAGCTGGCACGCCAGGATGCGGGAATTGGAAGGACCCGGAGCAGTGTGTTAGGAAAGCCTAGAGGGTCCCAGGGTGTAGGGTAGGCAGACCATGAAAGCTGAAAGGAAAATGAAAATATCATCAGAAACAGGAAGTTTCTTAATACTTACTGGGAGAAAGTTTTACCGCACTGTCAACCATAGTAACCTGGAGAGTAGAAAATCTAACTCATTAACTGGGTGTCATAAGGGAATTTTTTTTTAAAGGCAGATGGTTGGTTGAATGTGTTTACCTGGCTCCTTCTTGCAGCCTAAGGTAAAATGCAAGAGGAAAGAGATTAAGCTGAAAAGATAACTCTAGAGTTGTCAGAACTTGCCAGGTTTGAACATTCCCAGACTCTGTAGACAGCAAACAATGCTAAACTTTAGAAATGCCTTTGGGGAAAAATATCAGAGAACAAGTTAGAAAAACATGATTTGGCATAGGCGCCACTGCTGAAGTGAGCACAGTAAAATAGTTTAAGGGATTAAACCAAGGGCGAACTGTAAAATCCTCTGTTAACACATTAGAAAGACCCAAGGCAATGCCTCAGATAACTGCTCAAACAATAGAGCTTCTAAGATTTTTAAGAACACTGTTCTTAGTCACTCTCAGATAAAAGCTAAGTAAAGAGAAGCTTATCTCGAAGAGATTTGGGGGTGTTCATCAGTTTAATAAAATAAACTCTGATGCAATCTGTTAAAGACCCACAAAGATTTTTCTTTTTTTTTTTTAGAAAGACCCACAAAGTTTTAAAGAGAATTGTATTAGCAGAAACACCACCAGTTTGGACTGAGAGTACACATGAAGAGATCTTTGGATCCCCAAAATTTTATAGACAGAAAGTAGTCTAAGGAAACTACCCAGTAGTAAAGACAGGCAGGCTATCTCTCATGGAAAAGGAAAGATGGCTCAGAAGGTGAAACCAAGAACCACAGAGAATCTTTTCAGGCCTGGAGCCCAAAGCAGGGAACTAAGCATGGCCCTGCCGGGTTTCAGAATCCACAGCAGGGACCAGTGTGTGTCTCCTATTCTCTCGTTTTTGAATGAGAAGATCTATCCTCTGCCTGTTGCTATTGTATGTTGGCAAAGGGGTAACAAATTTGTCTTTTTAATTCATAGCTCTGGTATGGGGAAACTCAGCTCTTCTTGCCGACACAGTAAAGAATTACAGATCAGCGAGTCTATTAGTGTGCAAGCAGGGTTTATTGGTGATATGTTCTCATGGAAGAGAACAGGACTTGCTGAGGTAGGGGAGAAAGGCAAGAGCCAGGGTGGGAGACCAAGGGCGGGCAAAAGCATAAGGTCCTTTGTCTTGGGGACTTACAATGTTGTGGAATGAGGTGAAGAAGTTACATATTGATTGCTGGGGAAAGGTGGTGCCAGCTGCCCCCAGGAGGACATGACTACCCAAATGTAGTATGTGTGGGGGATCTGTTAACCTGAATTCTTATCTTGCTCCAGATGACCTTTGCTCATATTGTCATAAAACAGATAATGTGACAGGAGGCAGTTAATTGAAGTTGAGCCAGTTACCCTAAGTTGTTTATGGGCTCTTTCTGTAAGCACTAAGGGACTCCCTTGTAAAACAGACGATGTCCAGAGATAGGCAATTAACCAAAGTTGTTTTATGGTCCTCCTCCCATGGTAGCATGGTGTTTCTTGTGATGTTGGAACACCTGGCAATATTACTGGACCAGGCTCAGGACTGCTGAGTTAGTGGGTGAGACATGTCTCCCTCCTCCTCCCTGCCTCAGTTTACTATCCATCCTACCTAGCAGTTCTTCAGATGAAGAGTAACTGTACTTGGGGGAACTCGAATAGGATTTAGATAGTGAGATGCTGGACTTTGAGTTGATACTGCAGTACAATGAGGTTTTTGAGGACCTTGGGAAGTGGTGAGTATATTTTTCATGACGGAAGCACTGAATCATCGGGGACCAGAGGGAAGATTGTGATAGCCAGTCTCCAGATCCACAGAAACAGCAGAAGATAATAAATGTTTACTGTTCATTAAAGCATTAGGCTTTGACAGATAGTTACGCACTAACAGAAAACTAATACATCATCCATGAATAGTTCACTATATGTTTCTAAAAGATAAGAGCACTTTTTCATTTTTTAACTTTTAAGTAGTTATAGACTCACAGGAAGTCACAAAAAAAAGATGTCTAGTGTATCCTTCACCCAGCCACCCCCCGCCCCCGCGCCCCCCAGTGGCAGCATCTTACATAACTACAGTCCGACATCAAACCCTGGAACCCAGTGTTGCCACAACGTTATTAACTAGACTGCAGACATTACTCAAATTTCACCAGTCTTCACGTGCACTCATTCATGCGTATGTGTGTAGTCCTAAGTTAGGTGAGAGAGTGTATGAAAATAGGGACTCAATCACCAGAAGAATCAGCACTATGGTCACCTTTGGGAGAGAAGAAGGTTGTGGCAGGAAAAAAAACCCAGAGCCCTCTGAGGCCCCGGCAACATCATGTCTGCACACAGATGTACTTTGCATTTTGTACTTTCCTCCATACATGTTATGTTTCGCTGCAAAAATAGGTTTAAAAATGCAGGATAAATCTGTTTCCAAGAAATCTGTGGATTTCCTGAATATATCCTGAACCCTTCCTACATTAAAATACCTTAAAGCTCTGGCTGGTGTGGCTCAGTGCATTGAGTGCCAGCCTGTGAACTGAAAGGTCAGTCGTTCAAATCCCAGTTAGGGCACATGTGTGGGTTGTGGGCCAGGTCCCCATTTGGGGACGTGCAAGAGGTAACAGATTGATGTATTTCTCACACATTGATGTTTCTCTCCCTCTCTTTCTCCCTCCCTTTCCCTCTCTCTAAAAATAAATAAATAAAATCTTTTTTAAAATGAAAAAAAACTTAAAAATACAAGAAAAAATAAATTAAGTGTACTTTATATGTACATATCCATTTGACATACTTATAAGATACATATTTATATACATACATATCTAGATGTACATATATATGTTTACATATTAAAAACCACAAGGAGATACCACTAGACACCCACAAAATTGGCAAAAATTGTAAAGCTGGACAAAACCATGAATTTCCATGCACGAAGAAGCTGGCAAGAAAGTATTAAAAATACAAGTAATCTGCTGCAGCCAAGCGAGCCCCGAGGTTAACGAATCGAGCTGACAGAAGGAAGAAAACGTGTGGCCCTTGCTTTGTCGCTGGGTGGAGAGGCAGGAACCTCCTGTGAGAACCGTGGTCTCGTGTCTGCCCTCACATGGCCGGTCCCCCTGGATTTACTCCCTCTGGGTTTTTGCTCTATGCTCCCCAAAACAATTCTTGTCCAGACCACCACTGACCTCAGCACTACTAATCCACCGGTCATTTCTCAGTCTCAGCATGCTTGATCTCTCACAGAATTTTTTTTTTATTAAGGTGAAAGCCATATAACATAAAATTAATCATTTGAAAGTACAATCCAGTGGCATTTAGTGCCTGCTCAATGCTCTGCAACCACCACTTCTATCAAGTTCCAAGGCAGTTTCATCGCCCCAAAGAAAGTCCTGTACCCAGCAGTCACTGACTGTTCCCTACTCCCCCAGCCCCTGGCAACCACCCATCTGCTCTTTCTCTCTAGGAATTTACCTGTTCTGGATATTTCGTGTATATGGAATCATGCCCTTTCACAGGGTTAAATGCAGTCGATCACTACCTCTTCTTTTACATACTTTCTTCATGTGGCTCCTGGAATACCTCTGTCCTGGTTTTTATTGTCTCTGTTCCCATTTATTCCCTGGCTGACTCATCCAGTCATATGGTTTTCAGTTTTATTATGTGCCAATGACCCCAAGTTGTTGTTTTGGGTTTTTTATTTTAGATTTTTTTTTCATTTTTTTTAAAGATTTTATTTATTTTTTAGAGAGAGGAGAAGAGAGGGAGACAGAGAAGGAGAGAAACAGCAATGTATGGTTGCCTCTCACATGGCCCTCACAGGGGACCTGGCCCGCAACCCAGGCATGTGCCCTGACCGGGAATCGAACCGGGACCGTCTGGTTCCCAGCCCGCACTCAATTCACTGCGCTACACCAGCCACGGCTGTTTTTTTTTTTTTTTTTTTAATTGATGTTAGAGAGGAAGGGAGAGAGAGATACACCCACTTGTTGTTCCACTTATTTATGCATTCGTGGGTTGCTTCCTGTATGTACTCTGACCAAAGACCAAACCCTCAGCCTTGGCATATCAGGACAACACTGTAACCAACTGAGCTCCCTGGCCAGGACCTTGGAAGGGGCTCTTAAAGAACACCAGTACTAACTGCAAAGGTATTTTAAACTCCCTGCAGTTCTTCTGAGACATCTCCGGAGCTTCTTGGTGGGGGATGGGGAGCAGTTGGGTGGGGCTCTGCACACGCTCCTCCAGGCCCCACCCTCTTCGTCCACACTCTTCCATCAGAGCTACTCGACCGTGATCTATTTTATACATGGAGTGTAGACAGATTTCCTTTAAAGAAAGAATTCCGTAGCATAACAATCATTCACCACCTCCTTAAAAATCACTAAACATTGAGCAGACAGGGAAACTGAGGCCCTGGGAGAGAAAGGGAGCTGCCCATGAAGCCCAAGCAAGGCACAACTGGCTGTTTGCTGGTACCCAGCCTGTGCTGTCTCCAGGACAACACCAAGCATTTTCTCCACCCAGCCCAGCTGACAACGTGGGGTCATATGTTGGTTGGAGGCTCTTAGCAAAGGCAAAGGCAGCCTGAGGGTGTGGGGTGGACAGGGGTCCCAGAGAGTTTCATCAGGGGTACAGTGGCAAAGGGATTTTATATCTGCGAGCAACTTAGCTTTCCAGATAACACAGAAAACACTAGAATTGGCCTGACGCATCTGAAGGAGCCTCCCAACAGGTATGGGAATATGAAGTTCCCATGCATCATGGGAAAATTACAATCTGTGCTCTAGAAACAAAAGGATACAGCAATACTGGTTTCGCTGGTCAACCCAGTTATAAAACACAGGCATACACATACTTTTAAGTATTCAGTGCCTCCTGCTGCTGGAAGATAAAAATGCATGAAGAGGCTCACAATTTCATTCTTCAGATCTGTTCAGTAAGGAAGTAGAATCACAGAACCAGGAGCTGAAGGAACACAGGAAGTGTCTAAGGAGAATCACAAAATCCCTAGGGGATGCCTGCAGGGACTGAGCAGGTGACATAAAGGCGGGGTCTTGGGCCATTAAGAGGCAGGGCTGTGAAGACACGGGGAATGCATTTGGCCTCCTAGAGTGTTCAAAGTTTTAAAAAACATTTGTGTTACTTATTTTTAAGAATAATAGATTCTTATGCTCCATGTAGAGATTTCAAGGGATATATGCAAAATAAGATCCATTGAAGAATACATCTCCCTCTCATTTCTGCCGCCCAGCCAAGTTCTTCTGCAAAGAAAGTGTCCCTTGAGCAAGACTCTCTACCCGTAAAAGATATTTGTATACAAATGATAGCGTATTATCAACACCATTTTTTCTTTGTATTTTTTTAAACTAAACATATATTGTTAAGATTTTAGAGCTCTTTTCATATCCCTACTTAAGAGTTTCTGGTTTTTTTTAAGATTTTATTTATTTATTTTTAGAGAGAGGGGAAGGGAGAGAGAAGGAGAGGGCAATGTGTGAGAGATACATCAATTGGTTGCCTCTCAACACCCCCCCCAATTGGAGGTCTGGCCCCCAGCCCAGGCATGTGCCCTGCCTGGTAATTGAACCAGCAACCTTTCAGTTCACAGGCCAGAGCTCAATCCACTGAGCCACACCAGCCAGGGCTGTTGTTGTTTTTTTTAAAGCAGTTCATAGTATTCTGTTGGATAAATATACCAGAATTTTCAAATCAATGAATGTTTAACTTGTTTCCAATATATTCTATTAATAAGCAACTCTGCGATTGATAACTTTGTATATTGTATATGTTATTTTGCATATGTGTCAGTGTCTCTATAGGATAATTCCCTAAAAGTGGAATTGCCTTCTTAGAGATTGTATCAGTTTACATTTCTACCAATAATATATAGGAATGTCTATTTCTCTACTCTCTTGTCAACACACTCTGAGTGAATGTTTGTTTTTAAATTAAACATTGTGCTGTGGCCAAAACAAAAACAATTCATTGAGGTTGCAAACGTGTGATCCCTAATTCTAGTTCAATATCTTCATTTTATAAATGAATCCTGGGGAGTGGAGTGGTTTGCTCAAGTTCACATAGCTAGAAACTAGAGAACCATGATCAGAATCAAGGTATATTCTACTTCATCACAGTCTTTTTTTTTTTTTCTGATAAAATTGAGAGTCAGAGAGATGAACTCATTTGCAACTAATTGACAGCCAAATAAAAACCCAGGTCATCTGATTTCTGCCTCTTTACCATGCCATCTCAATTCACTGGACATTGTCATGCATTCATTACTTCACCTTTCATTCTCACCCCTTCGGTGGTTAAGACCATTGTTTCTGGGGTCACACTGACCTAGGTTTGAATCCCAGAGATATGCCTTACTCCTTGTGGCAAGTAATGAAAGCTCCCTGAAGCTCAAAGTCTTCATTTGTAAAATGGGGGTACGTATTAATCAGATCTCATTAGGTAAAGTTGTGTAATAAATAATCCCAGATCTCAGTAGCATCTTTAAAAGCAAAGGTTTGTTTTGAACTTACATGACGTTAGATGTAGGATGCTTCACATCTCTTTTTCCTCCCAGGATCCAGAAGGAGGGAGGAAGCAGCCCCATCTGGGACAGGCTATCCTCATGAAAGTGGAATAAAAGATCAAGAAAGCTAGTGGAAACACATAATGGCTGTTAATACTTTTGCTCAGATGTGTCAAAAGGCACTTCTGTTCGCATTCCATTGGCCAAAGGAAGTCACATGATTCATCCATCAGTAAGGCTGGAAAGGACACTCTTACACGATGCACTGCAGTCATCTAGCAACAGGTGGGGATATATAATCCTTAACAGGAAGACCTACTCAGTACCACCTACTATGGGATAATAATAGTATCTCCCTCGCAGCTGTTCTGAGAATTAAATGAGGCAAAACAGAACCAATGCTTGACACATCATTCTGCATTTAATAAAGGCATAACTGTTGGTCGCTATTACTATTACCTCCCCATGCTCCTGAAACTTTTGCTGCCCACTAGCCTGGGCTAACCCTGGCTTGAGAGGAAGAAAAGGAGTTGTAATTACTTTTTCCCGGTATTTAATTTGCAGACAATAAGTCATTGAGTCTAACGGCACAGGCTTTGAAGTAATGTAGACTCCTTATTAGAGCAGATGATTTTTGACAAGTTACTTAACCTTTCTGATCCTTACTTTCCTCAGCGCGAAAATGGGGATTGTTGTAGACTTGTTATTAGGGCTAAATTAGCCCAATCCAGTGCACATAGTACATGCTGAGTTTTTGGTGAATTGCTGAATGTGGATTTTAGGCTAATTGCAAACATTCAATGAACTGTAATAACATAACCACAATACCACTGTATGGAAAGCCTTTTACCGGTCTTTTCCATCTTTTGGGTCTCAGCTCAAATGTCACTTCCACAGAGACCTTCCCTCACCACACCATTTAAAGTGCTTCTGCAGTCTCCAGTCACTTCTAATCGTTTTCTTGTCTTTACAGCTCTGGTAATGCCCTGAAATTGCCTTGTTCATTCAGCGGTTTATTTAATATCTGTCTCTGTCACTAGAAAGGAAGCTCCATGAAATCAGGGATTTTTTTTTTTTTTTAATATGGAACGCTTCACGAATTTGCATGTCATCCTTGCGCAGGAGCCATGCTAATCTTCTCTGTATCGTTCCAATTTTAGTATATGTGCTCCCTAAGCGAGCACGAAATCAGGGATCTTGTTTCCTGCATTCTCATCTCCTGCCCTGGGCCTCAGTAGCCTCACCGATAGATTGCAGGGGGAAAGAGAAAGAGGAGAAAAGTGAACGCTAGCTGGTGCACCAAGGCCTCACGTCCCCACGCCCGGCCTAACTCAGGCCTCAAAACTGTCTTCCAGGTGGGCTATAGTGGGGCCCCGCCCCGCCCCCGATGGGCGTGGCCTCCAATGTTGTGCTAGCCGCGTGCAGGCTGCGGTCGGAAGACGAGTCAGGTCTCGCGCACGCAGGCCCCGCCCCCTCCCTGCCTCCCAGCTGCCGAAAGAGGGCGTGGCCAGTCGCGAGGTCCCCTCTGCTGCCGGCACTGCTGCCTGAATCGCCTCCAGGTGGCTGCTCTCGGCTTTCGGCCGCTCAGGCAGCTCGGAAGCCACTCTGTTTTGGGGTCCTCGCTGCCCTTCCACGTCTCCCGGAAGAGTAGCAGGGCCGTGGCAGGGCCTTGGTAGGTACGGGGCGCCTTTACGCAGCTTGGCCCTTTCCCGGCCGGCTGCTAAGGGACGTGGACCAGGAGGACGTCGAGGCCGCGGTGCGGCCGCTCCAGAGTCCTCAGGTGAGGCGGCGTCCAGGGCCAGGTGGGTAGGACGGGTCCTCTTGGGGCGTTAACAGCCTGAAACGCGGGGGCGGCGTCCCCTTAACGGAGTATTTGGTCTTTCTGCCCGGTGAGGGGCGGAGGAAAGGGACGGAAGAGCCCCCTTGGGCCTCTGCCGACTTCGTTTCGTGCCCTCCCCTTTCCTCCCTTCCCCTCTCCCCCAGTCTGGTTTCACCGCTCTTCCCCCTCCCGAGGCTCAACAAGGTGGTGGGGAGCGAAGTGGGGATCTGCACTCGCCTACCCGGGATCCACTGACTGTCACTCCCTAGGGCCGACCAGCTGAGCCCAGCCTCCTTTCGTCTGTGTTGACACCTGGTCTTCCAGCGGCCCCTGCCGCCGCCACCCCCGTCCCACGCACTGTTACCGTCTCTTCACCTCCGTCTGGGCCGTGTCTTGGGGCAGTGCCTGAGGAATTATTTGAGGGGCTTGTACCTCTGAAGTAGGCTCGAGATGTTTGTCAGCGGGGCCTGTGCCCAGGGCCCTCTTTAGTATCTGTTTCATTGGGTAATAAGCCACAGGGGTTTGTTTTAAAGCCCTGTTAACTTTAAAATGGGAGACGCCATGAAGGAATTAAGTGTTTTTCGCTTTATTAGGCGTGATAATTTGCCCCCATACTACCACTGTTTACTTGAGAGTAATACATTGCATCTGTAGGGAGTTTTATGTTACAAAGCATTTCAGCCCCATTTTCATTTCATTTCACATAAGCTCTGTGAAATACACAGGCAGGTCGTAGTCCCATTTCTTTCCTAAGGAACAGCTTTAGAAGGTTTCTTGAGGTTATTCAGATATTGGGAAGCTAGATGGGAAATGCAGGGATTAAAAAATGGGTTTGGCCCTGGCTGGTGTAGCGCAGTGGATTGAGCGCGGGCTGGGAACCAAAGGGTCCCGGTTCGATTCCCAGTCAGGGCACATGCCTGGGTTGCGGGCCAGGTCCCCGTGAGGGCCATGTGAGAGGCAACCATACATTGCTGTTTCTCTCCCTCTCTGTCTCCCTCCCTTCCCCTCTCTCTAAAATAAATAAAATCTTTAAAAAAAAAAAAATGGGTTTGGCTGACTTAGATTTGAGTGTCTGAGCTGCCAGTTAAACTCTGGGATCTTTCTAAACCTTTTCCCACTTGTAAAAAAAAAAAAAGATATATGTATTGCTACTTATCACATAATGTGTTTGTGAAAATTATGCGATGAATGTCTGCACACCATCTGACATAAAAATTCCATTCAGCAGTGTTTGTGTGTGCTGTGTGCTAAACGTCGGAAATTCATTGGTGAGCAAAATAGACAAGGTCTTTATCCATCCTTCCCCAATAGCACCCTTCCCCAACAGGGAGAGAGAGAAAAAAGATAATTATAAAACAAAAAAGTGGCTGAACACAAAATGATAAAACCTATTTTAGGTGGGAAGAACGAGGTTTTAGGAGCAGATGACATTCAAATGGAGATTAAGAATCAGCAGAAGAGCTTTCCAGGCAAAAAGAACAATGTGCACATTTAAGAAATGTTTGTTGAGTTTTTTATACAGTACTCTTTCTTCTCTATCATATGGATGAGTTAGACATTATTCTGATTCATTGTGTGAGGCGATAAGTACTCAAACACATATCAAATGAATGGCAGTGCAGTCTTTTTATTCTGAATTTAGCTTAATGTGCACATAGAAAGTACTGACTATTTAACTTATTTTTAATTTTAAAGGTTTATTCTCATTCGAGAGAGAGGAGAGGGAGAGAGACAGAGAAAAATTGATCAGTTGCCTCCCACATACACCCTGACTGGAGATCGAACCCGCAACCTAGGCCTGTGCCCTGCCTGTGAATTGAACCAGCGACCTTTCAGTTATGGGACGATGCTCCAACCAACTGAGCCACACTGGCCAGGGCTAAAGGCGTACTATAGACAGACAGATTGTGTTCGCACCTAAATTATCCGTAGTAGTGCTGCATTTTAAGAAGATAGAGTTTGTATCAATCAGAAGTTTCTTTAAGTTTAGCACCTTAAAACAAACTTCAGGGAATTGTTTTTATTTGGCTGTAGTGAAATTTTGCCATATGATTTGCTGTTTGGATGCTTTTGCTACGTTAACATTTACTCGTTGTGGAAGTAGGAGCAATGACAACAGCAGTAGTTGTCGTTATGGTAATAGCATCTATTGAAGTGAGTGCCTACGGTGTGCCAGGCAACCTGCGAAGTGTTTTTATATTTCATCTTAAAAGTGTCTCATAATGTAAGTGCACTTACTTTACTGAATTTCTTTTTCTTAACTTTTAACATAATTTATTGATTTGGGAGAGAGAAGGCATTGATTTGTTGTTCCACTTATTTATGCAATCATTGGTTGATTCTCGTATATACGCTAACTGGGCACCTGCAACCTTGGCGCATCAGGACGACGCTCTGACCGACTGAGCCACCTGGCCGGGGCTTGACCCATTTTCTAGATAAAGTTTCTCAGTTTGAGTGAAGTCGTTTTCTCAAGGTTACGTAGCCAGTTAGAGGCAGGGTTAGGCATTCAGCCCAGACTGACTCCAGGGCCTGGTCTCCGTAGTTACGCTCTGCTGTCATGCCACACTGATCACTCTGTGTCCTTTCTGCAGGTTTACCGATAGGGTTACTCTGCTGCCATCATGTCTTGGTTTGCTGATCTTGCTGGAAAGGCAGAAGATCTTCTAAACCGCGTCGATCAGGGGGCTGCAACAGCTCTCAGCAGGAAAGAGAACATCGGCAGCATCATATACAGCAAAAATACTGACTATCCTGAGCTTCACCAGCAAAATACAGATCTGACTCATCAGACTGCATCTAAAGCTGACTATATTTCCTCCGCAGCTGATAACATTAGGAATCAAAAAGCCACCATCTTGGCTGGAAGCACAAACGTGAAAGCAGGACCTAGGGTGCCAGTGGAGGCCTCCCATCCTGTGGAAAACCCGTCTGTGCCTCGGCCTTCATCCCAGTTTGTTCGGAGAAAAAAGTCGGAACCTGATGACGAGCTGCTGTTCGATTTTCTTAACAGTTCACGGAAGGAACCTACCGGGAGGGCGGAAATCAGAAAAGAAAGGGGCAAGACACCTGTTCTTCAGAGTTCTCAGATGACAAGTGTCAGTGCTGCGAACACCAGCGTAACCACCACCAGAGGCACTGAGGAATGTCCTTCTGGGAGCCAAAGCCATGGTACTTAATCAGCCCTCTCTGTCCTTGAAAGTTAATCAAGTTCACATGTCGTCGTAGCCTTGGACATTCTGGGCGTGTTTCTCATCCTCTGTTTTGTCACCTGTCCCCACTGGTGTAAGGGCAGGCCCTCTGATGTGTGGTGTAAACGAGGAAGACAGCATGGGATACTCTCAGTCAATATACAGTTAGAGTAGGGACCCTTGAATGTTGTCTGTAGGGTAACTACCCACCCCAGCATCCGGGAAATTGTATCCAGAATGATTCTCTAACATATTTTTTTTTTTTAAGATTTTATTTATTTATTTTCAAAGAGAGGAGAAGGGAGGGAGAAAGAGCGATGTATGGTTGCCTCTCACATGGCCCTCACTGGGGATCTGGCCCGCAACCCAGGCATGTGCCCCGAGACTGGGAATTGAACCGGGACCCTCTGGTTCCCAGCCCACGCTCAATCCACTGAGCTACACCAGCCGGGCTCTAACATATTTTAAGACACGAAAAAGATCATTTTGAAATGTGAAAGAAAACCTCATTTCAGATTTGGGACTATCTCAGTTCATTTCTTTTTGTCATTGGGATTACAGAAGGCTGTACTTCACGTGTATTCTTGATTATATGGGTTTTGCAGGGGTTAGAGGGGGTTCCCTGCATTCCCCCCAGGAGTAAAGTCGACAGACTGAACTGTGATTGAAGTTGATGAGTTGAAGGTATGGACATAGTAGTGAGGTAAAAGCTTAGAATTCTGGTTTTCAGTTCTTTCATTTGCTGTGAAATTATCTCTACATGTACCTCTCCTCATCTGCACAGATGAGGTTAACATGGCAGTGTGGCTGATTCAGGTACCCACTAACCATTTTTAAATAGCAACACGCGTGATAGGGTCCTGCAGGGATTCCTCACAATGCTGAGGATTAGTGGGAGTCTGTCACTCTCTGAAGTGTTGAGCTTTTCCCCAGTCTCGGCTGCCAGCGAATAGAATCTGTCTTGTGTCTTTAAGATAAAGACGTGGTGGAGGCAAGGGTTTGAGGCTTTCAAGACAGGAGCATGCAGTAGCCATTGATTAATTGTGTACGCACACGCCTGAGTTTCTTAGCCATCTTTTCATTGCTTGTACAAACATTTATTGAGAAGCTCTTGAATGAAATGAGAGTACAGTAGGGGAGGTAAACACACTTACGGGCAGTGTCATAAACGCAGTAACTGAGGTGTGGTCAGCAGGTGGTGGACACTTGGAGGAGAAAGGAACCGATTGCCTACGTTTTCAGGTCAGGAGACTGAGGGTCTGTAACTCGAGCTGGGTCTTAAAGAATGAACAGTTTTCCAGGTGAAAAAAAAAGAGGGGCTGGAGACAGGCTTCCGTGAAGAGGTCCTGTAAGTTCCCTCGTGTTGTTCGGGAGCAGTGAGTGTGAGGTGGAGAGCAATGAAGGGAAGGACGCTAGCAGCACAGAGTGGGACCTGTTTGTGAAGGCTCCTGTGTGCCCCTGTAAACCCATTATTCCTGTAAATCGTTAAAAAGTGGTCCCTGGACATCTTGCATTAGAATCACTTGTGTGGTTAGTGAAAAATGAATTACTGGGTGCCTCCCCAGACTTCCTGATTTAGATTATCTAGGATGGAGCCAGGGCATCTGAATTGTTTTGTTTTCCAGGTGTTTGCGAGGTCAGTAAAACTCGAAAGTGCCATAGCAATATGATGCTAATAGAGGTCTTTTAAGCCTAAGTTTGAGTTGAATTATTTTTTTACTTTTAAGGAAAACAACTTACATTATAATTTAAAGGACAGATCAAAGGCGGGTTGACTGGGAAATTAGAACCAGTCAGTACACAGGAGTTACAGAAATGAAGTCTCGTTTCTCTAGGGCACGGTCTTTCCATCTTGGGACTGTTGACTTTTAGGCTGAATGAATTTTTATTGTGGGGAACTGTCCTGTTCTTTGTAGGATGTTCAGCACCATTCGTGGCCTCTTAACTCTTAACTCATTAAATGCCAGTAGCAACCCCAATTGTGACAACCAAATATGTCTTCATACATTACCAGATGTCCCTTGGGGAGCAAATTCACCGCAGGTCGCGAAGTCCCAAGATCCCTGGAAATGGAATTGCCAAGTTGAAGGGTGTGACAATGTTTAACTACACTGGTAACAAACACCAAAGCTGTTTTCTCAAGAGGTTGTACCAATTTATAGTTCACCAGCTGTGGTTAAGAGTTCCTTTTGCTCTGCATTCTCACCAAAATTTGATGTTTTCATTGTGACTTTTTTTTTTTTATCCTCACCCAAGGACATGCTTACTGATTTTAGAGAGAGGGGAAGGGAGGGAGAAAGAGAGGGAGAGAAACCTCGAGAAACATTGATTGGTTGCCTTTAGTATGTGCCCCAACTAGGACCGAACCCACAACCCAGGCATGTGCCCCAACTGGGAACTGAACCCTGGACCTTTCGGTTGGTGGGAGGACGCCCAACCAACTGAACCACACCGGCCAGGGCTCAACGTGACTTTTTATGTTTTGTTACTCCAGTGTAAAATGTCATTTTTTAAAGTTTCTCTCATTACTAAATGAGGTTGAACATCTCTTCAGATATTTGACTATTTGAGTTTCATCTCTGGGAAGTACCTGTTCAAGTCTTTTGATCATTTTTTCCTAACGGGTTATTGATGAACAGATTATCTTCCTTTGTAAAGTGTCAAATGTTTTGCCTGTTGTTTTATTCCATTTTATCATTTAAACATTTTTTAGCATGTAATCTCTTTTTTTAAGATTTTATTTATTTATTTTCAGAAAGAGGGGAAGGGAGAGAGGGAGAGAAACATCTATGTGTGAGAGATACATCAGTCAGTTGCCTCTCATGCGCCCCCCACTAGGGACCTGACCCACAACCCAAGCAGGTACCCTGACTGGGAATCGAATCGGCGACCTTTTGGTTCACAGGCCGGCACTCAATCCACTGAGCCACACCAGCCAGGTCAGCATGTAATCTTTTTAGAGTAAGTAAAAAGTGTATTTGCATCATATTTAGTAGCAAATTAAAAACAAGATGAGTCCGAATTCCTGAGTCTATTTCTTTGGGTAAGGCATTTTATATTCTAGTTTGGTGTGTAACTGATTGTTGTGACTTACTATTAACTCTCCTTGAAACCCACAGCTGTCCTTTTGTCCCTTTTCAGTATTGTCAATGTCGAGACTTCTCTTTTTTTTCCCCCCTAAAACAATTTGGAGACAGAAGGGAGACCAAGTCCAACCACTTCAATTGTCCCTGATTTTATCTTTCCTGGCACTGTATTCTTGTATGTATTCTTTATCACCATTCATTCAGTGTGTCTAGGACCCTTAGAGGCCTATAGGCTCCGTGTATGAGAATGAAATTTCATCAGAGGGAGGTTTATTGAGAATTTTCGTTGACTTTTTATGGCATTTTAGCTATCGCAGTTCACTTGAGTTAAAGGCAATCTACCAAAGTCGGCTGCTACTGTGTATGTAGTGCACATTCCCATGTACCAAAACTGTATTCCTCTTTTACAGAAGCCTCTAGTAGTTCAGATTCTGGCCATGAAATCCAAGAGGATTCTTCAAAGGAAAATGCATCATCAAACGCTTCCTGTGCCGATCACAGCCCACAGCCTGCTGATGACGGCAGATCGCATGAACTGTCCAACCTCCGGTTGGAGAACCAGCTGCTGAGGAATGAAGTTCAGTCCTTAAATCAAGAAATGGCCTCCTTACTTCAGAGAGCCAGGGAAACTCAAGAAGGTAGAGCCTTATTCAAGTTGTCTAGGATTAGGAGTTTAACATTTCCGAAACAGACTAAAACCTTGATTATAGCTCAGCCGTTAGAAATATGTTAGATGAGACTTGTAAAATAGTGTTTTCATAGAGATACGGGTCCCGGCTTTGGACATGGGACCAGTCATCCTCTCATCAACCTGAAACAGAGAACGTGGCTTGTTGGGTCATTTTTTTGTAGGAACTATGAAATTTAAGAATTCAGAAGAGAAGAACATTAGTAGTCATGTGGTTTATTTGGCTGGTGTATTCTGAGCCTCCTAGGGGAACCGTTCGTGAACCAAAGCTGGGTTAAACAGAGCGGTGGACACTGTGTCGCCCTGCTCTCGGGGGCGTAAACTAAACACAGCACCTCGTTTGAGTAGCACCCTCTGGGACTGTGCAGTGCGGCCCTAGGGTACAAAACCCTCAGATTTCTCAGCAATGGATAATTAAAAAGTAAGTGGTCTCGTGACTGAGGTAGTGGCGGGGTGGGGAATGTGTTAGCGTTAGTGCGAGTGTAGCTGGGAGCAAATGAAAGAGAAGAAATCTCTGCCTTGGCTCCTAGGGGTAATTAGAAAGAAGGCCGGGGACAGTGGAGTGGGTTTTGCTGAGACATGGAGGAGGCCCAGAAGAGTTCAATAGGAAGACAGTTTGTCTTGTTAGACTGACTTCAGAAAAAGCTTCCCTTTACCCAGACTAATGTAGACTTAGAGCTTTTCCTGACATTCTGTGTAGAGTTTGCTTCAATATGTAAAAAAAAAAAAAAAATTTTGCAGGCAAACTGCACTCACAAGTGTGTGAGGGATGGAAATTTGCACCTCACTGTTCTTTCTGCACCAGCTTCTGAGGTTGGAAGAACAACATCTTTTTGCCGTAGTAATCGAAAGAAACAGATTCTTTCCTGTGTTGGTTTTGTTTTTATTTGTTTGGTCTTACTGGGATGTACATTATCTTCTCTTGATTTGGATTTGCATTCTTTTTTGTTTCTAGCCGAGCTCTACACATCCACTGACCAATTTAGTGTTGTAAACTTTCTGCTGTCTGCTGATTTTGGCCTCCAAATGCTTTATGATGTATCTCCAGAAAAAAGCATTAGTAGAAGAGCAGCTAGCTAGCATCCTGACCCTTTCCAACCTATTAACTGTAAAAAATGTGAATGTTGGCCTGAAAAATGGGTGTCCCTTTGGGGGCAAAAAACTTGAAGATATTTGTAAGCTCCTAATTTCAGCAAGAAGCAGGGGTGTCCAACCCGTAGCCTGTGGGCCGCATGTGACCCAACACAAAATTGTAAATTTACCTAAAACCTTTTTTTGCTCATCAGTTTTCGTTAGTATTAGTGTATTTAATGTGTGGCCCAAGACAACTCCTTCCAGTGTGGCCCAGAAATGCCAAAAGGTTGGACACCCCTGTAAAAGGGCTGCAGAGAATCTGCACTCTGAAAAAAATCTGTTTGCTTGAATAGAGAATTTTTTTTTCTTTTAGAATTAAACAAAGCAAGAGCAAGGATTGAAAAGTGGAATGTTGACCATTCCAAGAGTGATCGAATAACTCGAGAACTTCGAGCCCAGGTAGATGACCTGACTGAAGCGGTGGCTGCCAAGGACTCCCAGCTGGCTGTCCTGAAAGTGAGACTCCAGGAGGCTGACCAGCTACTGAGTACTCGCACAGAAGCTTTGGAAGCCTTACAGAGTGAAAAATCACGGTAGCTAATTCTGCTAATAATAAGAAAATGAATTAGGACAATTCTCTTTCCAATACAAGTAATGATAAACACTGTAGTGCATACTACCTAATGAAAATTGAGCTTTTGAAAATTTACAAGAGAAAATAATTAGCTTTTGGTAATGCTGGAAATGTGTGTGATTAAAAATGGGTTTGTTTGAATCTTGAGATGCCTTGTTAGCAAACTTGGAATTTAAACATATTTGAAGAGCATAGTGTCATTAACCTTTTGACATATAATAGTAAATGCTGCACACTTCTATTTGGATGCCTAAAAATACAGATGACATTCCATTAGAAGGGAAAAAGATTTCTTTAAGAACGTGTATTTGACCCATCCTTTTGCGCTAACAAGCTGATGCTCTAAGTTAGTCCGCCTTGTCACCTGTGCCCTGTGGAAATGAGTTGTTCCAAGTGGTGTGTTTTCGTTTAGAATAATGCAGGATCACAGCGAGGGCAGTAGCCTGCAGAATCAGGCTCTGCAAACCCTTCAGGAGAGACTGCACGAAGCCGAAGCCACTCTGAAGAGAGAACAGGAGAGCTACAAACAGATGCAGGTGAGAGTGGGAGGCAGCGGAGTTCTGTTACTGTTTGGATGAGGAGCAGCGGCCTTCCGCAAACGGGTGACACGTTTGCTCTTTCATAAAACCCTGCAGCGCATTTCAGAAAATTCTGTTTCTGTGACGAAACCAAGTATTTGAAAACTTAGCTTGATCCTTGACAAATTTATTTAATTTTATGTCTTGAAATACAATTAAGGTAGGTTTTTTTCCAAATTATAAGGGAAAGTTTATTTAGAAAGTTACAGCGGTGGTGGAAGTGAGCCAGCTGAGCTGCGTAGGCTCAGGAAGCAAGTTAAGCGGCAGAAGGAGGACCCCTGGAGCTCAGGAGAGAGAGACCAAAGGCAAAGCGCCTGGGGGTGCAGAAAGGGGGCAGAGAAAGGCGCGGGTGTGCTCTGGGGAGGGAGAGTGCCTAAAACAGTCAGCGTTTGTTAGAGGTAGGCTTCTCTTCATTTAATTTGGTTGTACCGCCATCGGTACCATTATTTGATTAAACACTGATTTGGAACATCTTGTTTAGTTTTATTTAAGCTTTTAGGGATGCCAATTTATTTTGATTTATGTGTTTCAAGACAAAATTGTGCATTTTGTAGAGTTTTACTCTTAAGTGAATTTTTGCATCTAGTTCAGTGAGTCTCAATCCTGTCTACTCGTTAGAATCGCCTGTGTAGCTCTTACTCCTTTTTGATGCCCACTGTGCACCCCCAGGGAGTCTGGTGGCAGCGAATGAGGCAGGGCGTAGGTGTTGGGGTTTCGGTTTTGCAGCATTCACAGGTCCGTCTCGTGGGCAGTCAGGTCCACTGGTGTAGGCTCTCTTTTAACCAGGTGAAAATCATTCAGCCCTGAAATAAATATCAGCTAATGTGGGCTAAAAAAGTTATTCATGTATTTTAACACGTTATATCTAAACTGCTACGTCTAATGTAGTTAAAATGTAATAATGAGATATTTTACATTCTTTTTTGCATGCTGAGTCTTTAAAATACAATGTCCTACATTAATTCAGGCATTCCGTTTTTTTCCTGAAATATTTGATCTGTATTTACTTCATAAAACTTACAGGGAAAGAATAAATCCCATACCCAAATTGTTCTAAACATACTCAGAAGTTTTTCAGTAACAGACAATTCCTCAAAAAGTTAAATACAGATTTACCATATGACCCAGCAATTCAACTCTTAGGTATGTACCCAAGAGAATTGAAAATATATGTCCACAAAAAACTTGTACGTGAATTTTCGTAGCACACGACTCATAACCACCCCAAACTGGAAACAAAATGTAGTGTGTCTCTGCAAGGAGGTGTTCAGCCATAGAAGGGAATGAAGTCTTGATTCATGCTGAACATGGATGAACCTTTGAAACGTTATGCTGAGTGAGAGAAGATAGACACAAAGGCCACATATTGTATGACTTAATTCATGTGAAATGTCCAGAATAGGCAAATCCATAGAACAAGAAAGTAGGCTCATGGTTGCCAGGGACTGGGAGCGAGGGAGGTGATTTCTTTTGGGCCTAAAAACGCTCTGAAATTGGGTGATGGTAATTTTCACACAACTCCGTGAATACACTGGAAACCACTGAATCCTGTGTCTTAAAAGGGTGAATTTGATGGTATGTGAATTATATCTGAATAAATCTGTTGTTAATTGAATTGACTTAGTTTCTGTGTTTAAATAGTTAAAATGGGTAAACGTAAAAATGCCACGCTCGGTTGCATTGGACACATTCCACATGCTCGGTAGGTGGTAGTTTTCTTGTTCCTTTTCTTCGGAAGAGGCGCTAGTGCTGGATCCCAGGTTTGCGAGCCCTCGTTATTGTCGTGTGGGAGAAAGTGCTTTCCGGCCTCTGCCGCGCCTCCTGTGCTATTTTTTAGTGATGGGAGCTTTTGAGAATAAAGGTGAAGTAGAAGTCTCTGAAAAACAGGCTACTAAGTGACCGGCCATGCATTTTTTAGAGCTTTAAAAGTTTCTTAAGCTAAAAATGGCATTGATCGGCTTATTAGAAAATCTCAAATAAAGGGAAAACATCAGCCGTGATGTTTGAAAAGATGTAGCTCTTTTGCCTTCCGCTTGTTTTCTGATAGACTTTGTAGTTTTCTGTAGACCCAGTGTCCGTCAGTCAGCCGTGTCAGGTCAGTTCTGGTATCCAGATGACCAGATTTCCTGGGAAATTCTTAAAAACAGATATCCAAGCCCAGCCTGGCAAATTCCAATTCAGTAAGCCCAGGGAAGGCCTTGGATGGCTGCGTTTTTAATAAGTTCCCTAATTGATTCTGATGGCTTGCCGCATTTGAGAGCCACTCCCTCGGAGTCCCTATTCTTCAGGTGCTGACGAATGAAGAATGTTTCTTACCTGCCTGTTCTGTTGTCGGGCTGAGCTCCTGAATCCCATAGGTAGCTTAATGGATGGTTATACAATGTATCTCAAAGCAGAATGTTATAAGTACGATTTAAAAATTTGTCACAGAGTGAGTTTGCTGCACGCCTGAATAAAATGGAAGTGGAACGTCAAAGTTTGGCCGAAGCAGTTACTCTGGCAGAAAGAAAACACTCAGAGGAGAAGAAGAAAGTCGATGAGCTACAGCAGCAAGTCAAGATGTGTAAGACCAATTTGGAGTCCTCTAAGCAGGAATTAATTGACTACAAGCAAAAAGCTACTCGAATACTCCAAGTAAGTGTGAAATGCGTACATTTGAATGCTAGCATGCCCGTTACCTGGGAAACAGTTTAAAACTGTGTATAGATCCATGAGATTTGTTCTCATTTAGCTGGGTTGGCTCACTTCAGGTGCCTTTCGCAGAAATATGATAAAAAGGATGAAGCATCTTTTGTTCCTACCGCTTTTTAATTCAAAATTCACTCTGCCACTACCAAGTTCAGGTCTTCTGCCTATCGCCTCATCACTGGGAGAATATTAATATTTGTTGTTAAACGGCCATTTCACTCTGCTGCGTTGATCCTCTGTCGAATTTTTCAGAGCAGCTGGTCTAGCGCTCAGAATTGCCTCATCCACCTTTGTCTGCCTTCCTAGAACAAAGGTGACCCTACCTTCTTTACTGAAAAGACTGCAGTCAGCTGATGTCGTTTTCAGCGGCTCTTAACTTTCTGTCTCGTGTCAGAGGGAAGCCGTGTCCTTTTATTTTCTTTTTTCTGGGATAATTTGCCACTGCATCGCCTGCACCTCCCCCGCCTCACTTAAGCCCTTTCTCTGCAGGTCTGTCCTCTGGCTCCCTATCTTCCTGGCTCAACTTACTCAAGAGCACTTGCTTTCTTAATGGAAGAACGAAGGAAAAAAACAGTCCTTTTGGCTTTTTTGATGACTTCGATCCATTTCCCCGTTCTTTCCGTCAATGTCAGACGTATCAGAATCACTGTCTGCATGCTGTCTTCATGTTAGAATTACTAACTTTAACTCACCTTGTCCTCCCCACATTGCTGAAATTGTCTTCTTGAAAGTCTTTAATGACCCAAACATGTATTTTCTGTCCTTTTCTTAATTTCCGTCCACTTAGATTTTGGTAGAGCATTTGATACTATTCACCCTCCCACTTTCATGAAACTTCGCCGTCTGATGCCACTTGCACTGCCTTACCTCTCTTCCTTCTCTCTTACTGATGTCTCTGTCAGGCCCTTCCCCAGTCTCCGAAGGGGAAGACTTCTCTCGGATTCATAAACCCCCTTTCGTTATTCTAACTTTGCATTATCATATGTACTCACTCTGCTTCCGCCTCAGTGTGACTTCAGCATCCAACCCTAAGTCTTCAGCCTCAGTTTCCGAATGCCTGCCGTGGGGTGTCCCGGCCTCCACGCCAGCTTCTCCTTCGCTCCCCCTTTCAGTAAATATTACTGCCATTTCCTGGGCAATGGAGCTTGAAACTCCAGTGTCACTTTGACTCCATCTTTTTCTTTAGCCCTACCCTCAAGAAATATCATGTTCACTTCCTGCAAACTCTTTTATTTTTCTCTTCCTTGTTGATCCTCTGTCATCCTAATATGCTAATTCATGTAAAAGGTACTTACTGTGCCCCTAACTGTTCCGTAGGCACTGTGATAGGTGCTGAGGACACAAAGCTTGAAAGACGTGTCCTCTTTCTTGAAAGAGTGTTCATGCAATGGAGGGACGCTGTGGTTACCGATACGATGGAGTTATTGATGCAGTAAGCACTTACACTCTGTCTGGGATGTCAGGGATCACTGCAGAGGCTGTATGAAGAGGAACTTGAAGGGTGAGTCGGAAGACTTGTGGTAGGGCATAGATTTCAGATAGAACAGCCTGGACCTGAGCAAAGGGGCCCTAGGGGAACGTGGCATATTTAATTGACCGCAGTGTTTCCTATCACTGGTACAGAAAGTGTTAGAGATTAAGAGTTAGGAGATAAAAGTCAATAGACAGTCGGAAGCCATATCATGGAGGGCTGTGCACACCTTGCGAAGGAGTTTTGATTTTATCTTACAGATAATGGTAGGAGATTGGGTAGATATTCGAGAACCTGAGCAGCATGATTAGATTTGAGTGTAAAAACTATGGCAGTGACGAGGTCAGGAGTGAGTTGGATCGCTGTCTCGCTTACGATTGTATCCGCAGGGCAGTGTCTGGCCCTTAGAAGGTACGCGGTCAGTTGTTGAGTACATTGAAGGGAGGAGGACTGGGATGGTGAGATGTGGATGGTAAAGAGGCAAGGATCAAAAATTATGGGGAGAAATCAGGAGGGCCTGGTCTAATTTGTGGTGGTGAGGATGCCAAACGGGGCACAGCTAAAAGAAGTGTAGGAGGTGGAATGTATGAGACTTGGAGGTTTAGTCGGAGGAAGTGGGAAATGGCAGATGGAATTTAGGATGACTCCTGGTTTCTGGTTTGAGTTTGTGAGTGGTGTTCCCTGTACTACAAGGAAAGACACCAGGCTAGGGTTGAGCGAGATTATGACAAGTTAGGTGACAAAATTGGTGTGAATTTGAGGTGACAATGTCAGGAAGGTGATCAGAAATACAGGCTGAAGCTAAGCAGAGGCTCTGGGCATTAACTCTGGAGGCAGACACGTACGAGGTCTGTCCAGAAAGTATCCAGCCATGCACTATGAAAAACACTGAAGAAGACACAAGAAACATTGTGCATGAGACAGTGACGCCTCAGTCCCCTTCAGAGTAGGCCCCTTGGGACCTCACACAGTTCTCCCAGTCACCCTCAGCTGCCCTGTCAGATTTTCCTGAATCTCATTGACAGTCTGAAATCTCTTCACTTTTGAAGGTGATTTTAGTTTTGGGAAAAGCCAGAAGTTGTAGGGTGCCAAATCTGGGCTGTAGGGGGCCTGAGTCACCTGGTGATTTGATGTTTCACCAAAAACGCTGTGCAAGTCACGCCGCATGAGCAGGCAAGTTGTCATGATGAAGCTGCCAGTCACCTGTTGCCCGTAGCTGTGGCCCTTTGAATCATCTGAATAGTTTCTGTGGAGGAATGTTCAAGCTTGACGCAAAATTTGATGCAGATTCGTTGCCCTACTCACTCAGTCATTTTGAATGTGACGGCCACATAGTACACATGCTCATTCAACGGTGTCTACCGCCCCCACTGACGAGTACAGTGAAGTCATCCTTGTTCACACATGCGCATTCCAGTCCACTCTCCTTGGCTGTCAGGCTACATCGACGTCACACAGACTGTTCCCATTTAGCAACAGTGGCTGGACTCTTTCTGGACAGACCTCATATATATGTATGTGTGTATATATGAGATAATGTTTGTTATAGAAAATTTGAAAACTACAGAAAAATTTGAAGAAGTCACCCATAATTCTACCACATAAAAAAGAAACAGTTTTTGATGGAGGGTGACTTTCAAATATTTATATTTAAGGTGAAATAGTTGGTGGCCCTTATTACTGGCCTACAGTTGTAGCACTTTTTAAACTGGCCTTCCCACATCAAATCTTTTTTCTAATGCATCCTTTATACCAGCAGCCCACAAATTTTTCTGTAGAGGACCAAATAGTACATATTGCAGGCTTTGTAGGCCATATGTGGTATGCATCCCGTACTCTTTGTTTTTATGTTTTATAGTCCCTTTAACACGTGAACACCGTCCTTAGCTTGTAGGCTGTACGGAAGCAGGCCATGGGCCCAAACTGGCCCATTGACCGGACTTTGTGAGCACCTGCCTTGTGCCGCTGCCAGATTGACCCTCCTGAAACGCATCTCTGGTCGTAGCATTTCCTGCATGCTTTTCTTTTTTTAATTGTTGTCCAGTTACAGTTGTCCCACTTTTTCCGGTTGTTCTCCCCTGCCCCACGCAACCTCTCCCCGCCCCCCACCACGGTCAATCCCCACCCCATTGTCCATGCCCATAGGTCCTTTATATGTGTTCCTTGACATGACCCTTCCCCTTCTTTCTCATTCAGCCCCTCCCCCACCCCTCTGGTCACTGTCAATTTGTCCTTTATTTCCATGTCTCTGGTTCTGTTTTGCTTGTTTGTTTTGTTGAATAGGTTCCCCTTACAGATCAGATTATAGTTGTCTTTCACCATCAGGCTTATTTTACTTAGCATAATGCTCTTTAGTTCCATCCATGCTGTCGCAAGGGGTAGGAACTCCTTCTTTCTTTCTGCTGTGTAGAATTCCACTGTGTAAATGTACCAGTTTTTTGATCCACTCGTTTACTGATGGGCACTTAGATTGCTTCCAGCACTTGACTATTGTAAATTGTGCTGGTATGAACATTAGGGTGCATTGGTTCTTCTGAATTGGTGTTTCAGGATTCTTAGGGTATAATCCCAACAGTGGAATTGCCAGATCAAAAGACAGTTCCATTTTTAGTTTTCTGAGGAAATTCCATACTGTTTTCCACAGTGGCTGGACCAGTCTGCATCCCCACCAACAGTGCACTAGGGTTTCCTTTTCTCCACATCCTCACCAGCACTTGTTGTTTGTTGATTTGTTTATGATGGCCATTTTCACCGGTGGTATCTCATTGTGGTTTTAATTTGCTTCTCTCTGATGGCTAGTGATGTTGAGCATCCTTTCACATGTCTCTGGGCCCTCTGTATGTCCTCCTTGGAGAAGTATCTGTTCAAGTCCTTTGTCCATTTTTTATTGGATTGTTTGTCTCCTGGTGTGGAGTTGTGTGAGTTCTCAAACCCTTGTCTGAGGTATCATTGACGAATATGTTTTCCTATGTGGTTGGTTCCCTTTTTATTTTGCTGATGTTTTCTTTAGCCGTGCAGAAGCTTTTTAATTTAATGTAGTCCCATTTGTCTGTTCTTTCCTTTATATCCCTTGCCCTAGGGGATGCATCGGTGAAAATATTGCTGCGTTGTTTGTCATTCGTTTTAGCCCACCAGAGAAGATTTAGACATTTCAGCCTGGCATCTGAGATGCCCCAGATTGGTCCTAACATACCATCGAGCACATCTCAACGATGCGTTCCCACAGGCCCTCATGCCTTTGCCTTTTTATGCTTTGCACGCTGTTTTCTCTACACCTGTTAAAATCCTAGCCATTTCTCAGGACCAGCATCACTGGTCATCCAGATAAAGCCTTCTCTTCCCCAGAAGTGGTTTTCCTCTCCTGGGGAAGGGGGCACTCTACAAGTGCCCTCCTCATCTTGTGCTCATTGCCCTCCAATGGATACTTGTAACTTCCTTTTTAGTTTGTAAGGCGAAGGGTACTGTCCGCAGGGAGAGACATTAATCTGTTTTCTCCAATTTTTAAATATACATACTAATTCCAGAGAGAGAGAGGAAAGGAGAGAAAGAGAAACATCAACTGGTTGTCTCGCACATGCCCCAGTCGGGGACTGAACCCACAATCTCAATACGTGCCTTGACCGGGAATCCAGCTGGCGACTTTTTGGTCTATGGGATGATGTTCCAATAATTGAACCGCCGGCCAGGCAAGAGAGACGTTATCTTTATTACACAGGACCCATGGCACAATGCCAAACCCCTCACGGGTACTCCATAAATATTTCTTGAGTGGCCTGCGATGGGAAAAATAAGCACAAGACAGGATAAGAAGAAAATATGAGAAAAATCTTGTTAATAGTAAGTTTTCAATAATGACATCATCCCGGGGACTGAAATCCAAGGACATTGTACAGCACAGCTCTGTTGGGTTTATAGTCTGTGGGCCGTCTTTGATGGAGAATATAATTGGAATATTTCCTTAGTGGTTTAACTGGTGTATGATGGATGATATTCAGTATATCACTAGCTAATCTCTGCTTTGCTTAAAGATATCTTTTTTTTTATATTAGTCTAAAGAAAAATTGATTAACAGCTTAAAGGAAGGATCTGGTTTTGAAGGCCTAGATAGCAACACTGCTAATAGCATGGAGCTAGAAGAACTCCGTCACGAAAAAGAGCTGCAGAGAGAAGAGATACAGAAGCTGATGGGTCAGATACATCAGCTGAGGTCGGAATTACAGGTAAGATTCACTACAGTTCGCTCCAGAGACAACTGTTTACCCCTAGCTGGTAGCGGTTTAAGATGTGCTGGATTCCGTGTTTGGGAAAAGCGTATTAGTGAAATAACGTGTAGAGCTGCTGCTGGAGTAATAGTCCCCACACAGAAGTGAGTCTGAAACAATAGGTTTCTTGTCCGTTGATCGACTGCCAAGTAAAGGGAATAAGAAACATGAGTAACCAGATTCATGCATTCAGCAAGTGCTTACCAAGTGCTAGGCATCTTCCAGGCTTAGAGTTATACCAGGGAGCCAGACAGCGTCTTCATACTTCTGGACCTTACATTCTCGTGGCTAAATACAAATTAAATCTGGGCTTGTCCGTATACCTGGGATGTTTTCTGATATTAGAATGGGCTCAGGGATGTTCTTTCATATCCTTACCTGAGGACTTTTTTTTATTGCTTTTAGAGAAAGAGAGGAGGGGAGAGAGAGAAGCATCGGTGCCAGAAAGCATCGATGGGTTGCCTCCCATATGTGCCTGGACTGGGGATTGCGTGTGTCCGGGCGGGGAATCAAACCCGTAACCTTTTGTTTATAGGAAGACCCTCCAACTAACTGAGCCACACAGACCAGACCAGAGATGATCTTTCTTTTTTAAGATTTTATTTATTTTTATAGAGGTGAAGGGGGAGAGAAAGAGAGGGAGAGAAACATCGACATGCGAGAGATACATCTGTCGGTTGCCTCTCACACGCCCCTAAGTGGGAACCTGGCCCGCAACCCAGGCATGTGCCCTGACTGGGAATTGACCCGGCGACCATTTGGTTTGCAGGCCGACACTCAGTCCACTGAGCCACGCCAGTCAGGTTGAGATGGTCTTTTAGCTATAGTTTCACCGATAATCTTATGGTTTATTTGTAATTACTATATTTAACCTAAGAGTAGATTGAACCATTGATTTAGATTAACATAGGGTCTTTGACAAAAGATAAAGTAAGTGCAGGGTAACAAGCCTTCTCTAAAAATTTCACAAAGAACATTCATTCATGCACTGACTCAGACTCTTTGATTTGTAAGGTGTGCATAGGCTACAAAGCAGCGTGTAGAAGCTGTGAGAACAGGCTGGTCTTTTAACACAGGCTCCAGTGTCAGGTCTGGGTGTAGACGCCGTCCTTGGCACGTACTGGATGTGTTACCTTGCACGAGGCAGTTTATCTCACTGAGCCTTAGTTTCCTCACTTGTAAAATGCAGATACACGAAGGTTCTTTTGAGGGTAAGGATGTGTGTCAATAGGCCCTCAGTAAATAGTAACTGCTTTATTCCTGGATTTTTTCTTATTGGTCAAGTGGAAGAGCCAGTAAAGACCGTTGTCCTTATGGTCTTTAAAGTAGGATTTTTTTTCTGTAAGTAATTTTGAATTCCAAAGAATTTAGTCCCGTGAACTTAGAAATTGAATAGATGCTAATCTTACTCATATCCTGTCTTATTCATACGTGTCTTTTGGGTGAAATTATGAAAAATGGTTTGTTTATTTAAATATTTCATCCTTACCCCAGCCTCATCGATGACATTGACCTATTTTTCTACCCTTAGGTTTATAAAGTATGTAATAAAGATTGAAGTATTAGGTCTCGCAAAATGGGAGAGTTGTTCGTGATTACAGTAGCTGTCATTTACTGAGCACTTATGTGCCAGCTGCTGCACTAAGCTCTCAATATACACCCTTTCCTTTACTCCTTACCGTAACCCTGTAAGGGGGGGATACAGTCTCAACCTACAGTTTGAAGGAATGTAAGTGTGGAGAAGGAAAGTAACTTCCCATGACTAGTAAAGTGGCTGAGTCAGGATGAGATCCCTAGTCTGTCTGATTCCAGAACGTGGGTTCTTAACCACTGCGCATACTCCCTGCCTCTTGAGAATTCGTCTTAGTCAAATTGGTGACAGAGTAATCTACCTTCCGCTAACCCTGAAAACTCAGTGGCAGGGAAAAATAATTGTACTTACTGCTGTCTTCCTCAAACTCCCCGAAGTTGTGTGATTATCTGGGAGTATCATTCATCTGTTACTTCTTTCTAACAATATGTGAATGGAGATGAGTGTAAAATAATGTACCAAAAGATAGAAAGTAAAATAAGATGCTGATTTCAGTCTCATACAGTACTGTATGAATGGACTTATGCTTAACTTGAAACCTAGAAAATGTAGAAACCTAGCCCTGGCTGGTGTGGCTCAGCGGATTGAGCACCAGCCTGTGAACTGAAAAGTCACAGGTTCTATTCCCAGTCAGGGCACATGCCTGGGTTGTGGGCCAGGTCTCCAGTTGGAGGTGTCTGAGGGGAAACCACACACTGATGTTTCTCTCCCTCTTTCTCCCTCCTTTCTCCTCTTTCTGCAAATAAATAAATAAATAAATAAATAATCTTTTTCTTAAAAAAAAAAAAAAAAAAGAAAATACAGAACCCTAGAGCTATGTGTTTTACCGCCGTAGCTTTCTCAGGAAATGCAGAGGGTGGTGTTTAAGTTTGAGGAACTGAGAATAGTGACGCCTGGTGAAGAAGTTTGAGTAAGACATGTGGGCCCAGATATAAAAATATAATAGCAATAAAGCTAAAAAAGTAAAAAATTTGCTAATCTTGGGCAATATGAGAGAAAAGTTATGTTTTTACTGTCTGTTGGCTACTTACGCACACAAACACAAAAGCTAATTGTAACCTGCTGTTGCAGGGGACTAATGAAGTCCTTTTGATGTTATATTTCAGTTCTTTTTGAAACTGTTAGCTTTCGAATATAGACATTAATCTCCCAATGGGTTACTGTCTACTTGTACTTCTTACACCAAATGGTTTATGTGCCATGGCAGCTATGGTGTCCTGTTCATTGCTCTCACCTTTGCCATGTTGTGTAATGAGGTGTCAGTTCACATGCTCCTTCTAGGCTGAGACCGTGTCCCGTTCACCTTTGTGCCACCAGGGCCTGCTGACCCCAGTTCGTGGTGCGTGATGATTGCTCAGTACGGGTGGAACGGAACAGTAATGATTGCTTTCACATGTAAGGTTCATCTTTTCAGGATATGGAGGCTCAGCAGGTTAGTGAAGCCGAGTCAGCAAGAGAGCAGCTGCAAGACCTACAAGACCAAATAGCTGGACATAAGGCATCTAAACAAGAACTAGAGGCAGAATTGGACCGACAGAAGCAGGTGAGGATCTTAGATCGATGATTTCCGGAGAAGGCTCTGCCTGCTGGCTGTCTCGCGGGGAGGCTTCTGGGAAAGCAGCTTACTGACATTCTTACAGGACAGGCCCCGAGGATTAATGTAGACAGGACGCAGGTCGTTGCTGTTCCATGCTCCTCGTTTGTTTTAACAGCTGAAAAATAGAGGCACAGAATAGTTACAGGATTTGCCTAATTTCATACAACTAATCACAATAGAATAGAACCCCGGATGCCTGTCCCCGAGTTTTTTCTACTAGTGTGTCTGTATTTTATTATGTCTCCTTGTCAGAGTACATGTGTATAGAAAACTTAAAAACATCAGTTGATTTTCATGTTTTATTACATTTGTACTTTCTGGGAACAACAGTAAATACTGTTAATAGAAATAAAAATACAACATTAGTGCCATATTAAGCTTCTTTTTCCATTTGAGAAAAAAGTGCTTGTATATATTGTGTTTACAAATCATGGTTAAGGTTATGCTTCATTGTTCAATTAGCAGTTGTCTGCTCCCCAAGCCAAATCCTTTAATATACTTATTAATAGTTTCAGTATTGACACATTAAACATGTTTAAGCCACATTTTCAGAATAAGATTCTATGTCTAATATTAATAGCATCTATAATTTACCGAGTAACACATTGTTATATAGGCACTTATTTTATGTTATCTTATTTCATTCACACAGTAAAGTCACTATTCTGTTTATTTTGCTGAAGAGAAAACTATTTCAACTTTATGTATTTTTTCCTTTAAGGATTTTGTTTCATTAGGGTTGATTATTTCGGAAACTGTTTTGATTCTCAGTGAAATATTCGTTAGCACTTCCATCTCTTTCCTGCATATTAATAGAAAAAATCACTGAGTAGCAACCTGCAGGGTACATCATATGCTCTCTTAATTTAATTGTAAGGTTAGCTGTCCTTTCAGAAATTGCATTTCAATTTATTCAAGGAGCTATTATATATTAAAAGGCAAAAAATTGATGTTCTTGATAGTTAGAGAGATAATTTTCATTTTATTATGGTAAATGGTTTTAATCACATTCACTTCCAGTGCCCTTTTTTAAAATGAGGGAGTTAAGAAGAGGCAAGTGGAGCAAATGTAGCTATAGGCTATTTACTTGGAAATCAGATGTTCTAGATGTAAAGTACTTAATCTTAGGATCAAATGTCCTGTAGTGCTCTTTACCAATTTAGGTAATTTCAACCTTAAATTTTTTGCTAGCCTAGAGCTTCAGAAATGAGGCACACCTTCGGTAAATTGTTATTCTCCTACCCTAATTACCTTCCTCATTTTCTCTCTTTCGGTTATCGCGGTTTTGACAGTCTGTGAAATGTGCAGGTTGTACTAATGTCTAAAGTAGGCTCTAGCAGTTCAGTTCCATGTCACATTATTGTCTTCATACAGCTGCTTTTACTTACTGGTCAGCACAATTGAGCATAATGCTTTTTTTAATTGGTATTTAGTTGACATACAATATCCTGTTAGTCTTAGGTGTACATTATAGCGATTTGATACTTACATACATTACAAAATGATCCTCAAGGTAAGACCAGTTACTATCTGCCACCATACACAGGTATTAACAACATTATTGACCGTATTCCTATGCTCCATCATGCTTTTGAAGGTACTTAGCTAATTAATTACTCTTTCTTTCCTGGGACGTGCTTTGTTCCTAAGCTCTGGCTTGACTCTGAATGATCACATCCATTGTACAGACTAGCAGTGCATTAGTGCAGTGGTTAGTGAGTCCGGAGGTATTTCCTGTCTCTCTCTCACTTGCTTTTATTACTGACTGTGCAGAAGAGGTACGAGGTATTGCCTGATACAAATAAGCACATGAAAAGCTGCTCAACGTTGTTAATCATTAGGGAAATGCAAATTGCAACCTCGGTGCGCTAGCACTACGTGCCCAACTAGATTAGCTACATTTAAAGAGACCGGCAGCACCGTATGTTGGGGAGGAGGTGGAAGAAATGGAACACTGTCATATTGCTGTAGGAATGCGAAGTGGTACAGGTATTTTGAAACAATTCAGAAAACAATTTGCGCATATTCATCCTTTAAGTTAGACATACACTTATCATATGACCCAGCAGCAGTTCTAGAAAAATGAAGACACACGACCATATAGAGACTTGTGCTTAGACTTTCGCATCCACATCAGTACATCGTGCTGAGTGTTAACTTTTCATCAGACCCTCTGAATCTGTTCACTCAGACCTTCAGTGTGTGCTCAGCACGTGTTGGCCGTGTGTCTGCCGTGTGTCGGGCACTGTGTAGGTATTGGGGATGGACTAGGGAACACTGTTTTAACTTCTGTTTTGTGCCTCACTTTGTAGGAATTCCATTACATAGAAGAAGACCTGTATCGAACAAAGAACACACTGCAAAGCAGAATTAAGGATCGAGAAGAAGAAATTCAAAAACTTAGGAATCAGGTATGCATCAGCATTTACAACTTGGGCAGCGATACCATAGTAAAGTTACTTTTTTCCCCTAGAGAATACAGTAAGACCTCCTTTTTCCCTGTTTTCACCTGAGTTTTCTTGCTGTAGTAGTAAGCTGCTATTTTCAGCCTGATACAGAATTTCCATCTGATGCCATTGGAGCCTGCATTTGCTGTTCCGATGGCTCGCTTTTCATGGCTCCTGGTGACCAGAGTCACTTGAAGAGGCCAACACTTTGTGCGCTCTGGCTTCGCTGGGGGTTGTGCTGGTTGCCAGTTTCATCAATGTGGTTTCTCTTTCCTGAGAAACGTCCAATGAGAAATCTTCCTATCAACAATTGATGGGTCTTTCATAAAGTCAGCCAGACCTCCTTTTACCTCTGGAAATGGAAAACACACAGAAAATGACATGGGCCTACCACCCAGATTCGCCTGCCTGTGTCATTAACTGACAAAATCATGCGTTCACGTACGCTCTAGTCATAGACTGTGCCTCTTCCCTTCTCTCCAGATGATTGGCTTAATAAATAATGCACTCATTGATCATTGAGATAACCTACCTAAAGATTGGTTCGTTCTTCATTTTTTTAGTAAGCTAATGACCTCGTTTGAACATGAAAACTCTTAATTTTGTTTTTTTTACGTTCTCATACTTCATAATAGCCAATAACTTAAAATGTTTTAATATACTTTAATTTTTAGAGTGAGGAACTGACTTGAGTGTTCCCTTTTCCTTCTTTGCCCATATTTGTGAAATGCTTACAAATGGTCAGATGACTTGCCAGCAGAAAGTTAAAAGGAGCATAAACCACCAGTTAGTTTAATCCCTAGATAAATATTCCAATATTGATTGACTATTTATTGGGTACCTATTCTGTGTAAGAGATTATGCTATTTTGTTAACCAGGGCCTTGGCCGGGTAGCTCAGGTGGTTAGAGCGTGGTCCCGATACACCAAGTTTGCAGGTTTGATCCCAGGTCTGAGCACATATAAGAAGCAACCAGTGAATGCATTAAGTGGAACAACAGATCATTGGTTTTTTCTCTCCCTCCCTCCCTCCCTCTTCCCCCCTTCTCTCCTTCCTCTCTCTCTTTAAAACCAAGCAATCAATAAATTTTAAAGATTTTATTTTTTATATAGAAGGGAAAGGAAGGAGAAAGAGAGAGAGAAACATCGATGTGTGAGAGAAACAGAAATGATCAGTTGCCTCTTGCACACCTGCAACCCAGGCATGTGCCTTGACTGGGAATTGAACCAGCGACCTTTCACCTTTGCAGGATGACAACCAACCAACTAAGCCATGCTTGTCAGGGTTAGAAGAAAAATATCTTGGTTAAAAAAAAATTACGCTGCCAGTTTGACCCTTTTTTCATTCTTTAAAAACTATTGTATGGGACTAGATAAAAACAGCCCTGGCTGGTGTGGCTCAGTGGATTGAGTGCTGCCCTGTGAACTGAAAGGTCGCAGGTTCAATTCCCAGTCAGGGCACATGTCTGGGTTGCACGCCAGGTCCCCAGTTAGGGGTGTGAGAGAGGTAAAACACCAGTCGTTGTATCTCTCACATATTGGTGTTTCTCTCCCTCTCTTTCTCCCTCCCTTTCCCTCTCTAAAAATGAATAAATACAATCTTTTTAAAAAATGGAAAAAGATGAACCTTAATCTTTATTCCTTAATTAGACTTGTAAAATTAACAAAAATTAATTTGGGATGGAGCTAGGCCTAAGTTCTAAAGCTTCTAGAAGAAAATATAGGAATCTGCTCTGGCTGGTGTGGCTCATTGGATTGAGCACCGGCCTGCCAACCAAACTGTCACCAGTTTGATTTCTCATCAGGCCACATGCCCGGGTTGCAGGCCAGGTCCCCAGTAGGGGGCGCACGAGAGGCAACCATACATTGATGTTTCTCTCCCTTTCTCCCTCCCTTCTCCTCTTATAAATAAATAGATAAACAAATTAATTAAATCTTTTTAAAAACAAATAGGAATCTTTTGCAATTTGGGGGAAGACAGATTTTTTTTTGTTAAGATGACACAAAAACATCAATCATAGAAGGAAAAAAGGTCAAAATTGGACTTCGTAATAATTAAAATCTCTGCTCATCAAAAGACTCCATTACAGAAATGAAAAGAGGTTGGAAACAGGCTGGGGTCCAGTATTTATAACACATATATCTGAGAAGGGATTCATAACCAAGAAACAACGCTTACTGCTGTGAAAAGATGCACAACTAATTTTTTTATTTATTGATTTGAGAGAGAGAGAAATTTGTAATTCCACTTATTGATGCATTCACTGGTTGATTTTTGTATGTGCCCGGACTGGGGATCAAACCCACAAACTTGGCATATGGGTACAATGCTCTAAGCAACTGAGCTGCCCAGCCAGGGTCTCACAACTAATTTTTTTTTTAATTGGCAAAATAAATTGGATAGACACTTGACAAAAGAGTATCAAGTAGCCAAATAAGCACCTGAATGACTAGGTGCTTAGAACCAGCTGTCATCAGGGAAATGCAACAAACCCTCAGTGAGAAGCACCACTGCATGTCCTCTATACTGGCTGACGTCAAGGTCGGCAGTACGAGTCGTGGTGTGATTGGAACCCTCCTCTTCAGAACACTGTTGCCGATTAGGGGAATGCACATCTGACTTCCGATTCCAGGTGCTCGGTCAGTACAAACGAAGCCTTCTGTCCCCAGGAAGACTTGCACAAAGGACAATTATAACAGCTTTGTTCACAAATAGCCAAGCCTGGAGACAGCTGAGATGCCTGTCAATAAGTAGTTGGGCAAACAGATTGCAGACTACTCAGCAAGAAAGAAACAAACTCCTGATACAACAATTTGGATAAGTCATTTTTTTAAAAGGCCACACAGAGTGTTCATGCTGTAGGTTTGCGTTTATAAGAAATTCCAGAACGAGTAAAACGAAATTCTGGCGATAGAAATTAGAGCAGTGGTTGTCTGGGAGTGATGGAAATACTCTGTATTTTGATCTGGGTGTTGGTTACACAGTTACACATTTTTCAAAACTCACCGTGTGCTTAAGATCTGGGTATTTCACTTGTATGTAAATTTTACCTCAACCAAAAAAAAACTGAAGTATTGCCCCGACTGGTGTGGCTCAGTTGGTTGGAGCGTCGTCCTGTAACTGAAAGGTTGCTGGTTCGATTCCTGGTCCGGGCACGTGCCTGGGTTGCAGGTTTGATCCCCACACCAGGCACATACGGGAGGCAACTAATCGATACTTCTCTAGCATCAAGATTTCGCTCCCTCCCTTCTTCTTTCTCTAAAAGCATTGAAAAAATGTCCTCGGGTGAGGATAAAAAAAAACTGAAGTATTGAACTAGTTGATTAGGGGTAACAGTATTATCTTAAAATTGAGCATTCCTATGAAATAGTAAGTAAATGTTAGTTTATACTCAGGGTAGTTCCATTCAGTAATTATTTGTTGTGGCGCCAGCCTTGCACAAATAGCCTTTGTTGTAATTTGTGGGCATGCTGGAAGGAATTCAGAGCGAAGGAAGCTAAGTTAACTCCCTACTATATGGCAGATACTATGTTAAATATTTTATATATATTACTTCATTTAGTCGTCACCTCCTTTGAGCAAGGAAACTGAGGCTCCGATTTGTAGTGTGCCCCAGGTTGTGGGTAGGAGATGGCAGAGCTGGGGTTTTAAACATACAGTAACCTCTTTTCAAAACTTAATGCGGAGAGTGATGCTTGCCGTCGCAGAGCTGACCGTCTCATTGAGTAGGCAAAATTGACTCCTTTAAATTGCTATCAGAGTGCCTGATAAGTAGCAAGACAATTAGTGGGACTCTGAGAGAAGGTCGAGGTCAGCTTGGGCTAGAGTAGTTGGAAAGGGCCCCAAGGAAGAGGCTTCAAAGGCAGGTAGAGCCGAGGCAGGAGAAGGGGACTGAATTTTCCAAACGGGGAAGAAGATATATGGACAGCGGAGTAGAGGTTGAATAGGGGAGATGGTGGCAGACCGGAACAAATAGAAGTTGGAATGAAGGAAGTCACTAAGAAGCAGCTGTCAGCCAGACGCTGCTAGGAGAACTCTCAGTTACTGCTGCGTCCCTGAGTACCGCGTGCCGCGGGCACTGTTGCACACGAGGAAACCGATGCGGAGCGGTGCGGCCATTTGTCCGAAGTCAGAGAGCCAGGAGATTGCAGAGCAGGGATGAGAACCCCAGGCAGTGAGTGCGTGGTCTTTGCACACTGCTGAGTTACCCCGGTCGGGAAGGTTGGACTGAGTCCCACAGGTCAGTGCTCTCAGGTCCTTTGGGCCAGTGTCACAGTACAAAGTAAGGTTTATGTCACGTCTCAGTACTCACACACTTGCAAAGTACAGGACTAAAACAAGTTTCACAAAATAATACCCTGTCACTCTGATACATCCCATTCTATTCTATGTCTTATTTTTTATTTTTGAAGATTTTATTTATTTTTAGAGAGTGGGGAAGGGAGGGAGAAAGAGGTAGAGAAACATCAATGTGTGGTTGCCTCTCACCCACTTACTGGGGACCTGGCCCGCAACCCAGGCATGTGCCCTGACTGGGAATCGAACTGGCGACCCTTTGGTTCACAGGTTTGCCCTCAATCCACTGAGCCACACCAGCCAGGGTCCATTCTATTCTTTTTTTTTCAGATTTTATTTATCTATTTATTTATTTATTTTTAGAGAGAGGAGAAAGGAAGGAGAAAGAGGGAGAGAACCATCAATATGTGGTTGCCTCTCATACACCCTCTACTGAGGATCTGGCCCACAACCCAGGCATGTGCCCTGGATTGGGAATCAAACCAGCAACCCTTCGGTCCACAGGCCCACACTAGATCCACTGAGCCACACCAGCCAGGGCTCTATTCTATTTTAAATTGCAGATTGTGAATCACCAATTTGATATTGTGATTCACCGATTTAGTTTGAAAATCACTTCTGTAGACAATGAAGGAATCATTCTAGAGTCTTGAGAAATCGATGAATACCAGTTTACCTGTGGAGATGTAGTAATGTGGTTTCTGTGTTGTATGACTTTGGCTTTATGTAATAATTTTATGAACACGTTGCCTTTCAGCTCACCAATAAAACCTTAAGCAACAGCAGCCAGTCTGAGTTAGAAAGTCGACTCCACCAGCTGACAGAGACTCTCATCCAGAAGCAGACCATGCTGGAGAGTCTCAGCACAGAGAAGAACTCCCTGGTCTTCCAGCTGGAGCGCCTAGAGCAGCAGATGAAGTCCGCCACTGGAAGTGGCAGTAACGGGCCTTCCATTAATATGTCTGGAGTTGACACTGGTGAAGGTAAGGAAAAAAAAAAAAAAGAACCTCAAATGGACGTTTTGCTGCCTTAATTTCATTTTTTTAAGTATATTTTCTTGATTATGCTATTGCAGTTATCCTGATTTTCCCCCTTTGCCCCCCTCCACCAGCACCCCTCACCCCCTCACATCCCCACACCATTGTTCATGTCCATGGGGCATGAGTATAAGTGCTTTGGCTACTCCAGTTCCTATACTGTACTGTACATCCCCAAGGCTATTCTGTAACTACCTATCTATACTTCTTAATCCCCTCACCTCCTCACCCATTCTCCCTCTCCCCCCTCCCATGTGGCAACCGTCTGGTAACACTGCTTTTCTCTTGATGCTTTTAAGATTCTCTCTTTATATTTAACCTTTGGCATTTTAATTATGATGTGTCTTGGTGTGGGCCTTTTTGCATCTTATTTGGGACTCTCTGTGCTTCCTGGATTTGCATGTCTATTTCCTTCATCAAATTAGGGAAGTTTTCTTTCACTATTTTTCCAGGTAGATTTCCAATTTCTTGCTCTTTCTCTTCTCCTTCTGGCACCCCTGTGATGCAAATGTTGGATGTCTTGAAGGTGTCCCAGAGGCTGCTTATACTATCCTCATTTTTTTTTGGATTCTTTCTTCTTCTTGTTCTGTGTGATTGTTTTTTGCTTCCTTATGTTCCAAATCATTGATTTAAATCTTGGCTTTATTCACTCTACTGTTGTTTCCTTGTAAATTGTTCTTTATTTCAATTAGTGTATCCTTTGTTTCTGACTGGGTCTTTTTTATGCTACCAAGGTCCTCACTAAGTCCCATGAGCATCCTTATAACCAGTGTTTTGAACTCCGCATCTGATGGATTGCTTATCTACATTTCGTTTAGCTCTTTTTCTGGAGTTTTGATCTGTTCTTTCATTAGGGCCACACTTCTTTGTCTCCTCATTTTGGCAGCGTCCCTGTGTTTCTGTGTATTAGGTAGAGCTGCTATGACTCCCTGTCTTAGTATCACGGCCTAATGTAGTAGGTGTCCTGTAGGGACAGTGGCACAACCTCCCCTATCACCCGGTCGTGGTATGCGAGGTACACCCTTCGTGAGTGCTGAGCACACCTTCCTCTTGTAGTTGAGACTTGGTTGCTGTTGGCAGATTGATAGGAGGGATTTTTCCGGGCCAGTCAGCCGCAAGGACTGGCTGTGACCACTGAGCACCAACCTCCGCCCTCCGGGGAGATCAGCTGTGCAGGGGCAGTGGTAGTGCTCCGACGTGGTCTGCAGCTGTCCACTGGGTGCGGGGCCCTGGGGTTTCCTGGGTAGTGCAGGCCAGGGCCCCCACCTGTGTTTTCCCCGAGGCACCCTGCCTGAGCTGTAAAGCAATCTGACAAGGCTGCTACTTATGCTGGGCTTGGAGATTCCCAGGCAAAGCCAAGCCGAAATCTAATCTGGCTGCCTCTAGGGTCACTGAAGCCAGCTGCCAGCTGTTGATTCTTCGATAGGATTTAGGAGCCAAGACCAGCCATTCTTACGGAAAAGCAGCTTGTTAGACCTATAAGTTGGGTGGGGCAGAGTCTCTGGGGATCTCCAAGGCGGGTTAGTGTTAGCCAGGTTGTTGGGAGTCTCAGATATGGCACCAGTTTACCAGCTCTGTGAGGGGAGGGTTCAGAAAAGGGAGTATAGCCTGTGCTCGCCGCGATGCCAGACACTTCAGTTTCTCCCTCTATACCACTGTGGTTTTAAGCTGCTACCGCAGTGCTGGAGCTCAGAGGGAATGAGTCTGAGTAAGTGAGGCTGTGTGTGGTTTCTTTAAGGGGAACTGCTTGGGGCTCCAGCAGTTTCTTCCACTGACTCAATCCCCTCTGGTTTTTGCAGCCAGAAGTGGGGACTTACCTTCCTGGCACTGGGACCCTGGGCTGGGGGGGGCCTGGTGTGGGTCTGGGAATCCTCGCTCCCAAGATATTTCTCCCGAATTTAATCCACATGAGTGTGGGACCAGCCCATTCTGCATCTGCGTCCCTCCTGCCAGTCTGGATGAATGTTGTTTCTTTAATTCCGTAGTTGTCAGACTTCCATTCAGCTCGATTTCTGATGGTTCTGAGATAGGGTTCTGTATTTTAGTTGTGATTTTGATGTGGTTGTGTGAAGAGGAGAGCCGTGTCTGCCTACGCCGCCATCTTTGCTTTAATTTCTTATCTTGCTAATTCAACACGATGTTGAGAAGTGAACGGGAGACCATTTTTATTGGAAAAGAGGTTTCATCTGAAGAAGCATCCACTGTCCTCCAGATTCGAGGACCGGGCCATGTGCTCGGCAGTGAGCTGGGCTGTGGAACGACTGCTGCCCGTCGTGGGGTGGGACTGGGAGCCCAGAGGCCTGGGGACCAACAGGCTCGTTGGTGTATGTGGGACGCGCAGGGACATGCTGCCGACAAGGCAGGCGATTCGGGAGAGGGGACTTCCAGGGGCCTCACAGCAAAATCGGCTTGAAGAATCTTCTGGCCCATCATTATGAATGTTACAGCTAACATAGTCACACAAGTATGTCCATGCTCTGTAATTTTAATAAAGAAATCTGTATTTCCAAGATACATACTCAAAAAGAATGTTAAAAATTTTAATACAAGCTTCAACAGATTTAATCTTAGAAAATCCTTTTTGAGTTTTTTTCTATATATGTTTATAGTATCTGTTTTATTGATTTTTAAGTTTTTTCATATAAATACATTTTCATATTTTATACAATAATTTGTATATTGCTTCATAGGAGTCTTTCGTGGAAGTTCCATAATTTGTGTAATGAATTCCATATGGTTGGGAATTTAGATTGTTGCCAATTTTGTCAGTAATATAAGCAGTTCTGAGGAAAATATTTTCTGTACATTTTTTATTTTCTTAGGATAAATGATTAGCGGTGGAATTGCTGGGTCAGTAGGTATACACCTGAAGACTTGATTTTTGTTGCCCAAATCAGCAAATTAAGTGCCCAGTTAGCAGGAAGTACTGTTTTGGGCATTAAAGATACGGTGGTCAGCGAGAGAGACCAGAGTCTGTGCCCCGTGGCTCTGACACCCCGGCGTCGCCGGGGAGGAGCGCAGATGGAGGAGACGGGCGGTGGAGGAGGCACTCGAGGAGGCGGTGTGCGTGCGAGGAGGGAGGCTCGGCTGCCAGGGGTGGACATGGGGCTGCAGTTGCGGGTGTCAGGGAAGACCTCGTGGTAAAGATAGCACTTTACTCAGTCCCATAGGAGGTGAGATGGTGGGCAGTGAGGAGATCTGCAGGAAGAGTGTTCCGGGTTGAGAAAAGAGCTGGTGCAAAGGCCCTGAGGCAGGAGGGTTGCTGGCGTGCTGTGGGAACGGCAGGGAGGCCCGGGCAGCTAGAGTAGACTGAGTGAGGGGCAGTATGTGAGGTGAATTGAGGCACTAGGAGGAGGCTGTTGAGGCCTGTGCATGGACTTTTCTCCTGAATAAAGGGGGAAGCCAGTGGAGGGGCTCGAGACAGTGGCTGATGTGACCTGCATTTTAACAAGATGCCTCTGGCTGCTGTGTCCAGAATAGACTGCAGAGAGCGAAGAGCGGTGGCGGGGACCGGGGAGGAGCCGTTGTATTACTCGTGTGAGATGGTGGTGGCTCAGACTGGAGCGGGGGTTGTGGGGGTTTGTTTTAAAGGCAAGCTGACCCACTTGCTGGCAGGAGGAGTTTGACAGAGAGAAAGGAGTCGAGGTTTTTGGCCTGAGCGGAAGGAAAGATGGAGTGGTCGTGTTCTGAGACGGGCAAAGCTGCGGGTGAGCGTGTTGGCAGCAGGAGCAGGAACTCAGTCCCCCGGCCCTGGCGTGCTGAGTTTGAGATGCCATTAGACACCCGCAGGGAAGTGGGACGGGCGGTTGGTTCCGGAGTTGGGAGTGGCCTGGGCCGGAGATGCCAGTGGAGTCGCCAGCCTTGCCGAAAGGGAGTCAGCCACCCTCTTACTGGTGCAGGAGTTAAGTGTCCATTGGCACCGACGATTGGCGACCTTTGGTATTTATAAACTTTAATTTTTGCTAATTCATAGAGAAATAACTTTCCTAGTTTTTAATTTCGGGGATATGGAAGTTTAAACAATTTATAATCAAATTTATCTGTTACTTCTTTCTGATTTTATCTTTGGCTGTAATACTTAGAAAGTTGGCCGTGAGAATTTCTTTCATCTGTAATATGTATATTCAACTGCAACTTTGTTAGGAAGTTCATTTTGGTGTCTGTACATCAATTCATTATTTTCTTGTTTAACAGGCACACGTCTGCGAAACGTTCCTGTTCTGTTTAACGACACGGAAACCAACCTGGCAGGAATGTATGGGAGAGTCCGCAAAGCTGCGAGTTCCATCGACCAGTTCAGGTGAGCCACGTGAGTGACGAGCGGCGGGCCCTCGCCTGTTTTCCTGACTCTTTCCAGCGGTTTTGGTCGCTGTGAGCCCCGTCAGGCAGAGCTGGTGTTTAAAGTGACATTTACCTTGTTCCTTTCATGGACAATATTTCAATGTCATGGAATATTTTATTGAAGATGATTAACGCCGACCATTTCTCCTCTTTCTGCAATGAACTCTATGTAGAGACTCATTACATTTCATTGAGAAAGTCTCTATCATGTACATGCATCCATTTGAATATTTTATCTCATTACTTTGTCCTATGATTCGAAGCAAAGATGTTACTAATGAACAGTACTCACTGCAACATGTTTTACATATTACATAAATGATACATAATTTATGTCACATATATTTATAAATAAACTTTTTATACTAGTAGACATCCATCTTATATAGAAAATGTGTTAAAGTTCTATTAGGAGCAGAGAGCAGACCCCAGAGAGCCCCGAGCAGCCCCACCGCTGCCGCTGGCCTAGTCACCATCGCAGCCGGCCCCAGTCACCGTCACCGCGGTTGTGAGCAGGGTGGCCTCATATTGGTGGCGCCTGCCTGTGGGGACAAGAAGGTCATCGCAAGCAAGGTTTTGGGAACAGTAAAGTGATTTGATGTGAGAAATGGAAGTGGTCTCATCAACAGGAACGACACCAAGGAAGACGTATTTGTCCACCAGACTGCCGTAAAGAACAACCGCAGGAAGTACCTCCGCAGTGTCGGGGATGGAGAGACTGGACGTGGTCGAAGGAGAAAAGGTGCGGAGGCAGCCAATGCCACGGCCCCTGGTGGGGTTGTGGTGCAAGGTGGTAAAGACGCAGCAGACCATGAGCATCATGGGCGCTCTCCACGTTGCAGGCGTCCTCCACGCAACTACCAGCAGAATCACCAGACAGTGAGGGGGGCGGGGGGGGGAATGATGGATTGGAGAGTGCTCCCGAAGGCCAGGCCCAGCAGCACCGGCCCTGCCTTACTACGTGTGGGCGTCTGCCGCAGAGTTCCGGTGCGGGGAGACGGGCTGGAGGACGCTGACGACCAGGGTGCGGGTGCAGGAGAGCAAGGCAGACCCGTGAGACAGAGTGTGTACCAGGGCCACACGCTGCGAATCCAAGATCAGCAGCCACCTCAACATCAGTACCACCGCAACTTCCGTTACCAACACAGGCGCCCAGAAAACCCTAAACCACAAGGTGGCAAAGATACAAAAGCAGCCGATCCACCAGCTGAGGATTCCTCTGCTCCCGAGGCTGAGCAGGGCGGGGCTGAGTCACACCGGCTTAGAACCTCTCCCGTCCTCCGTCCCCCAGTCCATCAGGGAGGAACGAACGTGGAGCTCCAGCAGCGAGACGCGCACGCGAGACGGGGCTGCAGACCTTCAGTGCTTGCTCTTCGCCCGCCGACCCCGTGAGCAGACCTGTCTGCGTTACCTGTGCAGCGTGGGGCTTTTAGTACTTTCACCTGAAGACCTCTCTGTTTGGTAGTAGCAAACGTGGGGTGGGGGGGCTGTTTGTTTTGTTTTTTAAAAACAAGCCTGGTATTTCTCAATACATCTTTAAAGGTTTTTAAATTGTTTCTTTCTTGTCTGGTCAAGTTGGGATTTTTAAGTACCTCATTTTTTAATTTGTAATAAAAGTTTACAACTTGATTTTTTTTTTTAAGTCAACAAACAGCAAGCGCCTGTTAATAAAAGTATTAAGGAAGGGAGGAGGGAACTGTTTCCGGTCTCCCTCGGCCACATCGCCGTGGCCGCCCTTGGCAGCATCATGCCCACTGGCAAGGGCCGGCGCCGTGCTGAGTGCTCGCCTCCCTCGGCCAGACAGCCGGACGTGGAGCTCGACCAGGGCCTGGGAGTCTGATGGCTGAACGGCTGGGCATTGCCGCTTTGGCATATGCAGGTCGCTATGTATTTCAGACCTGGAAACCTCTACCAGGCGTGTCCAACCTTTTGGCATCTCTGGACCACCCTGAAAGAAGAGTTGTCTCGGCCACACATTAAATATACAAACACTAATGAAAACTGATGAGCAAAAAAAAGATTTTAAGTAACTTTTGCGTTGGGCCGCATTCATAGCCATCCTGGGCCACGTGAGGCCCGTGGGCCGCAGGTTGGACACCCCTGCCTGGACCAAGTAATCACAGAAGAAGATTGCAGCTCCTAGCCTCTTGTCCTACTGCGAAGGAGGATTTAAACAACAAATGAGTAGGGAAGAAGCTAGTCTTATTTTGGGCGTAAGCCACCTGCTGGCAAGGCCAAGATTAGAACAACTCACAGGAAAATTATGGTTTTGAATCACCCACACAAAGTTGGATCTCCGTACTTAGCAACCAAAATAAATGAAGCAGAAGACTTGCTAGAAGAAACCGCCACACAGTGACTGACGCTCAAGGACTGCTCTGAAGGAAAAGTGGGCCTTAAAGTGGAACAAAGTCCTGCCTACGAATTTGACCCAGACCACCACCGTCGTAATTTTTATATGCGTGCTAACTATAAATAGTGTTTACTCCACTGTGAAGGGTGTAATAACAGATTAGTAAGCTGTCTTTTTATTATCTTCTAAAGGAAAAGATATTTTAAGTTTGTATATAGCCTTGATAAAGTTCATGTCTAAATATCCTACTGAACTCTTTTGTCTTTTAGTGTTTGTAATTAAACATAGTTTCAGTAAAGTATTGCATGAAAGAGCAATATTTTCTTAACCTTTCTGTGTCAGAATAGAGCTACAGTGTTGGAAATAAGGAGGAGGGTTTACTAAGTCAGATGCCTGAAGCCATGCACTCAGGATGGCATAGTCATTATCTCCAAATTAATATGCACATCTATCTTAACTATTCATGTATCCAGCTTACATAACAGTTTTTAGAGATCCTGTGTGCAAGGCATTGTGCTGGTGGCAATGGGAGAAGCAGAAAGAGAAGAAAGGTGTATTTGCTTGTACCTGTATCCATCTTGCTGGGGGGAAGTGTTGAAGAGGCGTGAGTCCCAAGGTCCTCACATCATATATTGCTCCTCGCACTTCATTTAAGTGTTTACATTTCAGTGTTTACCTGAGTTTCAATCGCTGTGTGCCTTCTAGAAGCATGGGTCCATGCAAAAGCTTTCAGATGAGTGGTTTGCAGATTAATTCCAACCAGGCTTTTTCCTGTTTGTGTTTTCACACTTGCCTTATGTTTTACAACTTCTTTAGTTCCTGAAAGAAACGATTTAGAGGGGGACCAGGTTGTTTAACAGCCAAACCCCAAGTAATGATAAAAGTATGTGTTTACACTATAATGTTTCTATATGATTACTTCAGGTGACTATTTAACAGTCTACCATACATAAATCTTTTGTATGGTGGCCACAGAACTAGTATAAAGTAGTGAAATGTTAAAAAGCATCATTACAGATGACCACAGCTAGATCCGTTACCGGTCTAACTCTCTTCTCTTCTCTCCACCCTCTTCCACTCCCACAGCATCCGTCTGGGAATTTTTCTCCGAAGATACCCCATAGCACGGGTTTTTGTAATTATATACATGGTAAGTGACTTGTCTAAAAAAATAACGCTGTGTTGGATTTTTCACTAGTTTTTTTAGTTACTGGTCTTTTTGACTAAGAATTTAGAAATCAACTTTGGTAATTAAGTTTTCTTCCCTTAAAATATGCAAGTGAAGTTGACCGTTATGTTTAGCAAACATACCAGAGACTTTCCCTGCACTAAAGTCGACTTCAGTGCAGTCTGCGTTACCTCCCTTTCTAAGCCCTCTTACGATAAAAACACATTTTTTATCTTGAGCTAAGTTGCTTTCATGTGTTTTGCTTTATTTTCTAAAAAGGTCTCCAGCTCAATTTATTCTTTTTCAGATTTCTCCGCTCTAATAAAGTGGTTACCATAGTTGGGCACGCCACTTCCTGTGTCCTGTGAGCCTAAACATTCATTCACGGTTCCGGATAGGGTGCTTAAAAGTGGCTGAGTTGAATTAAGACAGGCATTTTTTTCTTCAAAAGAAATAAAAGCATACTTAGAAATTTCTCTGTGATCCACTAGAGGGTAGAGTCACTCCTTCAAATAAGTTTTTAAGGAGAGGCAGGTGGAGAGAATGAAGGAAAAAGATCGAATGGCCTCAGAAAGGATTCAGAACGTGCCCACGTCCGGGCTGACTTCCCAGGTGTGGAGGCCGAGACACGCGCGCGCTGTCCGTCAGCACGAGACGTGGCGTGGCTCGCTGCTGCGGGGGCCTCGGGCCATTGCCGCCCACCACCCGGGGCTTAGTGGCACTGTGTCCCCGGAGGTCCCGTGCTGGGCCCCCGGTCACCTTATTCCTGCCAGGCACGTCGCCCCTCTTCACCAGAGCACGGCCAGACCCCTTCCCAAACTCCAGCCGTAACCGTCCTTAAAAAGCCTCTCCAGCCACTTGTGTGCGCCCGGCAGCCCCAGCCCTGCCGTCTCCTCTGCGTCACTCACCCCATCAGCTGTGGGTGCGTGTGCTTGTTACCAGCGAGGTGAGGACCTTTCTCCTCCTGGCCGAGGGATGTGCAGGCATTGTAACTGTTACCCGCCGTCGGCTGTACATCATTTCTTCATCAGTGACCCCGTAAATGTCCCTGAGCCCCCCGAGTGTTGCAGACACAGTGCTAGCGGCAGGAACACAGGGACTAGTGAGACGTGGTTACTGCCCGGCGCACCGCTCAGGACGCCTGTGGTGAAGACCGAGTTACTGACTCACCCACAGATTGTTTCTTCCTTCTGTAGGCTTTGCTTCACCTCTGGGTCATGATCGTTCTGCTGACCTACACACCGGAAATGCACCACGACCAGCCACACGGCAAATGAACCGGATCCCGCCGTCGCAGCGACTGGTCGCCGTTCTCTGGATGCAGGATCTGCACAGGTCAATGGCTAAGATTCCTGAGGAGGGTGCACAAGATTGTTTTATCACTACAAGCGTTTAATTTTTTAAGTTATTATACAAGGACTCTGCTACTTAAATCAGATCTGCCTCTAATTTCCTTCCAGTGGTAAGCGTTTCTCAGACAGACAGTGTAACGAGGTCAGCGCCGCTTTTCCAAGGCCGGCGGTTCAGAGAGCGAGCGAGAACGCGCACACACAGAGACACGGGGTCGCCCGCCTCTGTACAGACCAGCCTGTATGCTAGGTGACACTCGTGATGGGTGAAAATCAGGGAAATTAATTGTATTTAGTACTATAAATAAAATGTTGGCTTTTTGATAATTCAGTCTGCTTCTGTATTTCCCTACATTTAACTTTGCAAATAGATTTACATTTTTACATGTTAAAGGCCTGATTGGTATAAATCTTTTTATAAACAAATGTACTGTGCATTTTTCTTTTTTTAAAATAATAGTTTTTCAGCCCCATTAAATAAGACCCAGTTACCCGGCCAGATGAGAGCCAGGCAGCGGCAGCTGACGTCCCCTGTGGCTGGTTCTCGGCGGGCTGCCCGGGCCCCAGTGCGCGCCGCGCCCCTCCCCGCCTCACCCACCGCGCCCTGTCCCCCTGAGTCACTCTCTCTCTCTCTCACCTGGTCATTGTCTTCCTCTGCCTTCTTCCCCCCTCCAGCCTAGGCCTCCAGTCCACAGCTCAGGCCCCAACGCCTGTGTGTGTCGCGTTGGGGAACCAAGTCTGTCCTGGCAGCCTTTGCATGTTACAGACCCTCCAGTGCGCAGTTATTCTTTGCTGAGAGACATTCAGTTTGCGTTAAGTCCAGCGCGACGTCTGTTTTGGCTTTCCTTTTTTTCCACATATCTGAATTCCTGTTCTGTCCCCTGGGCTCTGGGGGTCTCTCTTCATATGTAATTAATATACAGGGTGGGGCAAAAGTAGGTTTACAGTTGTTTGTCAGGAAAATAATACAATAATTAATAACTGGTGCAAGAATACACTCTGTATTTTGCGTACTCACAACTGTAAACCCACTTGCGCCCCACCCTGTACGGAGCTCTTGGACTGCGCGGGGGGGCAGAGTCCTCCGTCGGGAGTGGCCCTGAAGCAGCCAGGCCCAAAGCCTGACCCAAGCTTCTGTTCTCAGTGACATCTCTGCTCCGACGTCATTTGACCTATGACTTTAAGTCACTCAAAAGTTTTGGTACACTAGTAGAAGTACACATTTCTTATTTTTCGTAAGAAAATTGAGTTTTAAAGTTCATCCTCAGTGTGGCTGGGCTTTTTTTCAACTGCGCGTGAATGGAAAAGGCAGAGAGTACCACGTCATCTGAAAGTAGGAACGAGAACTGCAGATGGGTATAGACACGTTCTGAATCTATGGGACTCACATCACAGCTCTTCCTTAGGTGTGCTGCAGGCCAGGGCCTATGTCGGGTCTCACCTCGAGCAGAATGAAGCGTGTAGTCTTGTTAATATCTTTTAAAGGCTTTCCCCCCCCCTTCTAATTTGGAAACATTTCTGGAAATTGATTAAAACCAGGTTGCATACTTAAATGGAAAACAACGCGTGCTTCATCATCGTGTGTCCCAGACTTCCTGTCTCTGCAGGTCCTGGCTTTTGTCGGGGTGGCTCTAAATCTTTTGTTCAGTTTTTACACATTCTTGGCTTTGGAAATAGTTTGACAGAGTGTTTCCGAGATTATTTTTCAGCAGTTGCTGAAATCTTTAATTTTCAGTTTCGGTATCCCGGATGCCGCTAACACACACTTTGGGGGATTTTTAAGGTGCTCCCATTCAGTTATCCTCAGGCAATATGGAATCTTCTTAAGCTAATTAAAAGGATTGCATGAGAGTCAGATTCTTTTTCTTCTTAATCTAATGTATTCACTTAAAGACATTTTATGTGTGTGCACATACACACACGTATTACCAGAGCTCTTGTACCGTTCTGCATGTGCCTACTTAAAAAGATAAAATGATTATGCTAGCTGCCATGTTGTGTCCCCGCGTGTGCGCGCTTATTCTTAGCTGGTGTGCCAAAGGCCCCTAAGCGACCACTCTAGTTCCCCGCACCACCCTGTTTCCTCTCCAACAAGATGAAAGAAACTATCATGAACCAAGAGGAACTGGCCAAACTGTAGGCGCACATGCGCACTGGCGGGAGAGGCCCTGCTAGTAGAAAGAAGGGGGTTCACAGGACAGCGACAGCAGGTGATGGACCCCCTCAGTGCTCCTTACAGAGGTGAAGGGTAAACAGTATGTCTGGTACTGAAGAGGTAAATACATTCACACACCAAGGGACAGTGATCCGCTTCAATAGCCCTGAAGAGAAGGCATCTCTGGCAGCGAGCACTTTCGCATCACAGGCCATGCTGAGCCAACGCAGCTGGCAGAGATGCTGCCCAGCGTCTCGAACCAGCTTGGGGCAGGCAGTCTGGCTGGTTGAAGGGGACTGGCTGAAGCTCTGCCCGAACTCTCTGGACGGAAAAGCACCACTGGCTACAGGAGAGGAGGAGGAAGAAGTTCCAGGTCTTGGGGAGGACGTTGACGAGGCTTCCAAGAATGAAGCAAACGGAGTGGAGTCAACTTCTGAAGAACATGAACTTGAAGGCATTACTGGGAGCTGCTATTTTATATTATGATTGATTTTTCAAATCTGTGTGTGCATCTGATCAAATCTAGCTCTCTTAACATTTCTAAGGCCTAGCCCCTTCGACACGGCAGCTCTTTGCAGTTTCTGCATCTACACAAACCATTCCGTGCAGCTGATTCAGCTGAAGAAGCCTGGGAATAAAGTTTGAAGCCAAGGTTAATTAAAAAAAAAAAGATAATGAGAAAAATTCCCTTTCTCCAGGCTTTGGGCTTTGTAAAAATGACCATTTCTATTGCTATAGAACAGAAACCTCAAAGGCAGAGCAGGGGCTCCGTTACCTGTCGGTGCTGTGGATGAGGGAGTGACGTAAGAAGGCTCCCATCCAGCTCACCCTGCAGGGGCAGAAACTGCTCATATGTGCCCCGTGGGCTGCAGCTCCCCACTACAGGGGGGCGGCTGTCTTGGGAAGGACCAGCGTGGGCATCTTGGTCGGGATGGAATAGGAGGAAAGAACCAGCAAAGCCCGCAGATCGTCAGGGATGGATGGCCTAAGGCATTTGAGGCTGCAGTTGGTCAACAGAAAGAAATGACAGAGAAAAAATGTCTTAGTGGTTATTCCGATCCCTTGAGACCAGTATTTCTGTTAACTTTCCTGAGTGAGATATGGATGAAATGATGCTGAACTTCCACAGACTCAAACACCTTGAAGTAAGTGAGACTTTTTTTGTAAGAACATTGGAGTGTCAAGTGCGTTATGTACAGAAGCCTTACAGAAGATGTCTCAGAAAAAAGTGGTGAAACAACTCCTAATAAGACGACAGAGTGACTCAGATGACACGTGCCTGGGTGGTGCTGGCCCCTCCCCAGGCCAAGGAGAGTGTGGGGAACAGCAAGGCCCCGCCCTTGAGGACCGTGCATTCACGTTTGGGGATGCCTCTACGGGAAGGCAGACCAGAGAGGCGTCCCTTAGCGTCGGTGCAGTGAATAGAATCAAATGAGGAACGGGTATAGAGAGACAGGATGGAGAGGAGGGCAGGAAAGCCCTGTCTGCAGAGGCGACAATTGTGCAGGACCTGAATGCAGTGACGGGCCCTGCAAGACACTGGTTTTCTAGAGGACAGGGCTTTCTAGGCTGTAGGTGAAACAAGCGCAGAGCCGCTGAAGGAGGACCAGGCCTGGCGGGTTCAGGGAACAGAACAGCAAGCAGGCTGGTGTGGCTGGAACAGAGAGGGTGGGGCGCGGCCGACGTGAGGGGCTTGAATCTGAAATCCCCCTTTGTCTCTCCTCAGTCACACTCTCCGTCCCTGAATGACACGCTACCTTCTTTAAATAGGGAAAGCCTTTCAAAACCTGTGTTTCGGAGTAAATCCAGAGACTGGCTGTTCCGCATGCAAGTGCTGCATCGTGTAGAGTGCATCTTGATGAGGTGAGGACGGGTCGAATCCAAGAAGGTAATTTTCCTATGTAATCACGAAGAATACCAAATCAGTGAATCTGTGTGCTCCCCCGTAACCTCCCGGTCTCCATGTGCACAGGTAACTCCTCATCTTTGTTCAAGTCCCGGACACACAGGAAATGAAACCCAAGAGCACTGCCCTTCGTGTCTGAAGGCAAACGCCCCCTCCTATGACCAACCAGCCTCAGCCGTGCCCGGCGCTCCCGCCCTCGTGCTATCAGAGCTCGTCAACGCCAGTGTCCTTGGATGTCTCTGAGCTCCAGGGGACAAGGACAGTACTTTTTAATCCACTGGTAAAACCTCAGGGCCTAGACCAGTGCCTGGCGCGTGAGCGGCTTTCGGGTGACACGCATCAGACTTCGTGGGCCGAGTCAGACAAAGCACTAAGCGCACATGGCCCTTCTGGGCGCTTCCAACCCTCACTCTGTGTGGCACGCGTCTGGTCCTAACACCAGAGCAGAGAAGGGATCCTTGAACTGGCCAAGGACGTTGGCAGTCATGGGGCTGAGACCAGCAGCTTGCCAGGATCTCCCCAAAGAGGAAGAAAAAGCCAGAGAATATAAAATAGAAAAAGAGAAGGTAACCCGATGTTGCTGGCCCTCGATGTTCAGAGTGTGACCTTGAATCACCAGGGCAAGTTCAGTCTTGCTTAATGGATGCTCCCAAAGGTCAGGCAAGGCTGCCTTACAGTGGGGAGGACTTCGGAAAGCAAGAGATTTAGGTTCCATTTCTGAAGCTTCTGCAGAGCAACACCCGGATAGAATTAGTTTCCGCTGGCCCCTTAAGGCGTCTTGCCTTGTGGCGCTAGTGAAACTGAGTGTACATAAAGTAGTAAGGTTTCTGCACGTAAACTTCTCAGCCACTTGCAGTTTGCTTTTGCTCACAAATGCATGGTTTAAATCGACTGAATTGAAGAGTTGATTAAAACCTTAAATGTGATCGTGGCTACAGCATGCTTTCTCACAGGGCCCATGTCACCAGCAATGGGTGAAAACTGCATCTTAGGGAGGGACAAATACCCTACTGTTTTCATACGTAAAGCCAAGACGTTCATGCAATACGTAACAGTAAATCTGCGGCATTAGGTTGTATGGGGGCGGGAGGGTGGGGTGTGATAGTGGGGAAAAAGGCTGAGAAACCCTGGGATTGCACAAGAAGGCCGAGACCTAGCTCCCGCCCCGATGGCGCCTCTGTCCGCACAGAGGAGGTTGGATGGAGTCACGCACGATCCGGCCCTCGGGACCCCAGGAGCTGCGAGCCGCTCCCCCACCTCATCTCCACTCCAGGCCCCTGTCCCTTTCCAATCATTCCCTGCCTCTTCCTGCGGGAGGGTTTTACTTCCTGGCCCGCTGATGTCAGCGCGGCCCAACTTGCTTTGGCCATGATGTGTGAGCATAAGGGACGTGTGCCATTCCCAGGCATCAGAAACTCCTTGTCACCTTGTGGTTTTGCCACCTAATGGTCCTCCAGCACGAGCCCGATGTGTTAGCCTCGGTCCTGGAACGAAGACGACCCGGAACGGAGCCAGAACACAGACGGGCATGTCCACAGGGCACATGCAGCTTCCGTGAAAAGCAAGCCTCCACTGTGGCAGGCCCCTGAGGTTTGGGAGGTTGGTCACTACCGCATAACTAGCGATGGCTGATGAACGTGTCCACCAAGGCACCGTGCTCTCTCTCCACCTGCAGGCCTCTCCTCTGCTTATGACATTTCCCTTCTTGACGCCAGCTTAGATGCCACTTTCTCTATGCAGTTGGGACTCCTCCTTCTCTCCTCAAAAAAGAAAACAAAACTACCAGGTTAAATATCTATAGAAGGCAGAATAATGACCCTTCCAAAGATATCCCTGGAACCTGTGAATAATGGCAAAAAGGGACACTTTGCAGACATGGTTAAAGGCCATAATGCAAGATGACCCTGAATTATCCAGCTGTGCCCAGGGTAATCATAAGGGGCCTTAAAAGAAGGAAGAAGAAAGCCGAGGAGTCAGAGAAAGATGTGATGAGATCAGAACGATTCAACTGCTGCCTTTGAAGATGGAGGAAGGGGCGCTGAGCCAAGGCGGGCAGGCCGCCTCTGGAAGCTGGGAAGGACCGCAAACAGGGAGTCTCTCCCCGGGTATGAGCCCCTATAGCTCAGAGCGGTTCCCTAATCGTGACACTTACGCCGAATGGAATGGCCTCTTCGCTTCCCGTTTCTCCAGCCAGACTCCACGCTAAGTGCAGCCCTCTCATCACTGTGTGTCTTCGAGCCTGGGAGGGTGCAGGCACGTATTCAGTGCTCAGTGCAAATTTCTGGAGTAAACAATTTCAAAGCTAGGCCTGACGAGCAAAAGCGAGGTGTGACAGCAAAGAAGTACGCGCTTAAAGCTGCGGCCGCTTGCTGGCTTCCTTAATGAGCTGCACTGGGCAAGCCACTAAACATCTCTGACTTCGTTAAGAGTAGAGAAGCTGAGGCCCGGCTGGTGTAGCTCAGTGGAATGAGTGTGGGCTGGGAACCAGAGGGTCCCAGTTCGATTCCCAGTCGGGGCACATGCCTGGGTTGCGGGCCAGGTCCCCATGAGGGCCATGTGAGAGGCAACCATACATTGCTGTTTCTCTCCCTCTCTTTCTCCCTCCCATCTCCTCTCTCTAAAAATAAATAAATAAAATCTTTAAAAAAAAAAAAGAGTAGAGAAGCTGAAATGAATCCCCAAGTTTACCATAGATGTTAAAAAAAAAAGCATTTTCTGAATTGAACGTGTTAGTTTTTATTGGGTGGCATGTTTACTGTGAAGTTGGATGGACCGAGAAAGCAGAACACAGCCCTGCTGACGACCAGCCGTGTCCCCAGCAGACTGTAAACCACGCTCAGAACAGACGTCATCGAGGCCGCCCTTGGCGAGCACAGAACTTACGAAACACACCCTCTCCTGACAAGCACGGCTTCTTTCTGGGCGATTGCTGCTGTTTCGCCAATAACAACTCAAGCCCCTTTGCACCCTCCTTCTGCATGAGTCTCTGAGTTCCTCAGTCACCACATTGTCCCTGCTTCTCAACAGCGTCCAACCCAGAACTGGCTCTAGGTTCTTAACGCCCCTCCCCATCACCCAGCACAACACAGACCCTAGAAGAAGCCCTGAACCTCCCCCATGGAGGTGCCCGGAAAGACACCTTCTCCTTTGCTGCATCAAGTTTGAAAAGCCTAATCTGGGGCAGGGTTCGGGGGGCTCTGAGTTCTGTTTGCTTGTTCTGACTACAACTGTGGTCTGGTCCGTTGGTTTGCTAGAAGCTCCTCATGTTCAGTTCCATAGTTTTACGAACAAGCAAACAAGTTTAGCGACCCATCAAGTCCTCCGAAGAGCTCTAAAAACGAGGCCCAACATATCTTTTGTTTGTTTTCGTATGGCCATGGGCTTGAACTACACGGTTGCTGAACATGTCAGCTTACCAGATCTGTCTGGCACAGACTCTTCTGTTTCCCATCTTGTCTAGAACCTTCCAGGAGCTTTCAGTCGCTGGACAAAACCTGCCATATTTTTTACAAATGACATTTAGTCCTGGAGCCACGCCAGACAGGCTCTGATGGGAGCTCATTGCTCTCCATCAGTGTGAGAGGAGGCAGGTGTGCTGCTGCCTCCAATTTATTTCTTCCAGCTCCCGGAGCAGACGCTCCATCAGCCGCACAGGCAGCAAAACGCCTGTCTGCAGACGGGATGGCAGCGGGCTTGCTTTATTTTTAGCCATAAAACAAGACCTAAAAATGTTTAAGTCACTTGTGGGGTTTTTTAATTACAAGAGTAATATTCCTTAATTGTGAAAAATACAGTCAGGTAGAAAGAAGAAAACATCCTCCTTGATAGACTGACAGTCACACACGGCACCGGTGTCTTCCTCCTTCCTTCGCGGCTCTCCTGTGTCAGCCCATTCACAGGCAGCTACCCTCCAAACCAAGAAGACCACGCTGCTTCTGCTCGCACCCTGTCAGCTCAGCTGCCTCGGGGGGGAAAGAGCACCGCCGGCCGCTCTGGGCCACTGTATGGAGGTGCCTCAGAGAAATTAAGCATGGAGCTTCCATAGGCCCCAGCAATCAATCCCTCTTCTGGCTGTGTACCCAAGAAATTGGAAACATTTGTTTGTAAAGATATGTGCGCCCCTATGTTCATTGCAGCATTATTCACGGTAGCTAAGACATGGAAATAACCAAAGTGTCCCTCGATGGAGGACTGGATGAAGAAGACGTGGGCCCTCTATACAATGGAATGCTACTCAGCCACGAGACAAAATGAAATACTGTCGTTGGTGACAACGAGGAGGCTCTGTAGAGTACCACGCTAAGTGAGAAAAGCCAGACAGAAAAGGACAAGAACCATATGATTTCACCCACATATGGGATGCAAAACAAAAAGAAAAACAAAACAAACAGACACAGACAACCAGAGCCGGGAAGGAGGCAGGGAGAGGTTGAAGAGGGAGAAGGGAGTCAAATATATATGGTGACGGAAGGAGACTAGACTTTGGGTGGGGAATCTATAGATGCTGATTTGTAGAATTGCACACCTCACACTCATACAATGCCATTCACCAATGTCACGCCAATAATTTAATTTAAAAACAGAATTATAAAGAGAGAAAGGAGGACTGTCTTTTCCCCATGGATCCAGCAAAAGCCCTGCAGCTGATGTCACACTGGCTGTGGTTGGACTAACAGAAGACATACGGCCACCAGTCCCCGGGGACAGATGGCTGGGGCTCGTGTGCTCACGTCCAAACCTCATGAACCAAAAGAGGGAGAGGTGAGTGCCGAAGAAAATAAGGGTGCTACTCGTGGAAATGGTGGAATGGACACCGATGGTGAAAACAACTGCCACCCACTCTGCACGTGCGTGCTTGTGTGTGCAAATGGTGTGCAACTCTATCCCCTGCTTTGATCACGTAGCCGTGTCCAACAACATTGTAACGAGTGCCTCCCCTGTAATTTTTGCCAATGTTTCTGAGAACAACCATGAAAATCTTATGCTCACAAAGAAGTTTAAAGAAACACACATATCCGTATGCCTGCTCCTAGATGCCCTCGCTGGTGATGCTTCGCCTCAGCTGTCCTCTCTTTTCCTGAATGAATGACTTCAAGTAAGTCGCAGACCACATGACACTGCACGCCAGGATATTTCAGCCATGGAGGCAGGGAGAAAGGCAGCCTCCTGTGTAACACCAACCCCACGAACACATCCAATAAATTTAAAGTTGTGCAAGAATGTGACCTAAGATCCAGTCATAGTCACATTTTTCTAACAGTCCAAAAAAGTGTTCTTTGTGAGCTGCTTTAAAGTTTTTTCTGATCCAGCGTCCCATCCAAGACCCAGTGGAAGGTTGCTCTGGGTTATCCTGTCTCCATGGTCCCTTCGGTCTAGAACAGTCCTGCCCTCCCTTTTCGGTTCTCCGTGCATTGACATCTTTCAGAGTATAAGCCAGTTATCTTGTAGACGGCGTCCCGCCCCCCATGTGTATTTGCCTGATTCCTAATGATTAGATTCGGGTTTAATATTTGGGGAAGAGTACTATGTGAGCGATGTTGGGTCAGCACATCACACATCCGTGATGCGAAGTGTGATCACTTGTCTAAAGTCATTCCTGACAGATGTCTCCATCATAAAGGTACATTCCCTCCCCCACCTTTTTTGTTAATAAATGTTTGTGGGGTGATACCTTGAGACCATGCAGACATCCTGTTCCCCAACAAAATCTCAGTGGTTTTTAGAATGTACTGGCGATCCTTGCCTGGATTAGTAAGTGTTGGTAGTCACGGAATGGTGATTTTCTAATTCTGTCACCACTTCCCCAGCCCTTGTTAGCTGGCCTTTTTCTTTCCCTCCACTGTTTGTTTGTTTTTTTAATGCTATCACTGTGTAGTTATGAATTCTCTTTTGTAAAATTCAAGATGTTAAAATCCACTGTCGTCGTTATTTTTGTTGATACTTTCATTGTCCCGGTTTGGCCAGCATGAGACCCTCGCAGCCATCTCCAGTCCCCATTCCCTTTGGGACAGATCCTTGCTTTGCGGCACACCACAACGCTCCAGTCTGCCCAGAACCTTCCCGGCCCCAGAATCAGCCATTTCTGCAAAGAGCCCCCTGGTTCCTTTTAGTGGAGGATGATACTGGAAACTAAGAGTTCGATCTTGGACTTTCCGTACAATTTTTAAAGTCGCTAATCACCATTCCAAATCACTTCACAATACTTCCACCAAGTGATTGGACTACAAATTAATATTCCATTAATTCTGGCTATTTTGGAGAGAAAGAATCTCTCACCACTGCAAATAACAGTGTGATGAAAAGCTCTGTGTGTGTTTATATAAAATTGAGAACGAGCGCCTTAGGATGCCTCCTGGGTGGACTCCCTGGGTCAAAGGGTAGAGACACTTGCCAGCCGCTCTTTGAAATCTCCTAATTGGCCTCCAGATCAAAGACGGTGCCTCGTTGGCCGCCCACCAGACGTGGGCCAGACTCTCAGGACACCCTCGCCAGCAGTAAGTGTCGCCATTAAAGAGAGCAGTTCTGTAAGTGCAGTGGGGGGCATGACATTGTGCCAGTTTACTATGCATTGGGTTACTGGTCAGGCTGAATACAGTCTGGCAGAACATTTTTCATGTTTATTATTTGAATATGTTTTATGAAATCAGGTCCCTTGAATGGGCAGACTCAGCAAAAGAGGAACTAAGTGAATATTGTCGGTGTTCCCGCAATCTGTAGCGTGTGCAGCACCATCAGAGAGCAGGAGGGAGGGAGACGAGTCACTGGAGAATGAGGTTCAAAGGCCGGAGTCCCGAAGCTTCTCTGGTCAGTACCTGCCACAGCCACCAGGGGGAGCCCCAGGAGAACAGTGCAACCCCCTCCCAGCCACAAAGGAGCACTCATTCCAGTGGAACAGCTCTGTAAGCCGCAGGTGGTGGGCCCCCATCCCACCTGCCTCACACCTGAGTACTTTATTCCATGGGGGTCAGGGCAGCTGTCAGGAGGAGGCAGCATCTGCCTGGGGTCTGACTAACTTCCTCCCATGTACTGATCAACAAACAGTCATCCACAGGGATGCTGGGAAACAAGGCAGAGGGCTAGCTCACCCATGGGGGAGCACGCAATGCCACCACCGCTTTGTGCTGAACGACTACTAAGTACACAGTTGTTCATCAGTAATAGGCCAGCTCCTTCAAGCCGAGCGTCTGTGGACAGAAGGTCTTCAATCACATGAGATCTAGTGGCAGGTTTAATACTGCCAGTTTCAAAGTCACCAGTGAGTGCCAGTAACTCAGGTCATCTGCAACAGCTGTTATGGGATATAAAAATATCTGTGACTTCCGTCACTAACAAATTCACAGGTATAAAACCGGTTTGTTGTCTCTACTCATCATTAAAGAAAACTGCTAGATTTTAGTTAGAGAATAAAGAAAATAATCATGTCTTTCCTCCCCATTTAAGTTAATGGGCCCCCTGAATTCTGTCGGAAGGGTACAACCTCTGTGCAGACGGATGGAGCCTGGTCCCTGGGCCTTTGCCTTGTGGCAGCCGCCCGAGGCTCACCCGCTCGCTTTGGGTGAAGAATAAACTGCTGCAGATGGAGACGGAGCCAAGCTTTCAGTGGTCGAGAACAAAGAATCGAACGGGCCACACAAACAGAGATAAGCGAGAGAACGTTTCTGGCATCATCATGACAAATCCTCTGAGAAACAGGAGGAAGCCTAAAGTCAGCAACACCCACCACAGCCAATACTGACCATCAGAATATCCAGGGAAATAGGGGGGAACCCTGACAATCAGGACCCACTGAACTAGAGAGAGACTGAATCCTGAAATGGCCCCCTAGCTTCCTACCACTGACGTGGTCAGGCCGAAAGGCAGGACAAACCCCACCCCGTTAAAGAGGAATGCCGTGGTCTGCTGTATTCACAGTTTTAACACGGCAGACCAAGGGGAAGGACCACCTGGCTGCAAGCACACCATTACAGTAGGTTAGGAGTCATCTCCAAAGTTCCGAGTCAATTCTATCTTTGCCCCTAGTAGCTCATCCCTTTCCTACTCCCAGCCGTTGGCCTAATCATCAGGAGATGAGAAAAAAAAAGAAAGAAAAAGAGGGATAGGAACTCTAATCACATAGTATCAAGAATTGCATTTTACCCATTAAGAATTTTATGTGCAGAAATGCCGTCATAACGAAAGTTACACTAAAATATTTAATTCCAAAGTAAACACGTATCTTATGGATTCCAAAGTCAAAATAATCCCAACTCACAAAATCCTCATTTCTTCCAGGAACCAAAGGGATAATAGCTTCAGCCTTGGTTCTCTCGGCTCCATCATCCCAAGATACGGAAGCAGCCCGCCTCTGGCCAGAGCACGGCTCTCTTCTATGGAACGGTCACAGGCTTTATAGGGTTTTCCCTTAAGCATCTGCACATGCTATTTCCCGCAGTCTTCCTCGATTGTCCACTTGGGGAGGAAACCACAATGCTAATTGTTACCAGATGCCCCAAAGCACGTCTGGGAAATCAGGACTGATGGGCGGCACTGTTTCAGGGTGTCCTATCTCCTGCCTCAAACATAAAATCTAAGCCACGGAGGGTTGGAAGCTGTTTGCTGTAGCAGCTAGCAGTACTTATTCTAACACAGAAATCAAGCCTTAGATTCAAGTAGCTTAGGGAACCCCAGAAGGATGAGCCAGAGCTGCGACCAGGCAGTCTGACCCTGGGGCCAGTGTGGGGCTGTTCGTACATCACAATTTTCTCTTGGCTTCAGATGGTTCAGTTTTTGTTTTCTTAATAAACACATGTGAGACTAAAGTGAAGTATTACTTAGAAATGCTTTGGGGGGAAAACTCTACGAGTTCAAGGTTAGAGTGAAAAATATCATGAAGACCACTCCTCCAGCAATGAATAGAAGAAATGTCTCCTGGCAAGTCACTGGTCCTCTCGGAGCCTCTGTTTCCTCATCTGTAAGTGGGGACCACGCTCCTGTGGTGAATTCCAGGATTAGATGACAGGATGTATGCAACCAAGTCTGGTTCCCCTGGTACCCAGCAGGCACTGCGTGCAGGCTCCCATCCCCGGTGTCTCCCTCTGCTCACCAGGGAAACCCTCGGTCTTGGAAGGAAGACTTGGCGCAGTTTTGCCAGGCCCCCTGCTGAGAAGAGGGCATCTTTGCAAACTCCGTTTCCTCGCTCATCTTCTGTCAATTGATATTTCCTGCCAAGGCTTAATTAAATTTGGAGCAGTGAGCACAGATAATTAACGGTGAGGCTCGTTAAGCGAGCCTTTGGTTCATGTCTATGACTGGAAGATTCTAGTCACGGGCAATTAGTATTTATTGTGTAATTAGGATGCTCCATTGGCAGGAAGAGGGTGAGCAGCTTGCGTGTCTGGTTGGCAGATGGAGCCCTGGGCCTGGCCTGGGCACAGCAGGCTGGCGGCGGGCCAGATGAGGCAGCAATCCTGGGAGGGCGTGTGGCCCCGCTGCCTGCCGTGTGTGGAGACCACGCAACATCTTGACCTTGAGCAGCCCCACCTTCAGTGGGCAGCATCCAGGCCAGAGAGTCAGCCTGGATGGGGCATATTTGAACTCCAAGTTACAATAAAATGGAAAAAGGAATTACTTACGTTGTTGAATGGGTAACAGTTCCGCACTGCTCCAGCGTCAATATATGTGAAGAGACAGACTGTGGCGGTCTTCCTTGTACCCTGACCCCCACCTGCTCAGTTCCCACCTCCCCCACCCAAGGGTGCCACGGGTAACCACCGACCCTGGGCTTCCCTGGATCCTTTTCAGGAGTCGAGTTATACATAAACAACCCGCCCAAATAGGTGCCCTCTCCCCCACTTTTTAAAAAAGCACAAATGTTAGCAGTAAATACACAATTTTGATTCTTTTTAAAATATTTTATTTATTTATTTTTTTAGAGAGAGGGGAAGGGAGAGATATAGAGAGGGAGAGAAACAGCAATGTATGGTTGCTCCTCACATGGCCCTTACTGGGGACTTGGCCTGCAACCCAGGCATGTGCCCTACCTGGGAATCGAACTGGGACCTTTTGGTTCCCAGCCCACACTCAATCCACTGAGCTACACCAGTCAGGGCTGATTCTTTCTTTTTAAAAAACAATAAAGATGCCTGGCTGGTGTAGCTCAGTGGTTTGAGCGTGGGCTGGGAACCAAAAGGTCCCAGTTCAATTCCCAGTCAGGGCACATGCCTGGGTTGCAGGCCAAGTCCCCAGTGAGGGCCATGTGAGGAGCAACCATACATTGCTCTTTCTCCCTCTCTTCTCCTCTCTCTAAAAATAAATAAATAAAATCTTTTAAAAAACCAAAACAATAAAGATCTTTAGGACAGCGAAACTACTCTGTGTGATACTGAAATGGTGGGTACATTCATTATAAATTTATCCAAACCTTAGAATGTGCAATGCCAAGAGTGAACCCGTGTGAACTGTGGACTTTGGGTGATGGTGTGTCGATATAGGTTCATTGATCGTAACAGATCGGTGCGGGGGTGAGGGTATTGACAGGGAGGGCGGCAGTGTGTGGGGCAGGGGACAATCCCTGTACCTTCAGCTCAATTTTGCTCTGAACCTAAAACTGCTCAGAAAAATAAAGTCTGGCCCTGGCTGGTGTGGATCAGTTGGTTGGAATATCATCCTGCACACCGAAAGTCTGTGGGTTCGATTCCCCGTCAGGGCACATACCTAGGTTGTGGGTTCAATCCCTGGTCGAGGTGCATATGGGAGGCAATTAATTGATGTTTTTCTCTCACATCAGTGTTTCTCTCTTTCTCTCTCTTCCTCTCTTTCTAAAAGCAATGAAAAAAAATGCCCTCCTATTTTTAAATAGCTGCACGGAATTCCACTGGAAAGATGTACTTCCATCTCTGTAGCCTGTCAAAAGTTTAGCAGACATTTAGGTTGTTTCCAGGCTTCTGCTGCTCCGAGCAACACCCTGTGAACACTGTGGAAGGCGCAGCGCGCAGCACGGGCCTTCTGGGGAGCGTGTGTCAGCTGGGCAGCAGGACAAACGCTGAAACGGAGGGACCGGCCCTTAGGCCGCTGTTCCGGGCTTTGTTTGCAGGCTGGAGAGAGAGAGAAAGCCCAGGCCGGCAAGTCCCTTAAACAGCTGAGGGCAGAAGTGGCAGAGTTACGTCTGCTCCGGCTCCAATTCCGATGGTGAGAAATGGTGCCTTGGCCACGGCTGGACGCAGGCCAGGAGGAAGGCGGCAGGGAACTGGGAAGACAGCCAGCCACAGGCCCCAAGGGAAGTCTCCAGACTTGGACATGCGGGACCAAAGGGTAGAGATGGGAAAATAACAAACTCTCGGTTAACATGTGCCTAATAGGCAAACATCCCTGAAGCATGAGCTCAAATGAAGGTCAGGAAATTTGGGAACCACTGACCACAGATGATCCCTTCTGGCTCTTAAAGAGACAGATTACTACAAACAAACAAGCAAGCAAAAAAACAGAGAACAGCAAGGGGTGGCAAGGATGCAGAGAAATCGGAACGCTTCCATGCTGTTGGTGGGGTTGTAAAATGGTGTAAATACAATAGAAAACAGTATGGGGACTCCTCAGAAAATTTAAAATAGAGCTATCAGACGATCCAGCAATTCCACTTCCGGGGACACACCCGGAAGATCTGAAAGCAGAGGCTCAGGCAGACACTGTGCGCACAGTCTCGGCTGGACGCGCACGGCAGCACTGCTCGCAGTAACCGCGGGTGCCGTGACCCCAGCGTCCATCGGGGAAGACCGGGGAACCACGGTGCAGCAGAGACACACAGCGGAACATCGCTCGACCTGAAAAAGGAAGGGAATTCCGACACGTGCTACGTCGTGGGTGAGCCCTGAGGACACTCATCGAAGAGAAATGAGCCCCTCGAGGAAAACAAACGCTGTATGTCCCACCTGTATGAGAGGTCTAAAGGAGCCAGATTCATGGGGACAGAGAGTACAGCGGGGGCCCGGGAGAAAGGAAGGGGGGTCATTGTTCGGTGGGACAGAGCTTCAGGTTCGCGACTTGAAAAAGTTCTGGAGATATTTCGTGACAATGGAAACATACTTAAAACTACTAACCTGTATATGAAAAATGGTATGTGTTTTTTAGAAACAATAAAAATGCATTAAAAAAAGAAAGACATCTCTGGGACAGCTTTTAAATATTCGTGCTCTCTGACTTAACTACTCCGCTTCTTAGCAAGTGGGCTGGGGGAGAGTAAGTATTTAGGCGCTAACATTTCAAGGTAGACCTATTGGTATTAGCACGAAATTGAAAACAATCCCAATGTCCAGAAATGGAGGCGTGGTCAAGGAATCACGATGTTCCCAGTCAAGAGAAAGCACCGTCAACATTTAAAACAATGCACGAGAGCCCTGGCTGGTGCGGTTCAGTGGTTCAAGCACCAGCCTGTGAACCAAAGGGTCGCCAGTTCGATTCCCAGCCAGGGCACATGCCTGGGTTGCAGGCCAGGCCCCCAGTGGGGGGCGCACAAAAGGAAACCACACACTGATGTTTCTCTCCCTCTCTTTCTCCCTTCCTCCCCTTCTCTCTAAAAATAAATTAATTAATTTAAAAGAAAAACAATGCACAAGAAAAAATGCTTATAGAGAATTTACAACATGGAGGAGCTAAGCTAAAATTCATGGGAAAAGTTAAAATTTTATGTACTTTGCTGTCAACCCAAAATAAAAAGATACCCATGGGCTCACACACGTGCACATGTATGAACACACATACACATGAACGGAATGACAGCAGAATGCTCCCAGCATGACCTTTACGTTTAGGATTACAGGACATCGCTTTCTTCCTTTTCTCTGGTTTTTCTCAGTTTCCAAAAGTTAACATATTTTTTTTTATCATGAGAAATTCCTCGTTTGGGGATTAAACAAACTGGAGTTCATCCAGACAGCAGACAATCATTCAGCGCTTAGAGAATGGACTTACTCAAGCCAGGAAACAGCACGGAGGATTCCTAAATGTGAATGCTGAGTGAAATAAGCCAATCTGAAAAGGCGACACACTGTAGGGTTCACTCTCTATGACCTTCTGGAAAAGGCAAAACTATGGAGACAGTGAAAAGAGTGGGGCTGCCGGGGGTTAGGAGGAGGGACCGTGACTCCGGGGAGCCCGGGGTGTTGAGGGCAGTGCGGCTCCGCTCTGTGCTCCCGGCACGCCGGCTGCGTGCCTCTGTGCATCTGTCCCCACACACAGAGTGCGCGCCACCGTCAGTGACCCTGTGGGGAGCTCGTGCTCACGGGGACAGAGTTTCCGTCTGGGAGTTGGATGGCGCCGCTGGTTGCACACACCCACGTGCAAGTGCTGTCTGCCATCGCGCTGTGCACTGAAAATGGTTACAATGGTAAGTTCTGAGTCATGTGCATTTTACCACAACTACAAAAAAAGGGTGAGCTCTGTAAACCGTGGACTTTAAGTAATAATGGTGGAACCACACCGGTTCATTGATTTTAACAAACGTGCCCCACAATGCAATGGGGAGGGGGGCTATTGAGGAACCGTACTTTCTGCTCAATCAATTTTTCTGTGAACTTAGAATGGCTCTAAAAGAATAACAGCCATTCTTTTGAAATGGCTCGAAAAGAACAATTTTTAAAAATACTCCCTTTGCCCTGGCTGGCATAGCTCAGTGGATTGAGCATGAGCTTCGAACCAAAGGGTGGCTGGTTCAATTCCCAGTCAGGGCACATGCCTGGGTTGCAGGCCAGGTCCCCCAGTGGGGGCCACGTGAGAGGCAAGCACACACTGATGTTTCTCTCCCTCTCTTTCTCCCTCCCTTCCCTTCTGTCTAAAAATAAATAAATAAAATTTTTAAAAAAATACTCCCTTTGCTTTTTATTAAAAACGAAGCCTGTGTTTTGTCAAAACCATCTTGCAGCCAGCGAACCACAGGCTGCACGTCTCCCAGACAGGTCTGAGCAGGCTCTTCTGCCGGGAGACAGGGGTCAGCTGTGAGTCATTCCTCAGGTCGGGGAGGTGACTTGTTTCGGCCAGGACTTGAGGACAGCAGTCCATCACGCTGGTGGGACACTCTGCTCCCTCCATGGGTGCTCACAGGACAGGGCACACCTGTGAGTTTCACCTTCCCGGGGCAGGGCAGATCTCAGGCAGTGTGAGAGCGGGCTCAGGAGGGGTTCCTGGGCATTGGCACGGGGACGGGGGTCGGGGGGACAGACACCATAAAAACCAGCTCCACTGGGGTTTGAGTTCCAGCCTCTGGGCCTCAGTCACCTCATCTTTAAATGGGACAATAATCTGCCCCCCTCCCCCTGCCAGTTCTCCCTGGTGTGTTTGGAGGGGGCGCTGATGACACAGCTCCGAGCTGGATGTTACCTGTTACCTGTATCCTCACTGTCCTCACCCTCCTCCGCAGGGGAGGAGGCCCAGGCCGGAGAGACGTAGGACTTGCCTCAGGCCACAGCCGCCTCCCTGCCAATTGCTGATGCACTTTGAGGGTTGGCTGGGATCATTTCCAGGAGGTTAGGGTAACCTGGAAACCTTTGCAGGTGATCCTGTATCGAACAGCCCTGAGAGGAAGGCTACTCCCCCGCTGCCTTTACATACTGTTTTAAATAATCTACCATTGTTTTAAATAATTCGCCATCATTTTAAGTACTGGCATCTATTGTTTTAAATAATTTACTGGAAAACTGGTCAACATTCTATGTGGAGCATTTAGGCCATACAGATGGACAGGAAGAAGATCAAGGTCCCCTGCGGTCACATCACTAGACATGGTGCTCTGCACAGTTTGAAGTACATCCCTCTGGTCCTTTCTACCACGGCTGGTTATTCATCCGTTAAACGAACTCTCGTCCCCGCTTACTGGGGCCAGCACTGTTCTAGGTGCTGGGACTATAATGAGAAAAAAGATTTGGTTCCCAACCTCAAGAAGCTTGAAATGGAGACACACCCTCATACTCAGAGTTTGAAAATTTTATGTATTTATTTTTTAGCAAGAGGAGAAGGGAGAGAGAAAGAGACAGAGAGAAATTTCAATAGATGAGAGAAACATTGATCGATTGCCTCTCGCACGCCCCCAGTCGGGGCCTGGCCCGCCACCCAGACCTGTGCCCTGACTGGGAATCGAACTGGCAATCTTTCGGATCTCAGGCTGGCGCTCAATCCACGGAGCCACACCAGCCAGGGCACGCTCACAGTTTGGTTTGGTTTGGACTGATACTCAACACAGTGATCGCACTGAACAGGGTGTCTTGGAGCTTTTGTTAATGTATGAGGAACACAATCCGTTCAGTGGGCGCATCGTGTCCCCTGTGAACTGCGCACTCCCACCCACCGTGGAACCCGGCCACCGCGGGGCCATTGCGGAGCCGTCAGCGCTTCGGTGACGACCTGTGCTGCGCAGTCTCGGCGCTCATCGCCAGTTCCTTCCTTGGGCGAACCAACCACCCAGAGGCGGGTTCGCTGGGCCAGAGCTGTGTCATTTATTGCCTCGTTCTCCTCCAGGACATGAGTGCCCTTCGTCCGAACACGGGTCCTCCTGTCCCTGCTGCCTGCCAGCATGGACCATTGTAAACTATTTTTTCTTCCTTTTCATGTAACTTCGAATTTACAGAAGATTGCGGGAATAGTACCAAAGAACTGCCCCTTTGCCCGGACTCTCCAAGGGCTAACACTTCCCCCTTTGCTCCCTTCCTCCTCCCCCCCCTTTCTTTTCTGACCAATTTGGGAGTAAGTTGCAGGTGTTATGACCCTTCACCCTCACACATTTCAGTCCGTGTGTCCCAACAACCAACCTCTTGTGTGACCCGCTGAACAATGACAAAACTCGGGAAGCTAGCCTCAATTCAATACCCTTGTTCTCTAACCCCTAATCCATCCTCAAACTTGCTCACGTGTTCCAGTGACGTCCCCCAGAGCCGCCCCTCCCCCGTCCACACACAGACTGCACACAGGTGAGTTGTCAGGTCCCTTTGGTCACCTTTAATCTGGAGGTTAGATGTTTCTTAAAACCTAAACCCACTCGGCAGGCCCCAAGGGGTCCTGGGTTTGTATTTTCATTTCTTTGCTGTCTGGCAAAGCGGCGCATTTCTTGCGGTGCAGTGCGGTGCGAATTGTCTGTGTATCTCCCTTTGCACCTCCCCATTGGGCGTCCTTGTTTATCTCGTGAATCTATACCCGCACTTTAGGAGTCAGGCATGACCTTTCCCAGACTGCCCCTGACCTGGAAAAAGAAATTATCTGGATCCTCCGGCCACCTTGTCCCCCAGATCAGCCTCTTGGCTGGAGTTTTGAAACAGCACAGTTGTCTGCACGGGGTGAGGACACCCTCTCTGTCCTCCAAACTCCGGGGGAACCGGAGGGGGTGGGAGATGAACGTGATTCCTGTTTGGTTTGACATTTCCTGTGAGATCTGACCCTCCGCCAGCCGGTTTTGTTTCCCAGCGGCCACCTGCTGAGTGTCAGCGGCCCCCAAGGTTTGCTATTGATCAATGTTTCCTGGCTGGTGAAGCCGGCCTGCGTCCCAGGGGAGGGAGCCTTGCGCAGTGGAAAGCTCCCCGGGGCGCTGCAGGGCTGGACGCGCCCTGCACCGGCTTCGCCTGCGCAGCCTGGGCCGGCCCCTCCCGCAGCGGTGCCCACACACCTGGAGACGCCAGCAGGGAAAGAGCTGTCCTCGCCCCATGACTCCACGTTGGGGCTTACAGTTATTATTTTATAGGTAGATTTTATTAAACCAGTTATCGCTCTCTCGTGCTGTCGTATACAGAAAACTATAGAAAAAGAAACTTCAATGTTCACTGTCTGACTCCTCTGAATCACATTTTTTTCCTTCCTTCTTGTGCTAATTTTTTCTAATGAAGGAAAACGCAACCACGTAAAAGCTAGAAGAAACAGAATAACGAATCCCAGGTGACTGCCCGTGCACACCCGCTCCTCACCCCCGCTCCCCGGTTAACGGAGAAGAAACTTCCAACGCCCAAGTCATTTCCTCTATAAACACTTCATTTGTGTGCAAAAGATAAGGTTCCTTTATTGTTTGTAAACATGATCCTAAGATCATAGCACACCTAAAAACAGCAATGGCTTTTTAATACTGTGAAAATATCAAGTAAATGCTCTTGTGTCTGTAGTCGTTTTGGTCGAATCGGGGTTGGTTGATAGGCCTCTGAGATCTCTATGTTCCCCCTCCCCCGCTTTTTTCCCTTGCAGTTTATTTGTGGAGGAAACTGGGTCATTTGTCCTGTGGAGGGTTTGCGTTTGGATTTTTCTGACGGCGTTTTTGTAGTGTCGTTTCGTGTTCCCCTGTCCCCCCGCAAACTGGTGTTTTGACAATGGAAAGACACTGCATCCGAGGTGCCCCTCCCCGTCCACGTGAACTGCCCTCACGGAGAGCCCGGGCAAGGGTTCGGAATGGCAAGGGAGCCTGGGACAGCGGAGTTAGGTGTCGACAGCCCCAACTCTGTTCCCGACCTGCTGGGCAAGCATTTGGGGTGAGGTTCCGTAGACCCTTCTCTGGGTCTCACTGCAGTTGGGGAGCAGACGTGCGGCCCTGCAGCTCCTCCATGGTGCTGGCTTTTTGGAATCAGTTAGATCGTTAGCCTTGGGGAAGGGGGGACGGCAGTAGAGGAGGGCCCCTCTGGTGGGCAGCAACGAGCTTCACCCCAGGAACCCGAGGCAGCAGCCCACCTGGTGAGAGGAGACCCACCCAGCTCCCTGTGCAGCCACTGTGAGATCCGTGAGCAGGGCACCCCGGAGTGGGGGCTGGGCAGCCGGCCCGGTTCCCATGGTGTTTAGAGGCACCTGCCCCCTGGTCACAGATACTGGTGCATTTCTTCCCAAGGACCCCAGGGAACGCCAGCTCCTTCCTCAGCCAACCGCCGACCTGGCCCGAGTGAGCGGGACTCCTGTGCTACGGCCCCAGCTCCCAGAAATAGTTACAAACCTCTCCTCTTTTTTCTCTTTCCTTTTCTTCCTTTCTTCTACCCCTCCTCCACCTCTTTCTGTTTCTCTCCTCCCACCCCCTTTCTTTAATAATCAGTTTAGGCATTTTTCCGTGCGCTAGGGGGAGCTGCTATTTAACAAAACCTGCAGGGGCCTTTCACAAGTGAAGAGCAGCACTGGGAACGCAGCCTGAAGGGAGGGATTGGGTTCCATTGCAGAGCCGCGGAGAGCGAAGCCCAGCTGGGTGGGATTGGCCTCGCTACCCACACACCACAGGTGGGGGGCGGCAGGCCTGGGGTCAAGTCTGCTGTGCCCCCGCGAGGGCCGGGTTTGGGGGATGAGGAAACAGGGTGTGCAAAGGCCCAGAGGCAGGACCTGCTAAATGGGAGCCTAGAAACTGCCTGTTTTGTTTGGGAAACGCTGCGGGAGGGAAGACAGGGCAGCGTTACAGGGTGAAGGTCTTTGAGTCTGCACCATCATCCTTAGATTTTTATTTTGCAGGCAGTGGGGGCAGAGGCAGGGCCAGGGCTGTGTGCTCCGCTGTGAACCTGGCGGCTAAGTTCTGGGGCAAATTGGTCAGGAAGACAGGCCTGGAGCCTCCCTGGTCCCTTCTCTGCCCTCGGAGGCCTCTGGGAAGGGCTCAGAGCTAGTGGGTGACAAGGCCACTGGGATTTTCAGCAGGGGAGAAGCTTGCCAGGTCTGCTTTTGAGAAAAGTCCTTGAGGCAGTTACGCATCAGAAAAGCAGAGGACATCAAGATCAGGGACCGAGAGATCATAGGGGCAGAGCGGGGGCGGCAGAGATTCTGGCACCAAATTATGTGGGCCTGAACCTGGTGGCCAGGGCGTGGGAGGGGAGCAAATTACAGAGAGAGATTAGGAGATAAAATAGAGAAGACTCAGGAGGCTGGGCAGTATAATGGAAAAAATGTTCATTACGAAAGTAAGATGTGAAGATACGGTCATTTAGAAATGATTCAAAGGAATAGGAAGCAAAGGCACAGGCCTCGGATGTTCCTGGATTTGAACCCCGGTGAGGAAGTTCGCGGCTAAGAGGCCGGTCCAGCCTCTGTTAGGTGTGTGCCCATGCCCCGGGGGATGGTTGGGAGGAAGAGATGAGAAACTATTTATCACATCCCCACACTCATGACTGTAGATGAAGGGTCGACCCACAGAGACACTCCGGGAGGGTCGGAGGAAGTGTGCTTTTCACGTGAGCAGAGCAGGATTGCAGTCGGAGGCGCTAAGTGGTTTCTGAATAGCTGCAGCATGATTACATTCACCATTTAACCAAATTGCTTTCTATTGCCTTGATCGAATGCAACTGCAAGGAGATAAAGGGGCTTAATGTGAAAAGCTCAGCTGGCCTTCACAACTAACAAAGGCTAACAAATCAACAGTTCCCTCCCCCTGGGCAGCGTCCTGCCTGCTGGCCTCACCCCTGGGCTGAGGTCACTGGTGTGGCAGATCGCCATGCGGATGGCCAGCATTTCCCCCCTTAGCACTTTCTACCCACAGCTGACAATGATCGGGCCTCTCAGGAACCGTTCTCACAGGAAAGAGCCGGCTGGTGGGGGCAGAAGAAGACCTCACAGCTGGGGTCCCGGGGCCCCACTGAGCAGTGTGGAGCCTCTGGAAAGTTATGGAACCAGAGACAGAGAGCCAGGTCCTGAGCACTTAACATGCCTCCCTCCGTCATCCACGTACCCACCCTCCCGCCCTCCCACCCTCACGCACCCATCTGCCCACCAGCACTCCCGCGGTGCCTCCGTGTGCCGGCCCTGAGTGGGGAGCTGGAGCAGATAGGCCCTCTGCCTCGAAGGGCTCACAGGCTGAGACTGGGGCCCAGGCAAGTCAATGTCAGTCACGGTGGCATCTGACAAATGCCGTGACCAGGAATGCACAAAGGATTATGGGAGCAAAAACTATGGGATAGGTGGAGGATTTAGGAAGGCTTCACGGTGGAGGTTGATCCTTGGGATGGCCTTAAAGGAAAAACAGGAGTGTGTGCTGTAGACAAAGGAAGGGTGGCCTTGTGGAGAGAAAGAGGGACGCCTGGGCGAAGGCGAAAATGCCTGGAAGTGGGTGGGCTCCTCTGGCCCCTGCCCCTGGTCGGCTGGTCTCAGCATGTCTGTGCCCCGCTTCAGCTGCCCCCCGGGGAACTGGCCCCCTCTCCCCACTACCTGGTACCTAGAAGGCATCTGGCCCAGCCTCCCCCACAACATCCGGGCTGGAGGAGGGACTCAGGAATCGGGAGGGCTCTCGTCACCCAGGAGACCTGCGGTCTCCCCACTCTACCCGGTCTCCCTACTCCTCCCGCTCTCCTGCTCAGCCCCGGCCAGGCCCTTGCTGGCTGCATAGGGCCCCCACCTACCCCTCCAGGTCCTCTGAGCCCCCAGAGTTAGAATTCTCCATTTGCAGAAAAGAAATGACATCATTGTTTTTGCAGATTGAAAAAGGAACAAGAACACATGCTAGTTTTATTTTTAAAATCAGATGATCCAGGAAGATAGAAAGAAAATTAAAATCACTTACAACCCATTCCCCAGAGAAAATCATTGTGAACGTTTTGCTGTGCATCCTTCCAGCACGTTTCCATGGATGGGACAGGTGTGCCCACACACTCCTTTTGTTAAATAAAAATGGCACCGCACACAGCGTCCCATGACGTGCTGGCTGTTTTCACGTATGCGCTGAGGATGCTTCCAAGATCTCTGTCATCGAGTTTTATCAGCTGAAGACTATTCTGAGCTGAAACAGAACCTGAAGTTCGTCACCTTTTCTGGCAGACATACCGGTTCAGCTGGTATGTTCTAAAAAACGTTTTCCTGTGATAAATAATGCTCTGCGTACACCCGCGCACATAAATCTTTGAGCAATAAAAGTGGACTGTTTAAACGTGGGGGTTAATATGGCCTCTGGCCCCTGTCATAAAGGAAATTGATTTTTATTTTCAAAGTCAATGGTGATTACATGAACAATGGTTGCCAGGCAACCTGTGACTAGGGATTTGGAGTGGAGGCCAGAGCAAACAGCAGCCTCCACCTGCACCCAGGGACCCGGAACCTCCCAGGCTCCCGTCTGGGTAAGGAGCTCCCTCTCACCCACCTGCCCATCACCCCCAGCCCTGGCTGTCTCTCCCACCCCAAGCTCTTCCTCTGACAGAGCCACCCAGGCGTCCCCCAGCCCAGCCTCCTGCCCTTACCCAGAGAAATGAAGGCCCAGGGCTCGGCCACCCCAGGGTTCCCTTCCAGAGCGACTCCACTGGGCCAGCAAGCATTTGCTGGGAAAGTCCCATGTGCCAGGCTCTGTGGGGTGGGCTGCAGAAATGCCACCAGAGCCCCTGTCTGGTCAGGGGTGACTCTCAGGCACTCTCGAGAGAGAGACAGAGAGGCTTAGGACTTTGGGGGTGTCAGCCTGTAGCATCTATATGGTACATCAGCGGTTTTTTATGTATTTTTTTTTTTGTATCCTGCTTCAGGTTACCTGTAGGTAGGACCCACCCGTCAGTAACAGAGTCAAAAGGGCAGGTGCATGGGGCAGAGTGGGAAGATGAGTATCTTGGAGATGCAAGTGGAGTTCGAAAAGGGCCCCTCCCCGACCCGCACAGCTGGGGAAGCTGGTAGGGCTTCCTGGGGGAGGGGGCATGCTTCCAACCAGGGGGAGCCACTGAAGGATTTCCAGCAGGGGAGGGTAAGAAAAAACCTACTGTTTAGCACCTCTCCCCCCACGAAGTGGAGGGATCGTTGGTGGGTGAGGAGCCCTGGCTTCCACCGGGGCCTGCAGGGACTCCGAGAGTGGCTGGGAGGGAGAGCGAGCAAGAAGGCTGCAGACCCGGGGTAGACAACACTCTGTGAGGAGGGGACGCTGAGGGAGGCGATGAGGACCCCCGGCAGCCCCAGGGGACAGGGAGGAGAGGGAAGGAAGCCGGCAACATCCAGCCTCAGGGCTCTGTCCCTCCCTGGGGTGGAGAAATCCCACCTCCCGCCCTTCCTCTCATGGGCGTCAGCTTAGCAGCCTTACACGGTTACCCTCGGTGCCAGGTGTGTGCCGGGACTTTGCCTGCGTCTCTCACTCAACACAAGAGGTAGGCACCAGTGTCCCCATTTTGCAGATGTGGAAATTGAGGATCCGCACATGCAGTTGTCTTGGCCGAGGTAGAAGAGCCAGTACTGGGGCCAAGGTCTGAGCCTGTCTGGTACTCAGGCCTCGCTCCCTCCCACACCGCTTTCTTGAATGAGATTTAAAAACAGCCCCGGTTCCTGCACGGTTCATATTAGGGGTCGCTTTGTGTTAGAAAGACTGGCTCTGACCCCTGTGCCATCACAGGGTCCCGTCCAACCCTGTCCCTCTGATCTAACCTGGCCCCCCTCGTGACTGTTGGAGAAGAAAACCCAAGAATCCACCACAGACAGTCACACCCCCAGGACAGCCACCACCATGTCTTCTGCATTCCAGGGGAAGAGAAACAGAGGAGGCTGCTGTCCCCCTCGGGGTCCAGGGAGCCTCCCAGCTCAGGGGGACGGGTGGGGCGGCCACCCACAGGGATGAGAGTGACGGTGCTACTTCCCTTCTGATGAGGCTGAGCCATGCAGAGTGGGGTGGGGCCAGCCTTTCTCTCCAGGGTGGCAGGGATGCTAGGAAGGAGCCCTAGTCACAGCTACCAGGTGGCCCGGTTCTGCACCCCTCCCTCGTGTTGGGTGATACACTTCTGGTTATACAACCCAACATGGCCCTGGCTTTGGGGCTTCCTCTTCCCAGCTGTGGAATCAGCTCTCTCCTGCTTACTTGTTGGTCAAAGCAGGTCGCCCCTGCAGCTCCAGGCTCACCCTCGAGATTCTCTCGTCCATGCGGTGATTCCCAGTTCATGCACCTCCTCCCGCAGGTGCCAATGTAAGAATAGCTGTTCTCTTCCTGGAGATAACTTCCCTTTGTTCCTCTGCTCCACTCAGCTCAGCTCAGCTCAGCCACCTCCAGCCTCCCCAGCTCCATTTTCATTGCCCGCTTTCCATTTGCCCCAATTAGATCCATCCGAGCCACCACCCTGAGCAGCAGGAAGTCTGACTTGGACTCCAATTAAGGGAGGAAGTGGCCCTCTCAGGGGTAGAGTGGGTACAGGGCAAGGGAGGGAGGGATGTTTAGGGGGTGAGGGAAAAACATCAGTGGCCTCCCTAGAACTTTTATACCTTGGAAACCACACAAGACAAGTTTAATCATTCAATGAACTTGTAGTGAGTGACTGCTGGGTACCGCCTCTGTTCTCAACATGGTGAACGAGATAGAGAAGGTTCCTGACTCAGGTTCTAGATAAGCACACAGAAGACATTTTTTGTAGCAATAATCACTGCATGAAAAACAATGGAATCCGCCCTCCCTGTTCATCTCACGGAGCTTTGAGGCCAGCTCTCACGCCCCCTCCGACCTTCTCCCGCAGCAGCAGCCCCCACCCTCCCTTCTTCCATTCCTCACCTGGCGCATCACATGCTTAGCACAATGCTGGCCTGCCTCTCAACCATTCAGTTTATTCTTTTATAGAAAAGGTAACTGCTGCTCGGGAGAGGGTGATGGAGCTGGGGATAGAGGCCAGGTCTCCAGACGCCAGTCCCACACTCTGCCCACTGCACGTGGGGATGGGTGAATTGCAGCCCAAGGTGAGGCTGCGGGCTTGGCTGATCCATCAGGAGCCACGTGGGGACCTGGTGGCTGACACACCCTGGACACACAGGCCATGCCCATAGAAAGTGTCCTCTTGGTGCTGTTGACACCAGAAGGCTGAGCATCCCTGGCATGGCTGGGAGCCAGGGCGGAGGCCCCGGCACTTCGCTCGGGTACAGGGAGAAGGTGGGTTCAGGTGTCTGCAGGTAAAATGCCCTGATTGTGAAGTCACAGGTCTTCCAGCCCCACATGCATCAAACTATCCGTGGATCCTCTCTAATGTGAAAGCCCTGGCTGCAAAACAGACACAGGAGGGGCTTCTCTGTTTAAAGGAGGAAGACAGGGAGCTCTGTCCCACCCACCAGTTGCCACCCACGGCCCTTCTGGGGACGCAGGGGGCTCTGTAGAGCACAACCTCTTCTATGTAGAAATGAGGACACAGAGCCCAGGTGGTGGATGGGGACAGGGTCTTAAGGAGCTCACTCGAGATTGGTCAGTTGGAATAGAGGAGCGCTGCCCGGCTTCCAAACAAGGGAGAAGAGCAGAGGCCTCTGTCAGAGATGAGAGGTACCAGCCTGAGTGGAAATGCCCAGGTTGTAGGCCCAGCTCTGCCCTCAGCAACCTTGGTTTGTGTATCAGTCAGGATGAGCGAGGTTATGCTGCAGTAACAAATAAGTCCCCAAATCTCAGTGGCTCAAAAAAGCAAAAGTTTCTTACTCATACACACACACACACACACACACACACACACACACACACACACACACACACTATTGTCAGTTGGGGAAACTCCAGGTCACTGTCCCCTATAAGATGACTCAACAATCAAGGTGCTGTCACCTTGCGGCACTTCCTTCTCAGTGCACAGCTCCCAGCTTGGCCGGGGCAAGGAGGGAACAGGGAGCATCTGGCTCCAGACTGCTTTCATCCAGAAGTGAAACACATCACTCATGCTCACATTGCCAAAGAAAGTCAGGTGGTCACACTTAATTCAAGAGGTGGGAGCTTATATCGTCAGAGGATGACAGGGTTTGTCTAGAAATTCTTGGTGAGCCCTAAAGATGCCAACCACAGTTTCCAAATCTGCCAAGTAAGCAAAATAGTATGGGCCGTCCTTCCTTCCCTGTCATTCATTCGCATGTTCAACTCGCAGATCTTTATTGTGCGAGGTGCAGGGAAAAGAATGACGTAGGACTAGAGCTCAGGTCTTTCTGACGCCTCAGCCACAGCTTTGCCCTCCTCTTGTTCACGTTCTCCACCAGCCCCACTCACGTTTTGGTCTTACTTTCACCTTCTCCCTAAAGCAGAGCCTGGAACAAGGACTTGGCTGCAGGGAGTTGACTTGGGAGGTGAGCCCGGGAGGCTACAGTGAGGGAGTCAGAGAGTGAGGCAAGGAGGGGACGCCAACATCGTGTACATTAGTGCGCTGGTCACCGGCGTGGGCCACTGAGCTCCCTCCCACCGGGGACCCTCCGAGGATCGGTGTAAAATGCAGCTCAGCACCGTCCGGCATTGTGGGAGGCTGGAGTGTGCGCCACTGACCTGCTGATGGAGGGCTGCTCCTGGAGCCGTGAACTCTTCCCTGGGGACGGTGCTGCAGCCGATGTCCAAGGAAGGATGGGGACACAGAGCCTCAGTGGCATCCACTGTAGATGCTGAAGGGAAAGCCACGCAGATGCCTGTCACGAAGCCATATGGAAACCCAACACAAATAGCCCTGCGTTGGCCAAACAAAGGGGGCAGGCGCGCCTTGGGTAGCTGTGAGCTATTTTTTCTAACCTCCTTTCCTGATCTGGAAGGAGGTAACTGCTCCGCAGCAAGGTGGTGCCTGCTGATTCGGGCGTGGGAGCCGGGTGGCAGGCTGCCACAGGTGCCTGGGAGGGAAGGCTTCATGCTGGGTCAGGCACACCTGTCCAGAAGTCAAGAAAACTTGAATGGGACACGCAGGGCCACGGAAGCAGGTCTACGGGGGTCCCTCCTGTGGTCAGCATGTCCAGGCTTCCGAGAGACGGAAGACGTAGCGCTGTGCTTGGAGCCTCCAGCCTCTCTCTCTGAGCACCTTCCATGGCAAGAGGCAGTGGGGCGCAGGAAAGAGTCCCCAGCCTTGAAAGCAGATGGCCAGGGTTCAAGTCTTGTCACCACCACTAACTGCAGTGCCACCAAGGCTGGCATAGGGATCAGAATATTGGCTCTGATGGTTGTGGCTCGGTGGGTTGAGTCACTGATTCAATTCCCAGTCAGGGTACATGCCTGGGGTGTGGGCCAGGTCCTCAGTTGGGGCTACGTATGAGAAGGTAACCAATTATGTTTCTCTCCCTCTCTTTCTCCCTCCCTTCCCCTCTATAAATAAATAAATAAATAAATAAATAAATAAATAAATAAACGGCATCTTGGGTGTGAAATGCCCGGCTGAGAGCAGCCATTGGAGTTGTCACTGGTCCTCACCTTGCCAGGGGGAGACCCCTCCCCCTGTATCTGAGACCAGAGGTCAGTTCCAGTGCTCGCCCCTCAGAGCCTCACACCCCAAACTTGGAACAGGGCCCTCCGAGTTCCAAGCTCCTCTGACCCTGTGCTTCCAGAACAAACCCAAGGGCTGGCACCCTTGGGCAGACCTCTGCACTCGCGATATGACTGCATGAGAAGGGGAGGGGCAGGGGGAGGGTGGGCAGGTGGGGGGACATAGGACATGCCGTGTTGCTGGGAAAGTGCAGGAAATCTGTAGGGAATCCAAAGGAGCCAGAGTGAAGGTCAGGGCCAAAGGGCATGAGAAGATACATGCTGAGGACTTTGTCCTTGTGCTGGTCTTGGTTTCCCCATTAAGGTGACCTTCAGGGTCCCTTTGGAGCCCATGACCTTACGGCTGACGTGGTCTGAGAGGTCAGGGAAGGCTTCCCGGAGAGCTGACTTCTGGGGGTGGAAGGCTGCGGGAATAAGGGCGTCCCTGTCACCAGCACGCTGGTGAAACCACACCCCGTGGACACAGTCCTCTCGTGTTTCAGCAAGGCGGCCCCCAGCGTCCGCTACCTCTGGACGAGCAGTGGGCTTTCCCGACACCCCGTCCTGCTCAAACCCACGCGAGTCTCGTCGGCTCGGCACCTGCCTTCCACACAACCCTGTATGAGGGAAGGTGGGGGGAGAGGCTGGAGAGTGAAAAGGGTCACACACCCGCCCCCAGTGCTTCTCAAAGACCTCTTGTCCTGAAGCCCTGGGGCGGGTCCCACAACCTGGACTCGGGGTTTTGCCGCCGAGGACGAGGCGGTGAGTTGGAGCCAGGCTGTGGGCCCAGTCCCGTGGGCCTTGCTCGTGTTCATGGAGCCCTACATTAAAAGCACAAGCAAGTGCCAGAGGGACGCGGGAATCGGGGACCAGGGAGAGGAAGAGGTGGCCAGCTGTGGGCGAGGGTCTGGACCCTAGCTCTGGTTGTATTTGGATCCCCCAGCGATCCGAAGGTGATTGAAGCCGGCCCAAGACCGCTTTCAGTGGGCAAAACCCAGACCCTTTCTCTGTCTCGGTTTCCTCGTCCTGTGCAGGGAAGAAGAGCAGCTCCCCCCTCAAAGCACACGTGAGGGGTGAATGAAGGAATGCGTGTGGATAGCTTGGAGCCGTGCCTGGCCTGGCACAAAATACATTTTCAATAAACGTTAGTTTGGGGGTGGAGGGTTGGTGGTGGTGGTTACGAATGTTATTAACACATTCATTCAAGTATAGAGCCTTCTAGTTACTCAGTTAATGTTGAATGAACGAAATAGAGGCAGAGGGATGCAAGGCAGGGAGCAGATGACAGCAAGGATTGAAATAGGCACTGGGTCTGCACTTGACTTGGTCTAATTAGTTATTATGATCAGGTATCCATGGCAACTGCTGAATAGCAAGACTCAGAACAGACAGTTTCGTCTGCACCGAGTGCACCGAGGTACGTGTGGGGCTTCGCACTTCGCAGCCCACAAAGGGGGGCAGGTTTCCAACCAACCTGCCCATCTCTCTCCTCACCAGGCCCAGCACTTGCAGACCCTCACAAACCAGTGTCTTCTAGGTTGCTGGGACGGAGCAAGTGCTCGTGCATTTTTGTTGAATGAATGAATGAATGAGTGAATGAATGAATGTTATCCGATTGGCTTAGAAAATGGCAGGACTGAACCTTCAATAAAAGACCTCAGGTCCTTCCCCTGGGAGGGGATGGGAAAGGCAGGTGTCCATTTTGCATTAGATTAGATTAGATTAGATTAGATTAGATGTTAAGATGGTTCACACCATTCATTGAAATAGGATTAGACACTGTTCAAATTCAATTCCAAAGTGGTGAAGAGCTTGGGCTTTGGGGACCATGACAATTGGGAGGAGGTATTAGCTCAGCCACACGCTAACTTTGTAAATTTAGGCAAATGATCGAATTTCTCTGGGCCTCAGTTTCAGCCTCTCTACACTGGGCCGGTGACGGGCACTTCTCAGGGGTGATGCGCAGAGAAAACAGTCCCGTGTGGGACACCCACCTGCTCCCTGGCCAGGTGGCCGCCCACCTTCACGTTAAAGTCTGTGCAGTGGGGATGAAGGCAGCCCTCTCCTTTCCTGAGGGATCCAGAAACCCTAGTGGGGGTGAGGGAGGGGGAGACCTTAGTAAACTGTAGGTCGCTGTGCGCACACTCAGAAGCCCTTTGGGACACAGGGTGGGGCCGGGCTCAGAAAATGAAATCCCCAGAAAAGTGGGGAGCTTCACAAGGCCATGGACTTGGCAGTCAGGCTGCCTGGGCTCAGGCCTCTCGGCTCTCTGCCTCTCTCTGCTTGCCTTGACCTCAGGAAAGCCACCATCTCGCAAGGCCTTGGTGTCCTTGCTGTTGACAGAATGTGACAGGACCTGACGGGATTGTTGTGTTAAGGGGCCCAGCCAGTGAAGTGCTCCGTTCAAGGTCAGTGAATGCGGCCTCTCTCATTTCACCCCCTCTCCCCCACCCTCAAGGGACAGCGAGTTTGTCCTCAGAGCGGCCAGACTTGGCTTTGCACAGTACGGTGAGAAGACAAACTGGAAGGACAGCAGGGGAGGGGAAGCAGGGTGGCCCGTGTGCCCCAGCCCTACGGGGCAGCACATTGTGACGAGCCAGGGACCATCGTTTCCCCCGCTTCCCAGGTGGGGTGACTGGGGCCCGACTGGCCCTGGGCTTCACGCCAGGTCTGTCCATGCACAAATCAGGTGCCCGTTCCCCTGGTCCACAATCTCCCCCAGCTCTGACTCCAAACACTGTGGGGGTCCCCAGTGCTGGGGAAGAACACACGGACAGAAACCGCGTGGGTGCTGGGCCCAGCCGGCATCCCTGACTCCTACCCACCTGACATCCCTTTCACGCCGGAAATATGACCCCTTGCCCTGAGGCACTCTCCTGGGCTAGTGACCCTGCGGCCTCTTCAGGATGCTGGGATAGGGGCCCACGTCACCAGCTTGGCCTGAGTCCTTCTCTGCCACAGATAACAGCCTCAGTAGGTAATTGCATTTGTCCCTTATCTCACTCTTGTTCTTTATTGCCTCCCTGGGGAGCTGCTGTGACCACGCCTCCCCCTGCAAATGAAGTCAGTCTCCTGGCTACCAGCACAGTCCAGGAACTGCTGTCCCAGGTGGGGGTGGGGTGGGGAGAGATTACATCTTCAGGTGGCAGGGACACCCTGTCCCTCAGGTCAGGACGTGCTGGCAGGCCCTGGGTGACTCCTGGGAGCACAGCCAGTGCCCACAGAAAACGTGCTGGGTCCAGAGGAGGAAGTAGGGACCATGCCATGGGCTCTGCCCTGGGCTTGCTGTGGGACGGCAGGCGCAGCCCTTCACCTCTCTGGGTCCCAGGTCCTCATGGATCAGACGAGGACAATGATTCTTTCTCCCATGCTGCTCAAGCCAGCTTGGGACTGGCAGATGCCTACACCTCCGCGTATCCTCCATGGATTCTGGATTCTGTGGCAGTTATTTTTGTCTATAAGGTGTGTGCTGGTATCTCATTGTGGTCGTTTTTAAAAATTAAAGTATAGCAGTCACACAATATTGTATTCATTCCAGGTATACAACATAGTGATTCGACATTGTGACAGCTTTTTTTTTTTTTTTAACACATACGCACATATCTAAAATGCACATTGGGCTAAGTTTTAACCTGTACCTACCCCTGGGAAGCCATCACCGTAACCAAGCTAATGAGTGGGTCCATTATGCCCCCAAATCTCTTCCTGGCCCCTTGCGGCCCCTCCCTTCCCTTCCCAGGCAACCACCAATCTGCCTTCTGTCACTATAGATTCATTTGCATGTCCTAGAATTTTATAGAAACAGAATGATACAGTATGTACTCTTTGTCTGGCTGCTATTTTGAGAGTCATCCACACTGATGTGCATAGCAACAGTTCACTTCCTTTTACTGCTAAATCCCAGGTCATCATATGGAGATGCTACAGCTTTCTTACTCATTTATCTGTTGATAGACATTTGGGTTGTTTCCGGTTGGGGGCTATTACAAATAAAGCTGCTATGAATATTCATGTACAAGTGCTGAGCAGTTTTATTTGTCTTGCGCAAATACCTAGGAATGGAATGGCTGGGGCATATGGTAGGTACATGTTTCATTTGTAAAGAAATGATACATTGTTTCCCAAAGTAATTTTACATTCTCACCAGCAGCGTATGAGTTCAAGTTCCTCCAAGTCTTCACAGCACTTGGCACAGGCAGTGTTTTCCTTCTAGATATTCTACGAGGCGTGCGGCGCAAAGCGACTTGGTTCCCAGGTCCCGCGCAGGGCCAGGCGGTCCTTCTCAGTTAGGGGGTGAGGCAGGGCTCAGAGCCCCTGGGGTTCTCTGTGTGTGCCTCTCATTCTGCCCTTCTGCTACTGGAGAGGCTGCGGGGGACATAAGCTGACCTCCCAAGAACCTTAACTGACTGGTGATTCTGGCACAAAAACACGGGAGGCTCGGCTCTCCCCGTCGGTGACACTTCTCTGGCCTTGGAGCAGCGTGGTCCTGTGTGCCGCTGGCACCCGTGTGTCAGGGCTAAGGTGTCACCTGGGGATCCCAGGAGGAGGTAGCTGCGTAGCCTGGGCTGGTCCAGGCGGATGAAGCTGCGGACACCAGGCCGGCACCTGGCCTTACTTAGTTCTCTGTCAGGGGCAGGGCTGTGACTTGGCTCAGGTGGTCCAGGACTCTCTGCCAGCCCTGCAGGGTGAGGAGGCAGGAGGGGGAACAAGGAACCAAGCTGCCGAGTCTCGGAGCCAGGGGACCAAGGACAGGCTGCGAGGACAGCCTGTTCCTGGGGGAGAGGCTGCTCAGCTGAGTGGCTGAAACACCACTTGTCTGTCGGAGGCAGGAGGCTCGTGCCCCACCCTGGGCCTCAGACACAGGAGCGCCCCCACCTGCCCCCCTGTCCCCCAGCTGGGCTGGCTGGCGAGGGACCTGAGGGCTCGTGGGGGTCTGCCCTCTGTGGCGAGCAGAATCAGCTCAGCCTCCGGTCTCCAACCACCCTGCCCCACCCCAAATCCCCTTCTCAGGGCTCAGCTCAACTTTGCAGGGCACTAGGAAAGGCGATGGGCAGCTCGCTCACCTTGAACCTCAGAGATACTCGGTCACCTGAAGGAAAACCACATCCTCAGGTACATTATAAGCAGGCAGCTGCCAACTTGACCAAGCGCTCATGCTAGGCCAGGCCCAGTGACGAAACGTGTGAAATGCAGCCACTCCATGAGCCCTCACGAGGGCCCTGGGAGGCCCAGCTATCATCTGCATGTCCATTCTACAGACGGGAAAGCTGAGGCTTCCCAGAAGCTGATGCTGAAGGCGAAGGAGGTGGCTCATTTTGTCAGTTGGTCCACTGCAGTGGAACCACATAAACCAAATGCTCCCCCAGAGGACAGAGCCCAAGGGAGCAGGTGGTGGGGAGCTATGACAGCCCCCCGAGACAGGGAGAGGCAGTCACATGTGGCGAGCACCCAGCTTTCCCATTTGTTCTCAGCCCCCTGAGCCACCCCAGGATAGTAAACACTGACAGATGTGGACGACTGCATTTCCTCGGTTAAGTTCCCAGAAGTCACACAGGAATTCTATTGGCCATTTTGTAGAATAGGAAACAGAGGCTCAGAAAGGTTAAGTGACATTTGCAAGGTGACATTGTAGGACTAAGCAGAGCCAGGACTCAAACCAGGTTTCCTGATGCCCAAGTGCAGGCTTCCGACCATCACAAGCTGCTCCCACTAGCTAGTGACAGCTCTGGGCGTCAGGTGGCCCCGAAGCCGCCCAAAGACTCTTCTCTGGGAGGCCACAGAGTGGAGAGGTTGGGGCCTAGACAGGGGCTGTCTCTCCCTCAGAGTCCCAGCCACCTGCCCCATCCTAGAGGTCCCCCTGCCTCGCTCTGACCTTGTCCTCAGGACAGGAGTGCCTCCCCCCACCCACCCTCCCTACCACGGGCCTTGGCCAAGCGGCCAGATCAGCCCCTGGTCTCTCCTCCTCTCAGAACCTCACGCTCACCACCCCTTCACCCCGACCTCTGGTTAGACCCACTGCTGTGGTCAGCCGGCCATCACTTCGGGAGTGTGCCTTGCGAAGCAGTTCTTCCGCGGTGCCTCTCTGTGGGGCCTCAGCAGACCCCCCTCCCAGCTGCTTCCCCCCCCCCCTCCGAGACAGATGTTTCCGACTCAGAGGAGTCTCCCCAGAAGACGCCCTGGTCGGGATGAGGCCGCTGTGGGACCCCTGTGGGAATGTGGCTGTGGGAAGCAGGCCAGGAGGTGAGGGAAGACTTCTTGCATCTCCGTTTGAACCAGGCCTTGTCCTTCTTTCCACCCGGCTGGGCCTCCCACCCAGGGTGTGGTGCCCACGCATGCCCCAACCTCTCCCACCATCCTCCTGGGCAGCGGCCCATTGAGGCCCTCGTCCACCCACTAAGGCCTGTAAACCGCTTTATTAAATTAAAACAAACATCTGCCAGAGAAGAAAAGCAAAGCCTTAATTGGAGGCCCCCGGAGATGTTTGCAGAGACAGGTGGGAGAGGACCTAATGCAATCAGCTCGCACTGGCCCCCGAGCAGACCTCGCAGATAAGACAGCATTGCCCGGCAACGGGGCTCTGCCACCTGGAGGCCCGATAAGGGGCTTGGAGGAGCTGTGTGTTTGGAACACACGATTTTGTGAGCGGGGCGAGGGCGTGTTGACTCTGCAGTCCAGGGCCCCGAGTCCCCCAGCAGATAAGCAGCTGCCACTTTCCCTGGGGGGACAGGAAGAAAGCTGCTCCCCAAGATCCCCTGGCAGGACTTCCCATGTGGAGATGTCCTGAGCTGTCAGTCAGTCACTCCCTGGGATCTAGTGTTCACCAAGGGGGACATTTCTGGCCACTTAGCGCAGGCAGTGGCAGCGGCTTTCTCCTAGTTCGGAAGCATCTCTGCAGGCCCCCGTGATGGAGTGGGATGTTGGGGCAGCTGAGAGCTAGCCAGGTTGTGGGCGCATCCACACCTTGCCTTCGAGCATCCCCACAACTCCAGCCTAACTGTGGCCTGTCTTCTCCCATGATTCCCTTTGCCTTCGAGTGAAGCCCAAATCCCCCCAGGCGGTGAGGCCCTGCACAGCCTGGCCCAAGAGCATCTCCCCTATTGCTAGCCCCCGCCCACCCGCCTCACTCACTCTCTCCCAGCCGCCTCAGACTTTTGGGCCACCTCAAACCTCCAGGTATAGGCCAGCCCCAGGGCCTTTGCATGGGCTGGTCAGTCTGCCTGGAATGTTCTTCTCCCAGACAGCCGCAGGGCTGTCTCTGTCAAGTCCTTCAAGTCCTCATTTAAGCTGTGGTCTGAGTGAGGCCACGCCCTCCCACCCTACTGTTCCCCAGCCCCTCACCCAGCTCTGCTCCTCCTCTTTTCACTGCATCGCCACCTTCTAACCACTATATAATGCGCTTATTTACTATAGCTACTGCTGATAGCCTGTCTCCCCAGACCAGAGCACAAGCTTCAAGAAGCTCTTTTTTATTTATTAATTTTAGAGAGAGAGAGAGGAAGGAAGAGAGACAGAGACAGACAGAGAGAGACACATTGATTTGTTGTTCCACTTATTGATGCATCCATTGGTTGATTCTTGTACGAGCCCTGACCTGGGATTGAACCCACAACCTTGGTGTATTGAGAAGACGCTCTAACCCGCTGAGCTACCTGGCCAAGGCCAAGAAGCTCTTTTCTTCACAACCATATTTTAAGCATCCAGAACAGAGCCTGGAACACAGCAGGCGCTCAATAAGTGTTTGTCGAATGAAGGAGTGTCTCTCCTCCCCAGCCCCCTAGCGGCTCTGGTAGAGCGGGTAAAGAAGAGCCCAGGTCCAGAGAGGCCAGAGTGCGACTGTCTCCAGAACGCACCTCTACCAGGTGAAAAAAAAAACTAAAAAAAAATAATGAAGCCCCAGAGCCAGGGACGGAGGGAGACCTATCCAGACCTGAGAAGGGTGAGGCTCGAGGGCCCGAAGCTCCATGCGGCAGCAGGGCCGAGGGCCACGGAGGGAGCAGGGCACTGCCAGGCCCCCTGCACCCCAGATAGAGCTGGTGGGGGTCAGCATCTTGGCCCAGTTCCCCGAATCAGTGACACGAGCGGACACAGCTCATCGGGAACTCCGGGTAGAGAAGTTGGGGAGGAAGACAGGGTGGAGGAAGGAGGGTGAGGGAGTGGCAGGCGGGGCAGAAGTCACTAAATGTGCTTTGCTGTGAAGACAGACGGACAGCGCTGTGAGTGACTGAGCTTAATTTCTCAGGGAGACACACCCTCCTGGGAAGCCTCCCGCCCAGGAGTGAGAAAGTTCTCAGTGAACATCTCAGACACCCTGATGGTGGACAAGGCCCTGAACATTCAGCTCCCAGAGAATGGGAACGGAGCAGGCTTGGGGGTTCTGTAAACAGCCTGTGTGCCCCCGGGGTGGATCCTGTGGTGGGCCAGGACCCTGAAAGTTGAGGCCGTGTCTGCTGGAGTTGGACTCCGCTGGCCCGCAGGGAGCTCCCCGTAGACACAGGTGGGGCCGCCCTGGGGTCTCTCTTTATATCAGCATTCGAGCACACCTGTGAGAACCCCCCTGGGGTCCTAGGAGGCACTTCCCGGGGGGGCACTGCCTGCCGGACTCCCCCAAGCTCAGTGCCTGGAGGGCTCCCACATAGGCAGGCTGGGGAGACAGCCTCTGTCTGTCCCACAGAAACGTCAGGGCGCCGGTTCTGCCCATGCTCTCCATGCTTCAGGCTAGGAGGCAGCCAGCGTCCCCACGTAGCAGTGGGCCAGGAGGGTGCTGCATAAACTGTTGTGGTAAGATATACATAATATAAAGTTTACCATTTTAACCACTTTCAGGTGCACGGTTCAGTGGCATCAAGGACATTCATGGCGCTGAGCAACCACCACCACCTGCCGTCCATCTCCTGTGCTCTTCATCTTCCACGCCTGAAAGGCTGTTCCCTTTGAGCAATAGTCCCCCTCCCCCTCCCACCTGCTCCTGGCACCCACCGTTCCATTTCCTGTCTGTATGCATTTGACTAAAGAGTAAATTTTTTAAAAAGTCTCTCAGTGCAGTCCTCACGACACACACCTGCCTTCTCTCCTCTCCCCGTCCCCAGGGCTGGCCCAGGGACTCAGCCGGGAAGTAGAATTTTGGCTGCCCGCCCCGTACCTCCCTCGTTCCTTTCTTCATTCTTTTTTCACTCACTGGAGGAGCAGAATGGTTAGGCTGAGGATCAGGACTGGCTCCGGCTCTGACACCTTGCTGTGTGACTCCAGGTGAGTCCCTTCCCATCTCTGAGCCTCAGGAAGGAGACTAGAATCCTGGCAGCAACTGATGGTTTTCATGGCATCCATCAGACAGCTCCCCATTAACCAGACCATTTCTATCCCGGTGACAAACCCCTGCACAGTTTGGGTGGATTTGAGCCAGCCTCGTCTGGGATACGGAAGTGACGAGGGCCTGGCATTGCCCCTTCCTTCAGCATAGAGACAAGGGGTCTCTGAAAGACACGCCCACTCCAGCACCCTATTCCCCACCACCCTCCACCCGAGTGCTGCTGTTTGTCAGAACTGCTCACTATCCTCTCTGGCTGTTTCCTTGTTTCAGTCGGGGTTCAGTTCAGAAAACAGGAAATTAGGTGGCTTTCAGAATCACTGGAAGGATTGGAGCAGATGATGCTGAAGTGTTTCCAGAAACGACTCACATCTCAGAACTCAGCTGCCACGGGGAGGGGCTGCCTCTGCCAGGGCAGGAAACTGCCTGTCCCCTCGGGGAGCTGACACCACAGCCGCCACCTCCAGAGCCACCCGCCTTGGTCACGTCCACACTGGCAGCACGGTTGCTCTGCACCCCATCTCCCCCAACACATACCTCCAAATCTACATCCTGTGTAAGTTCCTCTGATCAGTAGAAGCTAAATCACATCCAGGTCCTTAGTTGCAAGGAAGTCTGGGAAATGTAGTTTTAAGCTCTCCCACTTCTGCCCACCACAAGAGGGTTGGGATGAAGGCTGAGGAGTCTGATCCACAGTGCCCTCCACATACTCACAATGCAAAGAGCTCCCTACTTGGCTTCGCCCCCTGTCTCTTCTTCTCAGTGAGCTATGCCATAGCTGCACCACCCAGTCAGCTCGATGCTTCACCTGACATACAAAACCAAGGCAGTATATATGTAGTGATAATCAAAACACGTTTTGTGCATGGATCAAAATCTGGCAACAGACGTTGCAGCATCAGTGTGCAGGGACCTGCTGGTCCCTTGGCACTCTAACACGATGCTCAGATGGGCAGTGGAGCCCATCTTTGGGCCAGACCACACTCCAGTGCAGAGTTAGCCGCATCTTGGTTTTCTTTGCCAGGCCTTTGCATTTCAGTAGAAGTGATTCACAGTAAGAAAATTGGTTGGGGCGGGTGGGGGGGGGTGGTGCAGAAACAAGGCCCTTGACCGTGTGCACCAAATGAGAGGTGCTTGTTATAACCAGAGGCAGCTCCAGAATGTCAAGATCAGAGGGGTCTAGGGGCAGCACCCTGAAAAGAAATGAGAGAACTTGTCCAAAGATCTTGCATAGACAAGGTCTGCCCAGAAGGTGTCCAGCCATGTAATACAAAAGATAGAGACATTTACTGAAGAAGATACAAGACACAAGAAACATTGTACTTAGGACAATGACACCTCACTCCCCTTCAAGGTAGGCACCTTGGGACCTCACACAGTTCTCCCAATCGCCATCAGCTGTCCTGTGTTATTTTTTCCTGAATCTCATCAATGGTCTGAAATCTCTTCCCTTTCACAGGTGATTTTAGTTTTGGGAAAAGCCAGAAGTCACAGGGCGCCAAATCTGGGCTGTAGGGGGGCTGAGTCACCTGGGTGATTTGATGTTTCATCAAAAAACTCTGCATGAGACGTGATGCATGAGCAGGCACATTGTCTTGATGAAGCTGCTAATCACCAGTTGCCCACAGCTGCGGCCTTCTGCATCATCCCAGTAGTTTCTGCCGAGGAATGTTCAAGCTTAATGCAAAATTTGATGCAGATTCATTGCTCTACTCACTCAGTCATTTTGAATGTGATGGCCACACAGTGCACATGCTCACTCAAGGGCATCTACCGCCCCCACTGATGAATATAGTGAAGTCATTATTGCTCACGCATGCGCATTCCAGTCCACTCTCTTTGGCTGCCAGGTTACATCGATGTTGTGCAAACCTGGTTATATTAACAATGGCTGGACTTTTTCCAGACAGACCTCGTACAAAGCAAGGATGTGACTTTGATGGAGATTGTGCATGTAGACTTAGATTAATAAAAATAGCCTTTCTCCATGCTTCATCTACCTAAAGTGAAAAAGTCATCAACTGTCTTTCTCAAAAAATGAGAAGCCCCCAAATCCTGATGGCAGTAGTTTTTGGTGGGGGTTGCTCATGAGGACCAGTTAAAACATTAGGCTGACAGAGGGCGTAGGACCTGGGAAGGGGAGTGTGAAGTGACACAGGACAAATAGCTGGCCCCCAGACGCCACCATTTCCCAGCTGTGTAACATTAGAGTTATTCCATCTCTCTGTGCTTTGGCTTCTGCCTATGAGAAACAGAAATGCTGGTAACTGAGCCACAGGTTTATTGTAAAGATGAAATGAAATAACATGCATGGAGCCCTGGAGCAGATGTGAGCGTCCCCCCAGTGTCCCCTTGGGCCACCTTGGAAGTTACCTGTAGACAGTTACAGCTTCCAGGGTTCTCTGCATTAGCATGTTCTCTGGCAGTGGGAGCGCTGATTGGCCCTTTCCCAGAGCAAACCAGAATTGCTGGTAAATCAGCGCCTCTAGGAGAGACCCCCAGTGAGGGAAAACAATGCAGAGGTAAGTGCCCAGCTTCTCCACCCCCGCGGACCAGCTCTGGGGTGTGTTCTACGCAGTATCTCCACAGGCCCCAGCTCCACGGGGTCTCTGCTGCCCTCAGTGGTGACTCCTGCACCAACACACCCTTCACTGGCCTTTCCCTTTCCCGTGTCTCCCTCCTGCTCCCTTGCTGGGCTTCCTGGAGTCACTTCCAAACACTCCCAAACCCTTGTCTTGGCATCTGCTTTGGGGGTTTCCAGACAAAGACAGGAACAAAACCCAGTGCCCAGCTCCGTGAAAGGTACCCACCAACAGCACCACACAGGCTTCCTCGTCAGAACCACACACCACAGACATTACTCGAGAGACGATTCCATCAACTCTCCCAAGGATGATGCATAATTAGCACCATTCTAGCTGCACATAAGAGACGTTAATTCCTTACATGTGATCAATGCCTAGGGCATCTGGGGCTTCATTCTCCTGTAGAACTCCCTCTGTGAACGAGTACAGCAATGGCTCCTGACACATAGGGCTGGCATGAACTCTTAGAACAGGGCCAGGTCACAGTAAGTTTTCCTCAAGGGGTTAGTCCTTGTCATCATGACTAACCCCATGGGCTACACAATAGAGAATGGTCACTCTGTTCCAGGATCACCTCTTCCTTTAGGATCAGAACCACCCCCCGTGGCTGCCCCGCCGCCCTTACACCTGAGTGTGTCCTTGGGCCTGAGTTCTGGTCAACGGTCTGTGTAAGTCCTGCCTCATATCCTTACACAGGAGCTGCCTGGCCTCCGTCTGCCCCTTGTCCCCTACGTGAAGATCGATAAAGGGTGGTGACTAGAGTAGCTGCGTTGGTGTCAAAGGTGGAAACCTCATGTTGAGCCACCCATGTGTGAGCCTCACTGTTCTTTTCGGGGCAGAGAAATAAGACCCACCTTAACCCACTGTGTTTTAGCCCAAACCCAAAGGTGAAATCGAGGGATGTGAGTCTCTTTCCCTGTCGTTTTCCCATTGTGCCTGCCATGTGCCCAGCACTTTGCCAGGAACCAAAGTCCCAAGATGGGCAGGATGCAGACCAAACCCCAAGGAGCTCAAAGCAAAATGAGATAAAGGCGCATGTTTTTGTCCTTCTGTGATAAACGCTCAAACAAGGCTTTGGGGCGGGGGGCAAAGGGAAGGAAGCAATTATCTCAGGCCCTGAGAGGCATGGAAGTTTGCCAGGCCAGAGGGGAGGGAGTGGGTGGTAATTGGGAGGCTCCCTGAGAGAGGTAACAGCCGTGAGACATTACGAGATGGCAGAAAACTTGGGGCATTTGGGCAAAACAAGCTCTGGGTCCACCTTTCCCATTCACTTGCCTTGGGGCACCTTGGGTGCTCACTTCAACATCCCAGGTCCCTTTGCAGTTTCCAAATCTGCAAAGAAGAATCAAAATCCCCTCTAAGTTAGGCCTAGGCGTGCTCTCAGGGGCCAGCACCAGACCATTCTGAAGAGCTAGGAAGCACAGTGCAAATGCTAGTTACTGGATCGTCGCTTGGAAAGCCTAGTTTGGGACACTTGCTGGCTGATTATGCGGTTTCATGACAAGCAGGGTCAGGCTCTGGAAGAACAGGTGCTCCTGGGAGGGTGGCAGTGGCTCGCAAACTTTCCATGAAGACAGTGCACACCCCTGGGAAGTGGTTCACTTTTCTTCATGGCAGTTGGGTGGTGCATATCAAGTGCCTTAAAAATGTCCACATCCTCAGACCAAGGAGTTCACCTATTATTAAGTAAAATCATTGGAAATGCTACAGAAGTAGGCATGGTTGTTCTTTATAGCAACACAAAGCACTAGGAAACATCTGTGTATTACAAGTGGCGGCACGCGGTTAAGTTACGGCGGCTAGTATACGCACGACCTGGATACGCTGCTATGGCGTGATGCTGGAAGGACGCACAATGCAAACCTGCGCGGCGCACGCAGGATGACACCACATCAGAAGGGCCCGGGGCACTTAAGCTTCAGCGCTCAGCTGAAGTCTTGCCCTGGAAACTGCCCCTTACCGAGGCAGCCACCCAGCCAAGGCTGTAGAATTCGCAGTTTAAAATGATCGATGCAGGCCCGGCTGGTGTAGCTCAGTGGATTGAGCGCGGGCTGGAAACCAGAGGGTCCCAGTTCGATTCCCAGTCGGGGCACATGCCTGGGTTGCGGGTCAGGTCCCCAGTGGGGGCCATGTGGGAGGCAACCATGCATTGATCTTTCTCTCTCCCTTCCCCTCTCTCTAAAAAATAAATAAAATCTTTAAAATGATCGATGCTTATCTCTGGCTGGTGTGAGTACAGGTGCTTTTCCTGCATGTCTTATCTCATCGCCATTCCTGGAACACGCCAGGCACGATCCTCCCTGGCGTGTTTGCACTTGCTCTTCCCCTACGTGTAGCCCTCTTCCCTGGCGGGACACAGGCAACCCCACTCTTTCTCCAACTTCAGGTCTTTGGTGAAATGTCCCCTCCTGGGCGAAGCCTCCTCAGATCCATCCTATTGAATGTATAGCACTGCCTCCCCCAGAACCCCCACTTCCCTGATTTTTGTCCACAGCACCCGACACACTGTGAAGTTTACTTCTTCACTTACTCGCTGTCTCTCTCACCCTTTAGAATGTAAACTCCATAAGGACTGGCTTTCGTCTGTGTTGTTCACTGCTGTACCCTCAGCACCTAGAACAGCTGAGTGCTTTTCTAAGGGGTCCTAAGAACATAGCAGGTGTCTAACCAATCGTTGACGATGAGTAAATGCATGCACAAGACCATTTCATCTTCTCTGGGCTCCTGACAGTTTCTTCTTTAGGGGCCAAGTGGGCTCAGGTGGGGGGCAGGACGTAGGGAACAGCCGCAGGAGATGGGGAGTCCCTAGGAAGGAGGGGCTCTGGACAGCACCAGCTGGTGCTCAGATACAGGTTCACTATACATTGGGGTCAGGTGGCAAAGGATTTCCAACATGGCCCCTGAGTTGAGAGTAGTAACGTGGCCAAGTGTGAGGACTCCGGGGCAGAGAGGAACACGCCAGGGAACCAACCAACCTTACACACAAAACACCCAGGTTTTGAGAACATGCAAGGGAATTGTTCTCAAATACACGAGGAGCTACCAGGAATGAGAAGGCGGTCCTAAGGGGCTGGACTAGGGTTAATGAGTAGAAGTTACAAGAACATGTATTTTGGTTTGATATGAAGAGCTGTCCCCCACTGCCCCCTCACCACCCCCCATGACAGCTGTCCAACAATGGCCAAGCCCAGGATTCACTCAGGCATGGGTTGCACTTCCACTCGGAATATTCAACAACCATCTACTAAGTGCATTTACTTCGTGCCAGGTGCTGTACTGAGCACTGTGAAAGCCAAGGAGACTATATCTATATTCTCAAATAAATGAATACATATACGGTGCAGTTACTACTCGTGAAGACACAAGGTTAAGTTGCCAGAGGAAGAGGCCTTACTTCAGACAGGGTCTGGGAAGCATCTCTAGGACCTCCTGGACAGGCGAGGGAGCCCTGAATGGCGCGCACACTTCAGCGGGTGAGAACAGGGGACGCACTCCCGGGGGCAGAGGAACAGAGGAGTGGTGTGCTAGGGTGGGCAGGGTCCTCAGCATGCGCACACTGGAGGAACACGAGGTCCAGAGACCCGGAGTGCCTTGCCCAAGACGCACAGCAAGTCGGTGGAGCCATCGAGTGGTGGAGGGTCAGCTGGGTCCCCACACCACCACCTGGAAGCAGGATGCCTGCCTCGTTGCCCGACCCAGGCGCTGTGAGCAGCGGGGTACCGTGGGCAAGAGGAGTGAGGCTGCGAGGTGGAGCGAACCGCGGCCGGACCCCCATTGGAGTGGGGAAAGGAGACGGGGGCGGCCCGATGACGTCATTTCCGGGGTCGGGGTATATAAGCGGGCGCGCGAGTGCTGCTGCCACTGCTGCCTCTACTGCAGTGTCCCAACTGAGTACAGTGAGGCTGGCGGGCAGGCCGATAGACGGACGAACACCGAGACGCTGCGACCACCCCATCTCCGCACGGGTGCCCGCCGTGCCCGGCCCCAGACCTCCGGCTGCTCGGCGCCCCGCGTTCGCCATGCGCTCCGCCGCTGTCCTGGCGCTTCTGCTCTGCGCGGGGCAAGGTGAGAGAGCGCGGGGTCTCGGGGAAGACTGTCCTGGGCGCCCTGCCTCCTCCCGCCCTGTCCGCCCTGACGGCCAGGCACCGCACAGCGCCGTGCGACCCTCCATACCTGCCCTACCGCGCGGCGAGTTTTCAGCACCGCGGACAGCGCCTCCGCCTCCCACCCGACCCGAAGCCACAGACCGGACGCTTTGGGCGCGACTCCTGACTCCGCGAGGCAGGGCCCCCTGGCGCCTCCACCCCGTGTCTGGGCTGCAGTCCCGGCTGCATCAGGGCCAGCATCGGCTCCGTGCCGTGGCTGGCCAAGGTCATCGGGGGAGATGGGAGGTCTGCCGCTGGCTCCCCGTCTCGCCGCTCTCCCTCTTCATCCTCTCTCTCTCCCCGTGTTCCTGCCCTTGACTTTTACCTCTCAGTATCATCTCTCGCAACCCTCTTTCTCCATCTCTTTCCCTCACCACCCGGGTCTCTCTGCCTCTCCCTGCATTCTCCTCCCGCCCCAACCCCATTCAGCCCTTGGCCTTGTTTTCACACTTGCCTTCAGCTCCCACTCTCCCTCCAGAGCAGAAGCTTCCCCAAAGGGCAGGGTTAAGGCTTCAGGGCAGCCTCTGGGAGACACCCCCTTGGGGCAGCAGCCAGGGAAGGGAAACAAAATCAGCCCCAGCATCTCATTTGGGTGGGGGCGGTTTTGAGTGGGAGCACCGAGGTGAATGGGCCCCACCATGAACCCTGTCAGGAAGGACTAGGCTCTCCCCTCAGAACAGAGGGATGACCCTAGCTCTCTCTTTTTCTTCCCAGTCAGCACCCTCCCTGTGAGCAGCCCTGTGAATAAGAGGGACACCGAGGTAAGAAGGGGCATGGGGATGCCCAGGAGGGGGGTAGGAGGCCCCAGTGGGCACCTTACAGCCAGTTCTTGGGCAGCTGCAGAAGTGAGTCTGGCATAAAGCCAAGAGCCAGCACTGCGGCTGCTGAGCCCGGGGACAGCTTGCAAAAGAAGACATCAGAGGCTGCTTGACTGCCCCGCCATCCTGCTGTGGGGACTTCCCCAGCACCCTCGGAGCTGAGTGCCCCAGTGGGTCCTGTGTCTTACCTGCTGGACTGAGGTGCCAGACCCACTGTGTTGAATGTTCTGAGACTGGGAGACCCACCAAGGACTGCTGGGGGTGTCTTCTTCATTCTGTGGCTGTGGTCGATCATGCACACTCGAGAACCAGGTCTTCACCTTCCCCTTTACTGTAACCCCTCCCCCCAAGGCTCCGCCAGCAACACACCCCACCCTACAGGCACTCAAGCTGGGGCTCTCCCAGAGGGCTGCTGTGAAAACCTTCTTGGTCATGGCTTCTGCACCCAGGGTCCTGGTCAGTTAGGACTGATGGTGGACGTCACCCAGGAAAGGGACTTAGGAGACCCTGGTGGGGGGTTCTGTAGCCAGCAGGAGACACTCCATGTTGGGTATATACTGGAAATTTGTTCATGTCTGAGCTGGGGCCATTTTTCCAGTCTCCGGTGCGCACAGACACCTTCACTTGAGAGTCAGATAAATTTCTGCTCCCTACCTTTCCAGCAGGTGTTCTCTTCCATTCCAGAGAGGCTATGGTTAAAACCCAAAGCATCAATTTGCTCGAGTACATTTCCTCTTCTTTAGTTGAAGACAAGCCTGTATTTAAACCTCTACCACTCATTGTGGCTTTGTGGTCTTGGGGAAGTCCCTTAACTTCTCTGAGCTCCCCCTTTTCCCATCTGCAATAATATTTCCCTCGAGGAGAGTTGTGAGGAGTAGGAATCAGGTGTGAAGTACCTGACACATTGTAGGTCCTCAGTAAATAAGCACTGTTACTTCTAGAGGTTCCCTTCTCAATCTCCCCATTGTTCTTGGGATCCATACCCAATTCATCTCTCTCAGAATATATCTTCTCGGGCTGTCGGTTATCTGCTATTCCCAGTGCAAGGTCTGGGGTTACAGGGAGAAACAAGGTACAGGTTGAAGGGCCCCCCTCGCCAGGTCCCTTCTGGGACACATTTAGGTCACCCTACTGTACTCAGGAGCCTGGGGTCAGGGGCACCGGGACACCTGGGTAAGACCTGATCGTTCCATCCTCGGATGCTATGACAACTGTACAAGCTGTTTGCCAGTTTGCCATCCTGGATCCTTGGACGGGTTGCCTTGGCATCCCGTGCACACAGCCTCCCACCCCCTCACTCCCGACCAGCATTGCCTGACGCACGTCTGACACCTCCTGCCTCCCCCCCACCCCCCCGCCTGGCTCTAGGCAGCTGAAGCAGGCTGGGGGTAGTGTATCCCTCCCTGGGGGTGTGTGGCACTTCCCGCTTTATAGAGAGTTTGTTCTTCTCACTCCCATTTTACCAATGAAGAAGCGGAGGTTCAGAGTGTCCAAGTCACATACCCCAGGCAACACAGCTAAGATACTGCCCACATGACAGTTGGCACCGTCTTCAAATGTTCATTTACCAGGTGCCTGATTACCCACAGCACCTTCCTAGGCACTGGACAGGACTTTCAGGGACATGGTTGCTGTTGGCCTGGGTGGGTGCCCAGGTGTAGCTGATGTGTGCGTACCTCCAGCAGTGGGCCCATCCTGTGGAGCCAGACTGTGATTCCCTGTGTGTAACAGCGCCATGGCTGTCGGGAGACAGTGGTCCGACTACCATTTCCAGACAGAGCAGAGCCAGGGAAGGCCTCTGTTCTCCTCCGGGCAGTCAGGGGAGGCCTCCTGGAGATAGCTGACTGCTTTGTTTCTTTTTTAAAGATTTTATATATTTACTTTTAGAGAGAGGGAAGTGGAGGGAGAGAGGTAGAGAGTTAGAGAAACATCAATATGTGAGAGAAACATCGATCAGCTGCCTCTCACACCCCCCCAGCTGGGGACCTGGACCACAACCCAAACATGTACTCTGACCTGGAATCAAACTGGTGACCTTTCCATTTGGAGGATGATACAAAACCCGCTGAGCCACACCAGTCAGGGCAGTAGCTGACCTTTTGGGCATCCATACGACTAAAGCACTTTGGCAAGACATGTGTCTGATGCCCGAGAGCAGCTTCCCCATCTTTGGAGAAACCCTTTGGAATGAGAGGGTGCCAGGTAGCCACCACCACCGCAGAGGGGCACCTGCTGGCCAAGTGATGGGGGCACCTGGCACCTGATAAGTACCGTAAGGGGTTTCTCTTGCTATTGCTATTGTCTGGCTGAGAAAGCAGAGCTGTGCCCCTGAGCCAGGTGCGCATGGACTGCTGAAGACAAAAGCCATTGCCCTATGTTGGGGTGTCAAACTTATTTTCACCAGGGGCCACATGAGCCTTGCAGTTGCCTTCAAAGGGCCAAATGTAATTTTAGGACTGTATAAATGTAACTACTCCTGAACAGTTAAGCGAGAGCTCAGCCCTGCCACTGGGTAGAAACAAGGTGCTGGTCCGGATAAAACAAGGTGGAGGGCCGGATTCGGCCCGCGGCCCTTGTGTTTGCCTATGTCCTCATTAGAAACTTGCCCTGGAGCTCCCAGAGGCTGAGTCCCATGCCCAAACCAACTCCCACCTGCCCTGCTCTCTTCCCAGGTGATGAAGTGCATCGTTGAGGTCATCTCCGACACGCTCTCCAAGCCCGGCCCCATGCCTGTGAGCCAGGAGTGTTTCGAGACACTCCGAGGAGGTAGGGGCCCGGCTGGTAGTACGGGGCTGCTGCCCGCTGGGCTGAGGGGCTAGGACATGGGTAGGCAGCTTTTGATGGAATTCAGCGATCTAATTCAATAGGCACTGACAGCGTGCGTGCCAGTCTGAGTGGTGCGGGGAGGGGAAGGTACACTGGAGCTTACCAACTAGCAGAAGGGACAAAAATGAACGTAAATAGTTAGGACTCTGGGCAGAATGAAACCAGGGCTGCAATGGAGTGTGAGATCTCTGGGGACAAGGATTCGGTGTGCTATAGCCCCAGTGCCAGCAACACCTATGGATGTGTGATGCATAAAGGACCACCCACGATGGGCACAAGGAGGAGGGAGCTTTGCCGAGCTGGCCGTCGCATTTGGGCCCGCCCTTGGTTGCAGCCAACTTTAGCACTGGGGTTGCGGTTAAGAGAAAAGAGGGAAACCAATAGGGAATCCCGGGGGGTCGGACGGCATACGCGGAGACCGGCAGACGGGTCATGTTTGAGGACGCCTCCACCGCATCTCAGGGCCGCCGTCGCTTGGCCGAGGTCCGAGTGCTGGGACGGGGGCTGCCCTGGCTGTTGTAGTAGAAAACTGACCGCCACCTTGGAAACGAGGCCATTTCAAAAGTGTTATCTCAAGACCCGGTCTTGCTGCCACCACCCGGGCTTCGAGCTTCCAGAATCCAGTCCCTGTACTCAGCTGAAACTGCTGATGGCTGTCTCTTTCTCAGCTGTTCTCTGGCCACGGCCCATGACGACTCTCCCTCATTGCAGATGAACGCATCCTCTCGATCCTGCGACACCAGAATTTGCTGAAAGAGCTCCAAGACCTTGCTCTCCAAGGTATTTCCAGCCACTGCACCTGCATCTGGGTAAATTCCAGGGACTGAGAGACCGGAAATCAGGGTGGAAGGTTCAGCAGGCCCCGTTTTCTTTCTGATACGCAGTGATCTCCTTTCAACTAGGGAGTGGGACGTCAGGATCCTCCACGGCCCCTGGTCCAGCCTGCCATTGATATAGTTGAAGAGATCAAGGCCCAGAGAGGTTCAGGGTCTTGCCCAAGGTCACGCAGTGAGTTAGGGCCTTGCCAGGACCTGATGCAGCTCTCCAAATACCCATGGCCTCGAGTTCAGCTGCTGCAGCAGGGCCACTTTCTCGATTGGGTGGCAGAGAGGGTCTCTTTCCTTTGGGCAGCCTCCCTTGCCCACAACCGCTGTGTCAGGCTCCTCTGGCCATTCCAGAAACTTCCATCGTGGGGGCGAAATCATCGCCAGCTGCAGAGCTGGCCCAGGCAAGGAGCCCTCATCAGGAACAGGCACAGGTGGGGATGGTCCCAGGTGGCAGCAGCAGCCTCAGGCTGATGTAGGGAGAGGGGTCTCTGGATCACAGCAGCAGATGACAAGCCGGGGCTTGGACGCAGGCACAGGACTGCTTTTCTCCCAGGGGCCTGAACTTATGGGGTCCAGGGTGGGCAGTGTTTCCTTGAATCAAGAGTCCCCAGGAAGTGGCAGTCACTCTTACATAAACTCCTTCTGCAGGGCCCCCAGCTACCAGGTGGGTCCTGAGGGGGCCCCAGTCTCGACGTCCCCCCCAGCCCCGCGCCGGTACCCTCTGCTCCATCTGAGTCTTTGTCGCTCTGTGGGGCAGCAGGCAAGGCTTGTTCTCATTTCTGAGGTGAGAAACTGAGTCTGGAGGTGATATGGCCACCGATGAGGCCCCGGCTGGGAGATGACCAGGGCAGCCAGCCCTTCCCCGCTCCTTGAGCTCTTGCCCCCTCGGGGCCTCTCCGGGCACTCCTGGAACGGGACACATGAGGAAATGGAGGGGCCTTCTCTTTCATAGACAAACGTGCCAGCTCAGACCAAAGGGGACTTTCTCCTCCTTTTCTCACACCAGGTGCCAAGGAGAGGGCACAGGAGCAGAAGAAACACAGCAGCTTTGAGGAGGAGCTCTCAGAGGTTCTCGAGCAGCAGACCGACCGGGACGGGCTGAAGGGTGCGTACTGGCCCGCCTGGCCGGGGACCAGGGGAGAGAGGGAGGAGATACTAACAGTAGTTGTAGATCAAGGCTTGCTAGGAGGCAGGAGCCCCTCCTTGACACCCTGTAACATAGCTATTATTTCCTCCCATTTACAAATGAAGCCCAGAGAGGGTAAGTACCTTGTCCAAGGCATAACTGGAGATGCGGATCTGCCCAAGATGCGGATCTGCCCGTCTCCCTCCCAAGCCCTCCTTCAGTTTCGTCTGCTCATCACAGAGAACAGGAAGTGTCTGGCCTGGCTTTTCCCAACGGCCCCTGCAGCAGGGCTCCTGCCCTGAGCACCAGCCCTCCCAGGGTTGGGTGGTCCCTGGGCCTAGCCAAGTTGCAGGAGTGTCCCAGAGGAGCAGGTGCGAAACCCTGGAAGAACTGGATCATCTTCTTGAAGCCGGAGAGCTGCTAGGAGTCAGAGGGATCATGGCTTAGGTCGAGGGGATTCTGTGACTCATCCTCCTACCTGCGAACACCCCCAAGCACCCCCGCAGGCCCTGCCCCGTGTGTGTGGAAGGTGGGTGAAGGCGGCCAGTCTGCAGGAGCCGGAGTCTCCGCGGTTTTTCCTTCTGGAAGCCTGCCTGCGGGTGTGGCCCAGGGGCTCTCGCCTGGGCCAGGGCCATCTCCCCCGTGGCGGCTGGGGCAGGGTGTGGGCTCCCACATGCTGGTTCCATGGCAACAAGCGTCTGGGTGACCACGGATGTCTACCAGGGGCTGCGGGAGCGGGCACAGTGCATGTGCACGTCTGGAAGCTTCCACGAGGGAAGCGGCCAGTGTTGGTGCAAAGAGCACCTGTGCTTGGCACTGAGAAGCTTGGGCTCAGGGCTCTGCTCGGGGGCCCAGGGACTGCACGAGCCCTGTCAGGCCTCCTCGCCTTCCTGAGGGTCCGTCAGGGCTTCTGGCGGGGGGACGGGAGCACTTCTGGCAGGAGTCCTGGGGCCACGTGGTGGATGTCCGCTGCTTCGTGCAGCCGGAACCATTCTGGGGATGGAAGGGACTTCTGCTAGTTCACTGGCTATCTTCAAAACAGCCACAAGAAAACGCCTTTTACGGAAACTCCAAATTTGAGGAACTGAGCACTTTTTCGGGATGCTCAAGACCGAGAAGCCCCACATGGAGGGGAGAAGGGAATCATAGTAATGGTGCCCCTCACACAGGGAGGTTGGGGGACCCCTCCCCCAAGATCACACAGTACTTCAGCTGGTGTCCTAATTTGTCTACTCAGGGCTCTGTCTTCTGGGGACTTTTTTTTTTTTTTTAAATCACCCTTCTTCTTTAGGTAGACTTACAAAGAAACACAATCCATTTGTGCCCAGGTCAGACCGAGACGTGGAGAGGGTAACTCTGGTCCTTAGATCTGAACTTGGGCTCTGGGTAGACCCCGAGTGCAGCCTGGTGCTCAGGGCCTGACTTTGCTCTGTTCTTTTTGCAGACGGGACGGGAGAGATGCCCTCCAAGGATGCCGTGGAGGAAAGAGGGGACTCTAGTGAGGTGGCGAGGAATGGTGGAGACACAGATGGAGCCGGGCCCCCGGCCTCCCCGGAGCCTGGGCAGGGGGCTGTGGTTGAGGACGACGACCAAGCCCCAGGGGAGGAGGAAGCTGCCAACACCCACCTCCCAGCCAGCCTCCCCAGCCAGAAACACTCAGGCCCTCAGGCCGAGGGGGACAGCGAGGGCCCCTCCCAGGGTCTAGTGGACAGAGAACAGGGCTTGGGTGCAGAGCAAGGGAAGCAGGCAAAGAGGGAAGAGGAGGAAGAGGACCTAGAGGCTGGAGAGAAGGTTGTCTCTGAAGAGGAAGGCCCCACCGCAGCATCCGACCCCCACCCGAGCCTCGGCCACCAGGAGGCCCCGAGGGGCGAGAGTACGTAGGCCGAGAGCTTGATAACGTGCAGGAGAGGGGGCGGGCAGGAGGGGGGCCTCATCCATAGTCTCATTCCATCTGCACAACAGCCCCGAGAGCAGGTATCATCTCCACTTTCCAGATGTAAACTAAGACTCAGAGAGGTTAAGTAATTTGCCCAAGGTCACACAGCTCATTTGTAGTAAAATCTGAGATTCCAACCCAGGTTTGTCTGACTCCAAAACCATGCATCTCCACTATTCCACACAGATCCCCACCGCCCCAACCCAGGAGACCAGAGGGGCTCTGCAGGATGGGTGGGTAGGCTTTGGGAACAGAGGGACAGCATGACGGGGGAGACCAGGCTTCTCTGGGGACCATTGTCAGTTTCAAGTGGTTTTGAGAAAGACACTGGCTTCTCCCTGGGACCTCGTCAAGGTCCTTCCTCCCCGCATAACCAGGCGAGCCCTGAGTCAAGGGTTGCTGGGCCCAGAGGGCTAAAGGATGAGGCAGGCGCCCACCAGACACCCCCCACCCCCAATGCTGAGAGGGTCTTGCAAAGCATGGGGTCAAGATGGCTTTTTCCTCCCAAGTTGAATCTTGAGGTGAGGCTGAGCCAGACCCGCACTTGAGTTCTGTGGTTCAGTGGTGGCCACAGAGAGGCCCCCGGGGAGTGGCTTGGCTGGGGAAGGTGGGGACCCTGCCCTCATCTCCTGCTCTTGTCCATCACCTGCTCCAGGTCAGCCCAAGGCTCTGGCTGTGGATGGAGGCAGGAAGACTGGGGCTGAGGAAGCTCAGAAGGGGGAGCAGGAACAGTCCCTGCAGGAGGAGGATGAGGAGGACGAGATGGCAGGGGCCCCTCTAGGCCCCTTCCAGGGCGGGAAGAGCAGGGAGCAGGAGCAGGAGGAGCGGTTCTCCAAGGAGTGGGAGGAAGCCAAGCGATGGAGCAAGATGGACCAGCTGGCCAGAGAGCTGACGGCTGAGAAGCGGCTGGCGGGGGAGGACGAGGAGGAGGACGACCCTGACCGCTCCATGCAGCTCTCCTACCAGGCCCGGGGCTATGGCTTCAGGGGCCCCAGACTGCGGGGCTGGAGGCCATCCCCTGAGGAGGACACCGTGGAGGCGGGCCTGCCCCTCCGGGGGCGCGGCTACCCAGAGGAGAAGAAGGAGGAGGAGGGCAGCGCCAACCGCAGACCAGAGGTTGGTACGGGTGGAAGCCAGCCCCAGGCCAGATGGCCCAGATGTGTGGCTGCTGCTCTGTGAGGGCATGCAGTCCCCTGGGAGTCTGGGCTAGAGAGGGGCTCACACAGGGAGTGCTGGCAGACTCAGCAGAGACCTGGGAAGGGGCAGGGGAGAGGTTGCGTCAGGCAGGAAGGCGGGTGACCCTGGCTCACAGTGGGCACCCAGTGAGGCCCGTGGGTGGGCAGACAGCAGAGGGGGAGTGTCTGGATCAGCACGTGGAAACAAGAGAGGTGGTAAGTCGAGCCGGTCCCCGGAGGCGCTGAGTAGCAACCATCCTGAAGACAACGGAGCCTCTGCAGGCTTGGGAGCAGGACAAGGCAGTGAGGATGGGTGGAGCTTGGAGCTTTGGATAGAGAGAGATTGGAAACTAGGGGACCTGATGGCACTGGCCTGAGGAGGGCCACGTGCTGCCCAGGATATCCAAGGCCAGGGCACCATCGGCCCCAAGAGCTGGGAAGGCATGAGAGGACAGGACACTAAAGGGACAGTTGGCATCCTGGGAAGACCCTGCAGTTGGTCCAGCCAGGTCCCCCACTGGACCCCATGTAGCCCAGGTACACCCTTCTCTCCCAGGTTCAGGCCCTGCCTCCCACCCCTGAATAGCAGAGGGGGAGGGGGAGGGCCAGTTGACCTGCCTGGTGGTGAGTGCACAGAGCATGTGGGTGCCTGAAAACCTGGGTTCTGCCTCCTCCTGCTGTGTGACCTTGGGCAGGTCACTCCCTCTGAATCTCATCGTCACCCCATTGTCATGACTAGGGCACATGTGAGCTTTGAAACCCAGCTGTGCCCAGGGCTGCTGGAGCAGCTCAGTGTGGCACAGAGATGCAGCCCCACAGGAGAGGGGTGGGGGAGCTGGGGTCCCTGGCAGGCTGGCCACACAGCCTTGGGGCTGGAGGGGGTGGGGTGGAGGTCAGTGGTTCAAGCCTCCAGGCCCAGGTAGGAATCAGGACCTTATGGGGGTTGGGAACTGTGCACCCAGAGGAGGATTCGGCCACTCCCTCAGCTCTCCAACCCTCTCTCTGGGCCTGGGACCAGGGCCCTGGCAGCCCAAGAGAAAGAAGGCATTTGCCTGTGTCCGCAGGAGACCGAGGGCATGGTGCTATAGGCAATAGCAGCTTGCTCCCCTCCCCTCGTTTTTTGGACCCAGGACAAGGCTGGGCACCTTTGATTACCCCCTGCCCTGCCCCCACAGGGGCCCTGAGGTGCCTGAAAACTCCCTTCTCCACAGGCAAAGGGAGCCCTGCACTGCAGGGAGCAGAAGCGGGACCACTCTGCCCAGGCCAAGGGTCTTCTTAGAAATGGCCCCAGCATCGCAGAACTCATACCCCACAGCCTACTCCAAGACAGAGGGCTCTGGGGTCCCTGTTTCTGTGGCAACCAAGTGGGTCCCTGATAGGGTTGTCTGTGCTGTCCTAGTGCAGGATAGAGGAGGGTACCCTCTGTAGGCTGGCATCCAGCAGGGACCCCAGGAAGACCATCCCTCCTGGGTCAAGGCCAGGGGTGGCCTCCCCTGACTCCTGCTCTGAGTTCGAGGGCCTGGAAGCTCCCCAAGGTGGGGACACCCAGCCGGGCTCACAGAATGTCCCTTGAACTGGCCTGTCAACCAGAGCTCAGGGCACCTGACTAGGAGCGGGGACCAAGGCCCAGCCCCAGGCAGGTAGACCAAGGGCAGCTTGCACCTGTGTCATGGGCCTATGGCCGCTCAGGTCGGGAGTCCTGACCTCACGCCAGGAGCCACCGCCATAGTCTAAGCCTGGCGTGGGGACTGGAAGGAGCCTGGACCCAGAGGCTTTGTTTCCCACGGGCCCCCCTGGAACCTCTCGGGAGGCAGCAGGACTGAAGAAGAGGCCACCAGGACGGGGTGGGGTCAGGGCCCGCTTCCCCACATCCTTGTGCACAGGACTCCTGGGAGCAGCCCTGTAGGGTGGCATCCCTGTCCCCATGGTACACAGAGGCCCCTGAGGCTCAGAGAGGCGAAGCCACATGTCCAAGGCCACACAGCTAGCCAGCGGCACAGCCCATCTGGCCGACAGCGCACTCACCATGCTGGCGCCGGCTCCCTGGGCCAGCCCCTGTATGACCCTCGGTCTTCTCTCCTAGGACCAGGAGCTGGAGAGCCTGTCGGCCATCGAGGCAGAGCTGGAGAAGGTGGCCCACCAGCTGCAGGCATTGCGGCGGGGGTGAAGCGCCGGCTGGCCACCCCGGCCAGGGCCCCAAGGCACCCTGTGGTCCTGGCTCTGCTGTCCCCTTTACAGGGCCTGGCCAGCCGCCCTGCACACTGCTTCCAGTAGGGAGGTGGCCCCAGCCTGCCCTTGCCCAGGCCACCCTGTTGCCCCCATTGTCCTTTCCTCCCACTCTTGACCCCAGTGCACCCCTCTGTGGGGCGGACCCCTACAACTTTAAAGGAGGACCCTCTGTCTGAACACAGGAAGTTTTCCTCCCACGTCAGAGCCATTGGGCACAACTGCAGTAACTCCCAACCTTTCGGTGAAAGCTGAGGACTCCTGACTGTAACATCTTCTGTGCAAACTTTATCGAAGGAAAAATAAATCTGCGCTGGGCTCTCCTGTTTCTTTGAACTTCCCCCTCTTGACTCAGAGTGCGGTGGGATGGGTTGGATTCTGGCCAAGGGACAAGGGGAGGTTCAGTGCCCCTGGGGCAACTCTGTTCTGGACAACTTCCTAGCCATGAGGTCTTGGGCAAGGGGCTTGGCGCTTCTGTGCATCAGTTTTCTCATCTTTTGTGTAACAGAGTCTGACATCTGCCTCCAAGTGCATAGGGATTAAGTAACATGCGCAAAGGGGCCCCCAGTTCCTTCCTGTCCCCAGTTTCCCAGCCACACTTGAGCTGGGCCATGCACAGGCAGGTGGGTTTGGGGAACAGCCTCCGCCCTCCATGGTGCTGAGGAGAGGCCCTGGCAGCCCCAGGAGAGCGCCTGCTGCTGAGGCCGTGGGGCCCCTTGGCGTGAGTCTGCCGCCCCCTCTGACCTGGCACGTGCACAGGACTGCGGCATCTGAAGGTCTCACACATTTGACAGTTCACTGGAGAGCAGCAGGTCTCAGTTTATGCTTTGAGGGTAAGGCAACTGAGGCTCACAAGGTGAACGACTCACTGATGTCACAGGCAGGGGTGACGCCCCAAATGTGGAGCTATGGGGATGGCAGGGCTACACATCAGAATGGACTGGGCTGGTGTACCGGACCCGTGGGGAGACCCACAGAACACCAGGGCTGCTCAGTCGTTCAGCAAACATTTGTGAGTGGCTGCTTTGGGCCCACAGATACACGGACAAGCCCTGACGTCAAGAAGCTGCTGCCCAGACATGTGGGGCTTGACACCAGACTGGAGCTGGCACTTCCAGCCCAGCCAGGGAGCCTAGGCAAGCGTTCCTGGCTCTCTTGGGGCCTCCGTTCCCTCCACTATGAAGTAGGGTTAACACTTACTATCTCCTCGCCAGATCGTGGCGGGGATTCGCGAGGCCCAGACAGCCTGGAGCAGCAAACCCTTACGATGACAACACATCATATGAGGGGACCTCGGCAAGTCACAGGGGATGCCTGCTCCTGCTGACGCCCGTCCTCTCAAGCACAAAGGACACCCTCTGAGGAGCTCATGTTATAGATGTTTATTACATCATATCTCAAAGAGACAGGCTTGCCCCCGTCCCCAACAGTGACAGAAACAGGCACAACGCCATTTCCCACTAGTCAGTCAGGCATCAAACATTCACTGCCAAGTCTTGTTAGCCAGTGGGTCACCCTGTCCCTGAAATAACCCATCCCAAAGATGGCCACCTGCACTGCCATAATCCAAATCCCATGAAAGACATGCAACCAATTAAAAAGAGTCAGTGCATCTGGTTACTCAACAGAAACATTCCAGGCCAGAAGGGAGTGGTGTGGAATTTTCAAGGTGATGAAAAGCAAGGAGCTACAACCAAGGCTACTTTACCCAGTGAGGCTATCATTTAAAATTGAAGGAGAAATAAGGAGGTCCCCAGACAAGAAAAAGCTAAAAGGTTTTGTTAACACCAAAACTGCAGTGCAGTTAACAGCACTGCAACAGAAGTTAAAGGACTTGCTTTAAAAAGAAGAGAAAGAAATTAAAAAAAAAAAACAAACCAAAAAACCCAGAAAAAACTGGCTGGTGTAGCTCAATGGATGGAGTGCGAGCTGCAAACCAAAGGGTCGCTGGTTCGATTCCCAGTCAGGGCACATGCCTGGGTTGTGGGTCAGGTCCCCAGCGGGAACCACATGAGAGGTAACCACACACTAATGTTTCTCTCCCTGTCCCCTTCTCTTCTCTCTAAAAATAAATAAAATCTTTAAAAAAAAGAGGAAAACAGTCTAACAATAAAATGGCACTACATACGTATCTGTCAATAATCACCTTAAATGTAAATAGCTTAAATGCTCCAACCAAAAGACAAAGGATGGCTGAATGGATAAGAAAACAAGAACCATATATATGCTCCCATCTCAGATCAAAAGATACACACAGACTAAAAATAAAGGGTTGGGAAAAGATATTACATACAAATGGAAAAGGAAAAAAAAAGCTGGGGTAACAGCACTTGTATCTGACGAAACAGACTTTGAAACCAAGGCTGCAGTGAGAGGCGAAGAAGGACACCACATCGTGGTAAAGGGAGCAGCCCAACAAGAGGACACGACCCTAGTCCACGTTTACGCGCCCAACACGGGAGCACCTGATTACGTACAGCAAACTCTGATGGACATAAAGGGAGAGACTGACACAAACACAGTCACAGTTGGGGATTTTAACACCCCACTGACTTCAATGGATACATCTTCCGGGCAGAAGATCCACAAGGAGGCAGCAGTCTGAAACGACCCACTAGACCAAATGGATTTAATTGATACCTTCAGAGCATTTTCACACCAAAGCAGCAGAATATATGTACTTCTCAAGTGCACATGGAACATTTGCTAGCATAGACCACATGTTGGAACACAAAACAAGTCTCAATAAATTTAAGAAGACAGCCCTGGCTGGTGTAGCTCAGTGGATTGAGCGCAGGCTGGGAACCAAAGGGTCCTGGTTTGGTTCCCAGTCAGGGCACGTGCCTGGGTTGCAGGCCGGGTCCCCACTGAGGGCCATGTGAGGAGTAATCATACATTGCTGTTTCTCTCCCTCTCTTTCTCTCTCCCTTCACCTCTCTCTAAAAAAAAAATTAAATAAATAAAATCTTAAAAAAAAAATTTAAGAAGACAGAAATCATATCAAGCATCTTCTCTGACCACAGTGCTATGAAACTAGAAATTAATCACAAGAAGAACCTGAAAAACATGCAAAGACATGGAAGCTAAATAACATGCTATTAAACAATGGCTGGGCTAATAGCAAGATCAAGGAAGAAATCAAGACACCTTGAAACAAATGAACATGAGGACACAACAACCCCAAACCTGTGGGGCACTGGCACAGCAGTCCAAAGAGGGAAATTCATAGCATTACAGGCCTAGCTCAAAAAACAAGAAAAAGCTCAAATGAACAACCTAACTTCACACTTAAAGGAACAAGAACAACGAAGTCCAAAGTGAGTAGAAGGAAGGAAATAATAAAGATCAGAGCAGAAATAAATGACATGGAGCCTTTAAAATGATACAAAAGGTCAACGAATCCAAGAGTTGGTTCTTTGAAAAGATAAACAAGACTGACAAATCTTTAACCAGACTTATCAGGAGAAAAAGAGAAAGAACCCAAATAAATAAAATAAGAAAGGAAAGAGAAGAAATAACAACTGACACCAAAGAAACACAAAGGACTGTAAGAAAATATTATGAACAATTATATGCCAACAAACTGGACAACCTGGATGAAATGGATAAATTCCTAGAAACATACAATCTTCCAAAAATAAATCATGAAGAATCAGAGAATCTGAATAGGCAGATTACACATAATGAAATGGAAGCAGTAATCAAAAACCTCCCAACAAACAAAGGCTCTGGACCAGGTGGCTTCACAGGTGAATTTGACCAAACATTCTTCAGAATTAATACCCCCTCCTTATCAAACTATTTCATAAATTCAAGAGGAAGGAAGGCTCCCCACCTCATTGTATGAAACCAGCATTATCCTAATTCCAAAACCAGATAAAGACATTACAAAGAAAGAACATTATAGTCTAATATCCCCGATGAACATAGATGCTAAAATCTTCAACAAAATATTAGCAAACCAAACACAGCAATGCATCAAAAAAACCATACACCATGATCAAGTGAGATTTATTCCGAGAACGCAAGGTTAGTACAACATTCGCAAATCAATAAATGTAATTCACCATGTGAACAAAATGAAGGATAAAAACCGTATGATTATATCAATAGATACAGAAAAAGCTTTTGATAAAATCCAGCACCCGTTTATGGTCAAAAGTCTCAACAAAGTGGAAATAGGAGGGATCATACCTAAACTTAATAAAGGCCATACATAACAAACCCACTGCCAGCATCATATTCGACAGGCAAAACTACAAGCATTCCCCTTAAGATCAGGAACAAGACAGGAATGTCCACTTTCACCTCTCTCATTTAACAGAGTACTAGAAGTCCTAGCCACAGCAATCAGACAAGAAGAAATAAAAGGCATTCAAACAGGAAAGGAAGAAGTAAAACTGTCTTTATTTGCAGATGACATGATGCTGTACATGGAGAACCCCAAAGATTCCACCAAGAAACTACTAGAACTGATAAATGAACTCAACAAAGTAGCAGGATACTAAATTAATATTCATAAATTGGTTGCATTTTTATATGTCAATAATGAACTAACAGAAAGGGAAATTAAGAAAACAATCCCATTCACAATTGCTTCAAAAATAATAAAATACCTAGGAATGAACCTAACCAAGGATGTAAAAGACCTGTACTTGGAAAATTATAAGACAGCGAAGAAAGAAACTGAAGAAGACACAAATAAGTGGAAGCACATCTGTGTTCATGGATAGGAGGAATTAAAAAACATTGCAATGTCCATACTGCCCGAAGCAATCTATAGATTCAATGCAATTCTTGTCAAAATTTCAATGCTGTATTTCACAGAACTAGAACAAATATTTCAAAAATGTATATGGAACATAGCAACAGTGATCCTGAGACAGAAGAGCAAAGTTGGAAGAAGCACACTACCTAATATCAAATTATCCTATAAGGCCATAGTGATCAAAACAGCATGGTGCTGGCATAAAAACACAGATTGATCAATGGAACAGAATAGAGAGCCCAGAAATAAACCCCCACCTTTATAGTCAATTAATATTCAACAGAGGAAGCAAGTGCGTACAATGGGCTAAAATTTTTTTTCAGTAAGTGGTGTTGAGAAAATTGGACAGACACGCAGAAAAATAAAACTAGACAACATTCTTATATCACACACAAGAATAAATTCAAAATGAATCAAAGACTTAACTGTTAGACCCAAAACCATAAAAATCCTAGAAGAAAGCATAGGCAGAAATTGCTCTCAGAAATTTATCACATGTATCTCCCCAGGCAAGGGAAACAAAAGAAAAAATAAATGAATCGGACTACATCAAACCAACAAGCTTTTGCATAGCAAAGGAAAACATCAACAAAATAAAGACAACCCACAGAATGGGATAACATATTCTCAATACATCTGATGAGGGGTTAATATCCAAAATTGATAAAGTACTTACAAAACTCAACACCATCAAAACAAACAACACAATTAAAAAATGGGCAAAGGACCTGAACAGACACTTCTCCAAAGAGGACATACGAAGGACCAATGGACACATGAAAAGATGCTCAATGTCACTAGTCATCAGAGAAATGCAAGTTAAAACCACAGTGAGACACCTTCTCACACCAGTCAGGATGGCTATGGTGAACAAATCAACAAACCAGTGCTGGCGAAGACGTGGAGAAAGGGGAACCCTTTTGCACTGTTGGTGGGAATGCAGACCGGTGCAGCCACTGTGGGAAGCAGTGTGGAGAGACCTCAAACAATTAAAAACGGGTCTGTCTTTTGACCCAGTGATCCCACTTCTGGGAATATATCCAAAGGAACCCAAAACACTAATTCGAAAGAACATAATCACCCCTATGTTCACTGCAGTGTTATTTACAATAGCCAAGATATGGAAGCATCCCGAGGGTCCATCAGTAGGTGAGTGGATTAAAAAAAACTATGGTACATTTACACAATGGGATTCTACTCGGCCGTAAAAAAGAAGAAAATTTTACCCTTTGCAGCAGCCTGGATGGACCTAGAGAACATGATGCTAAGTGAAGTAAGCCAGTCAGAGAAAGACAAATACCATATGATCCCACTCACATGGGGAATCTAATGAACAAACTGAACTAACAAGCAGAACAGAGACAGACTCACAGATGGAGAAGAGGTGATGGCTATTGTTGCAGGGGGGGAGGTTAGGGGTGGAGGGACTGAGCGAAAAAAGGACTCAAGGACGTGGACAGCAGTGTGGTGACTGCTGGGCAGAGGGGGATAGAAGGGGACTAAATGGTAACGGACAAAAATACAGTAAGATTAAATTAAAAAAAGAGCTAGTGGTCAAAGGTTCTTGGGTTGTACAGAACTGGTGCTTTCATATGTAGGATACATATTCATACAACATGTACATGTATGTACCCAGATTGAGTCTGGTCAGCACTGCTTGTTGAACGGGGTGGAAGCAAGGAGCATCTGTCACAGAGCATGGCTTCAGCACTGGAACCAGAACCGCTGAAGTGGAGGGAAACCACGGTGCATGCAGCCTTCCGAGAGGGAGCAAGCTCCAGGGGGCCTGACCCCTGCAAGAGGTCAGGTTGTGGCAAAGGCACAGTCCCGCTAAGCCACCAGGTCACGGACCACTGTGGAGGTAGAAGGAAAATGCCACCATTCCTGGAAAAAGCCCCTGGTGGTCTGGTGGTGCCCAGTGGTCAGGACAAAGGTGCAGGCTGTTCGTGAGTCAGCTCTTGTGTGAACAGTGTGTGTGCTCACACACACACACGCGCGCGCGCGCGCATGTGTTCAGGGGAATTCCAGGATCTTAATGGCAATGCTGTGCAGAGAAGGGGCATAGGCAGGGGCCTGCAGCCAAGAAGAGGAGGACCCAGGTGAGAACTGCCTGTCTGAAGGCCCCGCCACCTTAGACTCAGACTCAGGGGGTGGCCACGTGACCGAGGAGGGAGCAGCCCAGATCTTTTGTGAAGGACCGATGCCCTTCTCTGCCCGGTGGTGCCGCGGTGCAGGGGACTGGGCTCCTGCAGCACAGTCCGCTCTCAGCCCAAGGCCTCTGCAGCTCCGGGCCCTTGAGCTGTGACCTGAGCTGGGATCTCACCGGGCCAAGGATCAGTGGCTAGGGGACAGAGGACAGAGCAGAGGCAAACCCCAGGGACACGAGTGAAGCCTTACAGTGGCTCTCGGGGCAGCGGCCAAGGTGCATGCCGGGGCTGAGGGCCAGGCTCCCCAGCTAGGACAAGGACAGGCAACAGCTGCTTTTCCCGGGGGGCTTGAAAACTACCGCTTGCTGCCAGGGTTCTTCAACCTTCCAGAGAGCCTGGTCCTCTGGGGAAAGGACCTTTTTCAAGGCTCTCTCCTTCAATGATAGGATCAAAGATGCAGGCGGGCCGACTGCAAGGGTCCCTGACTCCTCAGGGACACACGCAGGGTCGGCCTTGCACAGTCTGACCGGCCCCGTGCCGCAAACCCGTACACCCCGTGATGCCAACAAGAAGGACCTCCCCCCCACCCGCCCAGGTGCGGATGGCCAGCCAGAGCCTGCACCCGGCGGGGACTGTCATGAAACCACATCATTACATAAGCCAAACTCGGCCCAGGACCTCTGCTCCAGGTGGCCCAGGCCAGGGACCTGGCACATGACCCTCCGAACCTACCCAAGGCCCCAGGCAAAATGAGGCTCTGCCAATTGTCTCTGGATGCTGCAGGGCCAGATGCCAACGTGCCCACCAACTGGTTGAGGCCAGGGACAAGGAGGCCTATGGGGAGGCCACTCTGTGGACTGTGTCAGCGCACACCCAGGCGGCATGCGGGTGGGGGAGTGATTCTCACCGGTCAGCCCCTCCCCTGCACTGCGGTCCCCAGGCCCCTGCAGAGATGCCACTGTGTGCTGCACCAGGCAGTTGGGGGAGGGGCATGGGGAGACATGCACACACCTGGCAGCTCCCCTGCCTTTACAGAGCTGAAACGCCGCCCCTCTCCGCCCCCCGCCCCCGATTCCCACTCTCGGGAAAAGTGACAAAAGTGACGTGCTGTCTGGGGCCTGGACGCTAACCACCGAGGGTGACACCTATTATACAGGACCGTGATACGACCAGGGGTCCTGGACTGGCGTTGGGGCTCCCCCCGCATTCCCCACCTGCTCTTGAGGCAAACCGGGATTGGTATTGTATTCGAAAAGGCAAAGCCATTTTATTAGAAGATTGGGAGAATGACAAACTTTTAGCAACATTGTGTAAACACAGGTGAACTGCAGTTTGATTTCAGTAGTTTATTTTGGAGACAAGCAGTGCAAGAGGCCGGTCAGGCTTTCCTGCTTCCCCGGGGCTCGGGGTCCGCCGAGGAAGGTGACGCACAGACATTAGAGTAGGGGTTCCACACTCGGGTCGTGTAAACGCGGCCAGTCAGCGGGCTCTCAGTGTCCAGGTCGGCCAGGCGGTTCTGACGGCACCCACCCCTCCCCCAAGGCCTGAATGCAGCAACCCTGCCCCCGCGGAGCCCCGCCCCAACGCTCCTCCGGGTGCCAGGCTCTGCAGCCTCTGCGGGCCATCCTCCCCAGACCACAAAGCACAGCCCGGGGCCTTTCCCTCTTTCTAGGAGTCCACCAGTATCTAAGACACCAGGGCACACTCGGGGGCCCTAGACACTGCCTCCAGCGCTCACACTGTCCTAGGACAGCAGGGCCCCTGGACCATGGTTCTGACAGCCGGCGGCGTTCTGTCTGCTGCCACCAGAGGCTGGGGTGACTCTAAGTGGGGAGGGGCACTGTGTTTTCTCACCCCGGGGGCTGCTGCTCCTTCACCCCTGGCTGGCTCAGTGCTTGGGGCTTGCAGTGAGTACGGGAAGGGACATCAGGCCCACTGGGCAAGGGTGGGACAGGCAGGCGTGAGCAGGACTGACAAGAACGGTGGCCGCCTCCTGCCAGGGAAGCGGACCCCAGTCACCTTGATGCCAAGGGGAGGCTCACCCCAGCTGGCTTCTTGGGAAAGCAGGCTGCGTCGCAGGGGCGAGGGCGTCAGGCCCACCTTCAGAGCTCTGGTCTCGACCGAGGATGCGAAGACCTGGCGACTCGCAGAACGACTTACCCACGGTCATGGCACAAACCCTTGGCACAGGCAGGATCAGCCCCCGCTGGGTGCTGACGAGCCGTGGTGCTTGGTCAGGGGAGGAGGCCCTCTCCCAGGGCTGAGTGGGACGCGTGGCAAGGGGCCGCGTGGACGCCAGGGAGCTGGGCTGACGTGGAGAGAGACAGCGAACCCAGGGCCTTGGCCTCCCTGGGAAGTTCCTTCCCCTGCCCTTCTCAGGAGGCACCAGGCGGCAGCAGCCCAGATCGCCTGCATGGGACCCCCCAAGGAAAGGGAGGGCAACTGCACACCCGGTGGGACCTCAGGCCCCACTCCTCCCAAGGCTGGGGAGGAGGCCAGCAGAAGGGGCACCCAGGCAGGGGCGGCCAGGGGGTGGGCCTGGGAGAGAAGACAAAACGGGAACCGTCCATTTGCTCTGTTCAGCGCCAGTAGCCTAACCAGGGGCGACCCCCTCCAGGGTCCCCTGGGCCTGGTCCGCAGCAGCCATCAAGACCAAGACATGGATGTGCACACACACTCACACACACACTGCAACCACACACACACACACCTCCTCACACTCAGACCTAGTGTTGAAAACACAGCGTGTGTAAACTCAGTGAGAGATCTGCACAGCAAGAATGAGGCAGGAGGTCCCTTTTCTCCGAGGCTGGACCACTGACTGGGGTTCTCTTCCATCGTCCCCCCAATTCCTCATTCAGATAACGACATCAGAAAATCAGGTTAAAAATTAAAGAAAAAAAAATCAGACCGTTGGGAATTCTTAGTCAGATATCACCACTGGGCACTGCTTGCCCAGTGGCTATGCTGTGGCCCACGCCGCCCTCTGGGTCCCGGGCTCCGCGGCTACTGGGAGGAGGCCTTGGTGGCCAGGGAGGCCACGCAGTGCTGCTGGAAGCTGGGCGACACGGCGGAGGTGCAGCCGAGTCTCTGGTGCGGCAGCTTGGCGGCGCCGCCCGCATCGGCCCCCGCCGTCCAGGGTGGGTCCTGGCCCGCCATGCTGCTGCAGCAGCCAGGGCCGGCGCTGCACGTCCGCTCGCCCGCCAGGCTGTCCTCCTGCTCCGCCAGGAGCCTGCTGTGCCTCAGTGGGGCCGCGTCCCCCATGGCTGCGGTGGCCGCGCTTTGGCCCTGCAGGACGGTGGCGATGTGGTTCAGGAGGTCCGTGAAGAACTCGCTCACGCCCTCGTAGCCTGGGGGTGGGAGAGACAGACAGCGCTCAGCCAGGGGGAATGGGGGACAGGCTGCAGGTGCAGAGGGAGAGAGGGCGCAGCAGGTGGGGGGGCAGCGATCGCAATTGCACAGCCTGACGCAGAGTCAGGCGTGTGCGGCCCGGAAGGGCTGGTCCTGAATCCGCTGCCCCAGAGCGTGAGACTCGGCGGAACTGGAGCCGATGAGGGAACGTCCTCCCGGGCACAGCTTCAGGGGCTCGTTAACCACGTGGCCCAGTTGGAGGTGGCAGACCAGAGGCCCACTCCCGCCGCGTTCTGAGCCGTAAATACCCCTTTCCGCCACGTGGCCCGGCCTCAGCTTCCTCGCCTGTCGGCTGCCAACTCCCGGGGAGGCTCCGGTGGACACAGCTGAGGGGCTGGGCGGTGCCTGGTCCATGGCTGCTGCTCTCAGAATGGAGTCCTCACCCCCCAAATGTCTGCGGGCTCCTGCATGCACTGTGTGCTCTGAGCATCCAGGCCCGGGGCGAAGACGGAGCACCCCAACTGACACCTAACAGAGTGGGGCCCTGGTCTCCTGAACAGAAACTGCTGGGGCCTGCCGTCCCCACGCAGATGCGAATGCACATGTCAGCACATGAGTCCTTGGGAGCCACCCCGCCCTCCAGCAGAGTGAGAATCTGGGGCGAGGATTTTGCTGACTTCCGAAAACTGCCTTGCAAGACATACGACACAGGGTGGGGGCCCCCACCTTCCTAAGCCCATCTGGCAGGATGAGGAGGACGGTGAGGACCTGCCAGGCTGGTGTTTGTCCAGGCTCAAAGTGCCGCCCAGGGCCCAGGGCTGCCCTGCTTTGCAGAGGAGGACACAGCGCCCCTAAGTGGCAGCGCCAGGATCTGAGCCAGGCCCGTGGTTGCCCTGTGCCTTGAGCACCACATGGTGCTGGGCACCCACCCCAGGCCTGGGCTTCTTTCTGCCCTGGGGCTCGAGGAGAAGGGCAGGGCGGACCCAGGCCCCTTGGGAGCCACCAGCAGGCGCACTGCTGGGTCTCCAGGGAAGGGACACAAGCAGGGGAGGTGAGCTGGAGCCATGTCGGGGCAACACCAGGCAACCGTTCCCTCGGCAACCGCTCTGCTGTCCCCAGATGAGGCCCTGAAGCCCAGGGTGGGGTCTGTGCACTCCCTGGCGGGGGATGGAGGCCTGAGGGTGGACAGGAGGCCGGAGGAGGCCCCACAGGTCTCGGGAACCTGGCCCAAAGCTGTGCAGGCCGCTCTGGGTGGGCCCACAGCTCTGCAGTGGAGAGGCAAACCAGCACCGGGGGATCTCAGCTCAGGGCCGGGCTGCGCAAACGCCCTCTCCTGTCTGCCAGGTGGGAACGCTGCTCCCACTGCACAGGCGTGAACGTGGGGGACGCCCCCCCCTCCCAGGAGCTGAGGGGCAGGAAGCCTTGTGGTCAGGAGTGCGGAGGGACTCTGCGGGCTGACTTGGTTGTCAGGTAACTTTGGACAAGTCACTCAGCCCCCCACCTCCATGTCCCTATCGGTAAACAAGGCGCTGTGTCAAAGCTCTCAGGGCAGGCCTGGAGAGGCGAGCCCTGACAGGCACTGAGAGGCCTCAAGGCCCAGCCTGTGTCCCCACCCGCCTCCAGCAGGGCGTGCCCTCCAGCCACGGGGAGCACGCTCTGGGGCTCAGTGCCCCACATGAACCTGCGAGGCTTGTACTCCTTCCAGCACTCTAAGTCTCCGCGGGCCGATGGCATCAGCTGAGACATGGCCCACAGGGCCAGTGCCGACGTGCAGGGCCAGGGCCGACGTGCAGGGCCAGGACAGGAGGCTGAGAGAACGCGTACTTGTGCAGGCCTGCTATGCGCACTCCCTGGCTGGGTGTACACACCTGACCTTGCTCCTCCCCACACCCTGCAGCCCCATCAGCAGGTGGGGCTGGGGCTCCCTGGGGGCTGCACTTACCCCCAGGCCCCACGGCCCACGAGGCCTGGAGGCTGCCCCGTCACCTGCTGCGGACACCAACCCCTGCCGCTCACCTGGGAAGGCGTTGATGTCGATGACAGCATGCTGACCCGTCTGGTTATTGATGATGATGTCGATCCCGAACAGCGACACGCCCAGTGCCTGCCGCAGGGCGCGGGAGAGCTCCCGGATGACCTCGTCGCTCGGCCGCTCGAACACGCCCTCGATCTTGTCCAGCTGCCGGCACAGCACATGCAGGGGTCAGGCCCGGGATGGGAGGCCACGCCACCGCGTGCAGACCTCACCGAGGAGGCAGGATAGGCCCCCTGGCAGCGCCAGCATGGCCACTTCTGAGGTCCTGCCGACTGGGCAGGCCCTAGGTGTCTGGTGCCCGTGACCTGTCTGGTCCTTGTAACGACCGAGGAGGGAGTGTCCTCACCACCATTTACATGCAGGGAAGCTGACGCTCAGGAAGGGTCAGGGCCACACAGCGCGGGCGTCCAGGGCTGGCTTTCTGCCCAGGTTTGTGAGCCTCTAAAACCCAACCGTCTCAGCGGGGGTAAGGGGGCAGTCTGCTGTGGACCCAGGAAGCCTTTAGGGGGCGGAGAGCATGAACGGGACCTCCGCAGTGGGGAGGATTTGGGAGAAAGAGTGAGGCATGCTGGGAGCAGAGGCGCAGAGGCCAGAACCCGTGGGGGAGCTCTGAGTGGCCGGGAGTCAGGGCAGAGGTGGGGCGCGGGGGAACTTGTTGGCATCTCTGCAGCGCCCTGCCATGGCCGGCTCCTCAGACAGGACGGTGCAGGGCTCTGTGCCCACGCAGTCCTGGGCAGGACAGTATAGGGCTCCTGGGCAGGGCTCGCCGATCTCCCCTTCACAATAGCCACTCATTGCGGTGTTTCCACACTAACTTGCATCCCGTGTGAATGGAATTCCCCAAAGGGGCTACTCCGATGCTCCCACCAGACACCTGGGTCCAAGTTCACTTCCAGCAAAGCTTCCATGGGGCCGGTGGGCTGTCCCCTGTCCCAGCACCACCGCTGCTCCCTTTCTGCCCCAGTCACAGCTGGCCGGGGGCAGGTACAGGCATCTTCCTGGGCTCAGTGTGCCCCCCAGCCAGAGCCTCTGAGCAGGTGCAAGGCCGGGGCCTGGGTCCGAGCCCGACAGGGACTTCCTGTGCTGCGGTCTTAGGGAAGGGCTGGGCCGCTCGGGCCTCCTCTGCTCATCTGCCCAACAGGCCCAATGCAGCTTCCACTCCAGACCATCAGGAGCAACCCTGAGGTCCCTGATGTGGTGGGACAGTGCATGCCTGGCTGACAGGAGGTGCTGCACCCGAACTCTGCAGCAGGGACAGCCCCGTGTCGCCTCCCGGTTGGCCAGAACAGGGCTCACGGGGGCTGCTCGAGGAACGCTGGCCTCTGAAGGACTGTGGGCTCAGGGGCCAAAGGGGAAGGAGGGGGGCTGACCTCTCAGGAACGAAAGTGAAGCTGGGTCAACCATGAACACAGAGTTACCAGCACATGGTGCAGCAGCCCCACTCCCCGGCGCGCGCCAAAAAGGACGGAAGGCCGGTGCTCGTGTGCCGGTGCTCACAGCAGCGTTCTGCACAGAGCCAAAGGGTGGGAACTAACGGAATGTCCGTCAACAGAGGGACAGAGGAGCAACGGCGTCACCCACACAGTGGAGTGTCACACGGTGCCGCGGTGTGGATGAGCCATGAAAACGTGAGGCTGAGTGCAAAGGCCAGAGGCCACAGCGCACACGTAGGATGCTTCCCTCAACGTGAAAGGTCCAGAGGAGGTGAATCCACAGCCAAAAAGCAGGCTGGTGGTTGCCAGGGACTGGGAGGGGCACGGGGAGGGACTGCTAAATGGGGACAGGGCTCCTATCCAAGTGGTCAAAATGTTTGGGAACTAGACAGAGGGAGTGACTGCACACCCTGGTCAATGTACCTAATGCCACTGACTTGTCCGCTTTAGAAAAAGTGAGGCTGGCCCTGGCTGGTGTGGCTCAGTGGGTTGGGTGTCATCCCGCAAACAGAAAGGTCACCAGTTCAAATCCCAGCCAGGGCACACGCCTGGGTTTTGAGCCAGGTCCCCCACTGGGGACATGTGAGAAGCAACTGATTGATGTTTCTCTCCCACATCATGTTTCTCCCTCTCTTTCTCCCTCCCTTCCCCTCTCTCTAAAAATAAATAAATAAAATCTTCAAACAAAAAAAAGGAGGGGAGGCTGGGTCAGGAGGGCTGGGGACAGAGCCCTGGGCACCAAGGACAAATGGTCCTTATCCCAGCACAGGACGCTGCGGTGGCAAACAGGGAACTGCCAAACTCGTGCCAAGCAGCGACCCCACACTTGGCAGCAGCTGTGCTTCAGTGTGACCCCCTCCCTGTGCTGGCTCTGCACAAAGGCGGGAAGGACCCTTTGTGCCCTGACCCTGCTGTCTCAGCATGCTACGGGGGAAATACTCTCTGAGGGGCTGAGACAGGTCCCCATCACTTAGCACTTGCCCACCTTCCGGTCACTCTCACTAGTGAGGAGTTAGAGGCTCAGCCCATGCGGCGGCTCAGCCACTGGTCCTGCCCGCTGTGGGCTCTGAGCCGTTAGGGACCCTCCTGGGTCTCATTTCCCACCCCGGTGAGCAGGGTGACACAGACACCTACACACTGTGGGACCGTGGGACCGTGGTCAGGGTCCAGGAGGCTGGTGTCTGAGGCTCACAGCCCAGGCCCGGCAGCAACGGGGCTCCGGCTGCGGCATCAGTACCAAGTCTCGTGACACACTGTTTATAAAAGCACTTTCTCAGCTTGGCTACGGAATCTCAGAAATCCTTGGGAAGCCCTTCCATTATCTGAAATCAAATCCACCTAGGGCAAGACAAAGGCATGGAAATCCTGCCCATGGCAGAATCAGCACATTCTAGAAAACAGGGCCGCGATGGCGGAAGTGAGCAGCGTCTGGTGGCTTGCCCATCCCGTCTATGCCGCACACCTGGCATTGTGCCAGGAGCTCCCTGAGCCCACAGACACCCTGCGTGGCAGGACGGAGACACCGAGGCTTGGAGAGGAGACACGCCGGGGCGTGGTGGAGCTGGGGTCACACCCACACTCTTAGCCAACACCCTACACTGGTTTTGGGGACCTGCAAGCTGGGTGTGGGAGCTGGGTCTCCCCTTGGGGTACCCAGCTGTGGATGGGAGGGGCTGCCAGGCTAGGGGCAGGAGACCGAGAAGGGATGGAGGGTCCCCCGACCCCAGGGGCAGGAGGATAAGGGGCATGTTAGGAATGGAGCCCTCTGTGCCCAGCCAGCCTGCAGGGGTGCAGGAGAAGCTTATGTCCTAAATGGAAAGGGGACAGCCAGCTGCATTTCCCTTTTCAGTCCTGCGGGTTCCCGAGCAGCAGCCGGGAGCTGGGGCAGGAGGCGACAGCAGCAGACAGCCCTGGAATACCTCCAGGCTGACTCTCCCGTTTCACAGATAAAGAAACAGGCTAAGTGGGAGACAGGTGACTATCCAAAAAGGTCATTTTGGGTGGGTCACTCTGCTTGTGGCCCTCACCGGGACCCTCGGGCCCCAGCAGCCACTGGTCTTATACGCGGCATAAGGGATCGTCAGGGACAGCCTCTTGCGAGGTCTGCAGAATGCTGACTGCCCTCTGCCCTCTGCCCTGGCAGAGAGACATCGGACAGCCTCGCAGGGAAGAGCCCCATGGTACTGGCCTCGCCTAAAGTGTCTGAAGCTTAGGAGACCAGAAAACCCGTAAAAAAACAAAACAAAAACACCTCTTTCTTGCACGGACTACTTATGTCTTGTAATGTGTACAACCGGGCACTGAGGGCACCGTGCTGTGTGATGCCTGCTTGTCCCCAGGCTTCCCTGACTGGGAAACTCGCTCCTCTCAGAAACGCCTGCCACCACTTCAAAGGACGCTCATGCTCCCCCAGGTCCCTGCCCACACCTGCGCTCTGTCAAATCCTCAGCCGCAGCTGGCTCCTCAAAGGAACCAGAAGCACATGAGAAAGGGGCTGCTGGCCTGTGCCGGGCCAGAGGCGTACAGTGAGCTCAGGCCCTGCCATGGACCGGGAGGGCACAGGGCCCAAGGCGTGGTCTGCGCTGGACCTCGTTGGCGGGCCAGCCCAGGACAGCGAAGGGGACACAGGCAGATCCTCCGAGAACAGCCAGGACAGCTGGGACTCGAGGAGCAGGAGACGCGGCAGAGGCCCCGGTTCGGAGGAAGTGGCAGTGGAGGCTTCTGGCTTGGAGGGGCAGCGGAGGGTGGCCCTGTGGCAACTTTTCAATGCCTGCTTCACAGCCTCCTAAACTCCTGGAAGGCCCACCTTTGGAATCGGACCGATCTTGGTCCAGTCCAGCGCTGCCCTTGGTCAATGGCCCTGTGAGCTTGGAGAAGCCGCTCAGCTTGCTGGGCTCAGCCTCGACCCTCAGGAAAGCGGAGTCGCCAGGCCCACCCACCCCTTCGAGGCAGGTTCAGGGCCTGGCCACGATGACACAGGGCATCCACGAGGGAGCTGGACACACAGCAACATCCTCTGACCAGAAGTCCCGAGCTCACTGCCCACCCACGAACCAGCCCAGCACCCACACCCACGGAGTAGCAGCGGGCTCCTCACATTTACAGAATTCCCGTGGACAAAGAGAAGGAGATGGCAGTGCCTCCCGCCCCTTTTATCAAACGCCTCCTGACTGGGGGGATTCCCCCACGCAGGGAGAAGAGCGAGAAAAGCTTCCACCTGCAGTAACCCAGTGGTGGGCAGGCATGGCACGAAAATCATCCGTACAAAGGCTGGATGCCAGCAAGAGGGGCCTTCGCAACCTCTTCGGGCCCCAACCGCCAGCTCCACTGGAGAGCTCCGCCCTGGGACCCACGGCCAAGAGCGTGCCCACAGCAGGCTCACAGCAGGCCGCCACAGCGGGAGGGGCATACCTCGGTCAGGACCGATGACGACTCCGGCTTGGACACGTTGTGGCTGTTGAAGAAGATGGACTCACGGTCTGAAAAGGCAAACACAGGGAGAAGCCAGTTAGTAGCTGGAAGGGATGGCAACTCCACTGCATGACACCAGGGGGCAGTACCACCCCAGCCACCAGTGACAAGTGGCCCAAGGGTGTCCACAGTCTGAGTGTCCAGTAGCAGCCATCTGGGGCTCCAGAGGGCTGGGCACCACCACACCGAGGAGGCACTACACCATGGACAGATGCACGCCTATTCGGGGCTCCTGTTTCAAATTTTCTTCCCGGATGTACTGGAAATGACTGGCTCATCAGAGCCCCCCAAGGCTACCACCGAACAGGGTCAGATCTGGTTTTCCCCAACACCTGAGACCCTGCCCAAAGTGTCGTGTGTCTTCCAAACACGGCGTTGGGAGGGGGACCAGGGCGTGTGGCTCTGTGAGCAGCAAATGCTGCTTCACCTGGCTTCCCCAGCCCCTGCCAGGGTCTGCCCGCGGAGCTCCTTTTCCAGGTGGCACCTGAGAAACAGCCAGGCTGCCGTCGGCATGGGAATGTTTCAGACACAAAGAGCTCTGCTGTTTCCCAGCTATTCAGGAGAAAACAGGAACTCAGAATGTGGATTTCCGCAGGAAACATCCAAGAAGGCACCCTGTTTGGCTTTGGAAGCTGGCACAGCCCCCCACCCCCCGCAATGCCTTCCTTGTCCCCCCGGGGCCACGCCCATCTCCACTGCACCCCCGTCCGTCAGTCCCACGGGGGCGCTGAGACAGGCAGGCTGACCCTGAGGACAACAGCCACGTGACGCCGGGTCATCCATTTGTCCTCAGAGAGGAAGGGAAGGCTGGCCGACCCCCTCGGAAGCGTGTTCTCAGCACCTGGAAGAGTGAGCGCACAAACGCAAGAACTGCACAACCAGGAGCCTCGTGCAGGTTCCGGGAAGCGGCTGCCTATCACCACCCTGTGAACCTCCAAGCCTGGCATGGGCCACAAGCCACCATCTGGCCCCTGTGCCCCAGGACGCCTGGCTTACCACGGGACCCAGGCCCTGCACGCAGGACGGAAGGCCGAGCAGCATTGCGTACCAGGGCCTGGGCCCAAGGAAGCCTTCTCTGGCTACCGCCGGCTCCCACAGGCTCTGGCACCATGGCGACGCGACAGTCATGCACAAGGAAGCAATCGAGGCAGAGGCCGAGCAGGCAGGCGCTAAGATGTACCTGGCGTCCTTCCCGCTAGCGAGGTACACAGGCCCCTGGCCGCCCCGGCGTGCCCGGCAGTCCTCCCGCCGCTCCGACCAGAACTGGTCCAGACCGGGGGCACGAGAGACGGTCCCGGGGAGGAGCCTGGGGAGAATAAACACCCTGCAGGACTCGTGCTGAGCAGCTCCCCAACCTCTGCTCCTAAGCCCTGACTGCCAAGAGGAGCAAGCCTTGGGGGTGGGAAGCCCCACGGGCCAGAGGCTGGAGCTGCTGGGGTGGGCTCTCCGCCTTCTGCAGGCACTGCCACCTCCTCACCCTGTACCCCAGCCTGGCCCAGCCCCACTGAGCTCAGGGCACCTCCCACCCACCCCATGGGTGCCTGAGGTCAGTGCGCAGGATGGCAGCGCAGGCCAAGGGGGAGGAGGGCCACCCAGAGCAGGTGGACACAAGCTCGGGAGGCGGGAAAGCCCGCCGGAGCCACTGGGTGCACCACGGGGGCTCGGCTGAGCCACGGGGCGGGGGGAGGAGAGGAGCGCTCGGAGGGCCATCTGGTGCCCGATGAGCTGGGCAGACCACGCCACTCGATAGCTCCTCATGAAGATCAATCCAAACTGTGGCCTGTTTCAAGGTGGACCCGTTCCTCTCCTGGCTGAGCCTGCCCAGGCCCTGGCCCGGGGGCTATTCATGCAGAGCAGGGGGAGCGGCCCTCAGCCCGGACCCTCCCCATGTGCGGCTAGAGCAGAAGCGGAGGGAGTGGGGATGCTGGAAGCTGCTCACAGAGGAGACTATGGGGAGCAGAGAGTGACCCTCGGTGCCAGTCCCTTGGGCAGCAAAAGGATACCCAGGCCCTCTAAAGATGGCCCTGCCAGGCCCTCACACGCTGCTGGCAGGACACCCCGGGCCCCGACCACTCTGTTCCTGAGACACAGAGCCCTGGTGAGGAGTCACCACCGTCTCCCTGCAGGGGAGGGAGGGCAAGAGAGGAACATGGGTTTTTGTCCCCAGTTTACAAAATAAGAGTGAATGACAAGATTAGTCTCCAAATACCCAGCAACTCAACAGTGCAGCCAGGAGCTACAGCCGCACTTTCTTCAGGTCCTTTTGCTTAATCTTCATGTCTCTCACTGCGGGAGGGGGGAGGGGTTTGTCACAGAGCTGCAGACGGTGGCCCAGGTCCTGTTACAGTTCCCATGTCCTTGTCACCTCTGTGGGGGTCCAGCCCTGACCGCCCTGTCCAAGGAGCTCCCCTCACCCAGTGGTGCCTCGGGACCCTCTCGTCTGGTGCCACAAAAGCCCTTTCATTATCTCTTCCTGGTGCGCAGTTTCTCCCACTAAACTGTAAGTACACGAGGACCAGACGTGTGGCTGACTGGTCCCCTGTTGGGTCCCTCGCCCGGGCTGGGTGCAGGGCAGGTTCAAGGAAATACGGCATTTATCAAACCTCAGAGGCTCTGGGTGAGAGACCAGCAAACTGCAGACTGCAGGCCACACCTGGCCTGCCACCTGTGTTTATAAATAAAGTTTTATTGGAACCCAGCCATGCCCATTCATTTACATAGTGTCTACAGTGCTTTCACAGTTCAGTGGCAGCATCAGATAACCACGATGGAGCTGGAAATATTCACGCTCTGGCCTTTTGCAGAAAAAAGCCTGCTGACCCCTCTATGTGCTGGGTGGTACTATTCTTTTACAGCTGCCTCCCCCCGCCCCCCACAAGGGAAAAAGGCCCAAGATGGCGACGGTCACCAGGGCGCTGTGTCCACAGAGTAAAGGGAACAAGAAGTAAGCCCACTGCATAGGAGGGGGAGCAGAGGAGGTGGAGAGAGGGCACGGTCTCCCCACGACTATGAACCGCAGGCAGAGAAGGGAGGTGTCCCTGGTGGCTGGCAACGTCCGATGTCACTGCCTGCGTGAGAGCCTGACTTCAGCTCCAGCCGACGCAGCCTGCAAGGTGCCACTGGCTGCGGACACACGGGACTCCAGGGACGTTGGGGCAGAAAAACCAAAGTGCACCTGAGACTCCCAAGAGCAGTGCAGCTATGGAGGGAAGGACCTGTCCCCTCTACCCCATGTCCTGGAGAATCCTGCTCAACTGCTCCCAGCGTCCAGCGTCACGGGGGGCCAGGGGCCACCACACTGGGCAAAGAGGACCAGAGACTGGGCGTGGGGGCTGGGAAGGGCCTGGAGCCCCAGGCCCCCACCAATCGGTCCAGCTCAAAGGGCTGCCATCAGGTTGCACTTCTCTTGTCTTCCCGAATGGGAAAGCGCACCTGGGAAAAGAGTGAAGCCGAGCCGGCTCCCTGGGCGACGCCCTGAAGGCAGCGGACACGGAATCAGCACGTGGAATCCGCTTTGGGGACGGAAGACGGACTCAGTGGAAGTTCCTCGGCTTGCCTCAGCACAAGAACCGTCTCTCCATCAGCTCGGTGGGTCTATCTACGCCTTCATTTGGCCCGGTCTGCATTTTATGGCGAACTGGCAACTTGGAAATGGCCACAGAAGGACACACAGACCTGGAGCCCTCGTCCTGAGACAGAGGACACAGAGCCCGCACCCCTGCAGGTCACTGGCCCCGCCCTTTGCAACCAGGAGGCCGAGGGGGACGCTTTTTGTGTGGAAAGGAAGGCGATTGTGGTAAATTTCTTTGAGACATGGAGTGATTTCATTTAAAAAAGAAAGGACACTACCTAAGGTGTAACTACTCTTAATCTAATACAACTTCCAAAGATTTAAAGCATGTATTTTTTAAAAATAAGAAAAATAATAAAGAGGACTTTGAAAAATCATCAGCCCCTGTGGCCCATGATTTACAAGAATGCCTCTTGCTCGTGTGCAGTCACACAGAAGAGGACACCCGCAGACATCTGTCAGCCACCCCCAGGCCAGGCCATCCGGGGGTGGGCTGGGACTGGGATGAGGCCGGGACTGCCCTGAGCCCTGGGGCCCAGGCCAGGCTGGGAGACGTTCCCCACGTGTCTGCTCCCGGCGCCTCCACGGGCTCAGGGGAAGAACAGCTGGGCTTCAATCAAGGGAGTGGCCTGAAGCCACGGGGCGCGGGTTGTGACAGGCAGTCCCGGCAGAGGGACTTTAGGAAGACCTGTGTGTCTGCTGGTGGGCGGGGGGCAGGGTGCACAGCTGGGGCGGTGGGCTCCCCTCACAGAGTCTGGGCACACCATGCTCGAGCCCACCGGGCCAGGGCCAGCAAACGCCTTCCAAGCGGCCTCTGGGAAAGCCGCACTCACTCCCCGGAGGCTGCCCCGTTCCAAAGGCTTCCGGAACCTGCCTTGGACGTGCCTTCAGAACCGCTGGGGCGTTCTTTTGAGCAGCCCCAGTACCAGCAAGCCCTCACCCTAGTGTCTGTTTTGGAAATAAATGGCCATGAGTCAGCCGGTATCAGGTGAGCAGCTGAAGAAAGGCTGAGCCCGTGGAGCCACCAGCCTCCCTGGAAGACCCCTCAGGTGCCCCAAATGGCGGCAGCATCCTGCAAACGCCACTGCTGTGTGACCTCCAAGGGGCGCTTGGGTCTCTCAACCTGCAGGACCCAAGTCGCTCCACCTTTAGATCATCGCTGCCCCCTCCAGAGACAGCGCGGCGGGGCAGGGGCTGGCGCCCAGGGCAGCCCGAGAAGGCGGGAGGGGTGGTTACCTGACATGCCCGCAGAGAAGTTCTTGAGTGAGGGCCTCTGGACCACCGTGTAGGACTCGCCGACCACAAACACTTTGTACAGGACGGCGTTGTGGTTGATGAAGTTCTGGACCACGCAGGGCGGCTGGACGGCGCTCAGGCCCTCCCGGTTGAACACGATGGCCATCTGGGGAGACAGGGCTCGGTCGGCACACCACCCACAGCCTCACACACAGCGGTGTGTCCCCTGCCACTGCCGTGGGGCATCTCTGCCCTGCGGCAGGAGAACTTGGGACACTTGCGGATCACTCCACTCAGGGGCTGGGGTGGGTGTGTGTGGAAATCCTGCACCATCAGGCCCGCCGTGGTGGGCTGGGCTGGCTGCCCTGCAGAACCCACAGGGAACAGGACCCCCGGTTGTGAGCCACTCAACCCTTATGATGTCCTTTGTGGGCCCTCCATGGAGGCCCAGGGGCAGGAGGCAGGAACGGAAGACTGGAACAGGGGCTGGGAGGCCTGGGGTCGGAGCCCCTCACTGAGTGCCCACCACACACCCGGATCTCCTCATTGCGTGAGCTGCCTGGCGTCATCCCCACAACGCCCCTCCGAGGCGGGCAGTGTTATTGTGCCCCGCAGTGACTGTCTCCTCAGCCTTCTGATGCGAGCTAGAGGCAGCAGGAGGGCTGGACATGGGTCACACCACAGCTCCCGCACTCACCGCACAGGTGCAGGGAGGGGCTTGCCCTATTTAGCTCCACTTCTGTCACCTGTCGGGTAGCACCAGCCACCATGGGACAGGCTCGGTGTTGGGCACTCTGGGCTTTGGCTCAGTGGTTTAAAAACAAGTGGGTGGACACTCCACTGAGGAGCACACCTGTGTGCCTGCCTTGGCTTGGAAACAAAGCACAGAACTGAACAGCCCTGTGCACACACCGGGCACGCACACAGAGCTGTCCTCCAGAGGCTGCACAGCATGCAGCCAGGGGGTCCCCCTTGCTGCACTCGGCACATCTGGCACCCCTGTTTGGGTGAGGAGCCTGCCCCACCCCTCATCCCCAGGCTCAGGCATGAGAGCATGCCACGAGAGGAGGCACCCCTCTTGTGCTAAGAACTGCCCAGGAGGCAGGGGGCCCACAGCGCCAAGGCCCCGGGAGTGTCCACACTCTAGGCTGTCTGCCTTGCGGGGGGCGGGGGGCCTCCACGATACAGCACACTGTGGGTTGGAGCCAGACTGAGAGGTAAACTAGCCTCCCCTGAGGGCACTGGCCCTGTGTCCCAGGGTCGTCCAACCCAGCACTGCGGCCCCTCTGGCAATGACTTAGCAGGTGCGGCGAGCACTTCCTGGGCTGGGCCTCACGGCAGCGCTCACAGCCGCTCCATCAGAACCGTGGTTGCAAGTGTGGGCCGGACTCTCAGAGAGCCGGCCGAGCACAGGGTGGGGCCGGGCCCGGGTCCACGTCAGGGGCAGCGTGCCTCCCACCCCGCAGGCTGCGCTGTGTGACTGGGCCGGTCCAAGCACACCGGGGCTGTGGGCGCCCTCCCATCGTGACACCCCCGACAGACAGAGGAGCTGCCTGGGTGAACAGGGCCAGGCGAAGGGCTGGCAGGCAGAGGCTGGTGCCTGCGAGGGCAGCGTGGGCTCTGGGGACAGTCTGGCTCCTCTGAGCCTTCCTGCTCCCTCCTGGGGCCTGGCACGGAGCCCAGGCAGGCCCAGACGGGGAAGGCTCCGCGGGGGCTCCCGACCTCCGGAGACAGCTGACCTTCGCAGCAGGCTGCAGTTGCCTGCCCCCACATTCCTTCCCATAAGCAGAGGTGCCCGTGGTCTCATGGCCTCCATCACGGCACATACCGCAGCATGCGGCCAAGGTCTGTTTACAGACCTATCCCCACACATGCATGCCAGGGGCAAAGGGCGCTGCTGCCAGGGTCACCCGTGGTCAGTCGTGAGGTCTGGGGAGCATCTCCGTGGTGCGCTCCCAGGACCAGGCTCTCCCAGAGGGTCTCTGCTCTGGAGCTCAAACGTCTACTACCCAGCCCGCCTGCCCCTGCGCCTAACAGGGAGGCCTCCAGCCTGGGCCCCGTGGGTGCCAGATGCAAGGGGGCGTGGAGGGCTGAAGGCTATAACCCAGGTGTGGCTCCCGAGGGCGGTGAGGGGCAGCGAAGACCCATCGGAGATCTCACTCTCCTGGCCCCCAAACGGCCCCGCACGTGTCGCCTGCACTGCAGCTCGCTGGTGCTGTCTACCTCGGGCACTGTCTCCCACACGGGGCCGGGGCTCACACCTTCAGCGCCCGGCCCCTGGCACCCGAGGTGGGGTCGGGAGTGGCCGCTGGGTGAATAAAGAATGGACAAGAGGGTGCAGGGAGGGCGCCCTTTCCTCCTCCAAGAGCAGGACGGGGAGTGGGACGCAGCCCCCAGCAGGGCCAGCATGGCCGTGTCAGGTCCTCGGATCCCCCACTCACCTCGTGCGAGTTGGTGCCATGGGCCACTCTGGTCTTGCAAACTGCGGTGGGTGGGGGAGAGAGAAGCAGAGAGGAATCAGCGAGGTCACTCATGCACAAAGCCCAACCTGGCAGGTACGTCGGGAAACTCAGACCTCAAGGGCACCCTCAGGGAGGGGCAGGGAGACACGCTGGCTGGACAGTGGCCGGCACCTGCACTCCTAGTGAGCTGGGCCGAAAGCACCTTCTGTCCACACCACTCGAGGACCCGTTTCCACAGGGTGTGTGTGGGGGCGCAGGCGGGGGGGGGGGGACCCAAGGCCAGGCCCTCCCTGGCAGAGAAGTTCTTTATCCACCCTTCAAAAGTTTAAAGCCGGGGGCCACAGACAGCCCCGCCGGGTCCACAGCCCGCCCACCCGCCCGCCCAGTGGGGCCCGGGCGGCACACACTGAATGGGAAGGCCAGGCCGTTCTTCTCCAGGAGCCGCATGGTGTCGTCCCCGCACAGGCTCGTGAGCTCCATGAAGGGCGGCGAGCAGATCCTGTCGTCTGCGGACAGAGGAGACGCCGAGTCAGCACGCCTGCCCACCAGCCACCCAGGGCCGCTTCCTGGGATAGACCCACCCTTCGGGGGCTGCCCTCAACGCCCCTGCTCTCCCGATCTGACACCCCAAACTCCAGTCATGTATGAACACACACACACACACACACACACACACAGCATATTTTAAAATCACATTGTCTGCCCTGGCTGGTGTGGCTCAGTGTATTGAGTGCTGGTCTATAAGCCAAAGGGTCGTGGGTTCAATTCCCAGTCAGGGCACATGCCTGAGTTGTGGGCCAGTAGGGGGCGTGCGAGAGACATGTTTCTCTCCCTCTCTTTCTTCTTCTCCTCTAAAAATAAAATCTTTAAAAAAAGTACACCATCTAATAACATTTCTATAATTATAAAACAAATATGTAACTGCACAACCAGAGATCAAAGAAAAGTAAGAACCACACACATTCCCACCACCTCCTTCGCCTTAATTGAGGCGCATGCACGTCAATACACAGAGCTTTACAACTGAACACTGTTTCATAACCTGAGTGTTCGCTCAATAAACGAAGAACATTTCTCTGGCTCGTTAAGGACTTTTCCCGGCCACATGCTGTATCGGCTTAGCAGCAGTCATAGGACCGAGCCTGCACACTGAGCCCTCGGCGCTGACCAGCACTGTGCTGAGGCTTTGCTTGCATCCCGTCTGAAGTCTGCGCAACCACCCAGGAGGAGGAAAGCGAGGCCAGGAGATTACAGGGCGCACCGGGGGTGGCTGCACAGCCACGCCTTCCCTCGGCAAGGCCAGTGGGGCTGCCGACCCATCTGATCAGCAAACGCCTGCTCAGTCTCACTTCCTAACTCCAAGCACTCCCACCGCCCTTCTCCAGCCCCCGCCCAGCGCTGCCTCCTTCCTTGCCTTCCTCCTCGCCTGGGACTCCTGGGCTCTCCTGAGCTGCATGCCCACCCAGTGGATTCTAGGCATGTGGTTTTTGGAAAAGCTCTGGGAGCTGAGCCTGCCCTGTTCACCAGACACCTCCGGCCGGTGCCAGGCCCTGAGTGAGGGCAAATTCGTGGCATAACAAGTGCATTCCAACTGTGCCTACTGAGTGTTAAATTACATTACTGGTTTGTTATTACTGCTTCTTGTCTGGTGCCCTTCCCTGATCAGACCACCAGCTCCTCAGGAGGTGGGACCACCCTGTACTTCTGGGCACAGGGTCCGAGAAAGCTGAGCATTAGTGGGGTGGGGGCACCCACCACACAAACTTGGAAACTGAACCAAAGTAAACAAGCAAAACGGCTCGTCTCCCACAGCCACTCAGCCGGCTGGGTCAGTGCATTAGCCCAACCTGAGGTCCAGCCTCACATGCCTCACAAAGACGGAGGCCAAAAACCACACAGCGTACATTAAAGGTGTTTTAATGTCCCTCCTTGTCCCCTCACCCCAAAAAGTCCAAACTCCAAATAGGCAACAGTGTGCGCCGGTTTCGGAGTTGCAGAGCTTCTGAGGGACCCCAGGAGGGTGGCCTGGAGCCAGAGCTGGCCAAGCCCTCCCTGGCAGACGGTGCCGCGGGCCCTCCACAGAGCACTCGCCGCGCTGTGACAGTGTGCCCTCGCCGAAACAGAGGCCCAAGAGGCAGTCTCTGCCCAAGGTCGCATGAAGGTCAGCGACAGAGCCAGGATGAAGGGCCAGGCTCCTGTGGCAGGCCAGGAAAAGGGAAGTCAGGGAAGCCAGGGCAGGGATAGACCCTGGCTCTTGGCTGGAGGCCATTATCTAAACAGGCCCATGTCTGCACCCCCAGCCTGGATTCGAGCCGGGGTGCGGGCTCTGGGGAGGGGCCAGCAGACCTTCCACAACTGCAGAGGGAGGGAGCAGGCATGTGAAGGCTCAGCACTGCAGACACATACCCTGCGGTCCAGCCCCAACGGACAGACGTGACTCAGGCTCGAACAGGCGAGGGTGCTGCAGGGCAGGCTGAGGACAGGCGCTCACCTGGCCTGGCAGCGTCCCGCCCTGCCCCGTCCTCTGGGGGAGGGGGGGACACGACCCAGAGATTGCTGGGAGCCCACAGGCGGCCTCCTGTGAGAGTTCCCGGGCTCCCCGCCACCAGACTTCTCAGGGCAGGTGACTCAGCCTGGCTTTTAGGTTTGCCTTGCAATGACCTCTTCAGCTTCTCCCACCCCAGCCCATCAAAGCGTCCACACAATGTCACTGCTAATGGTCCATACCTCGATGAACCGCACCTGCACTTGCCACGGGCCAGATGCTGTTCCACACAGTCTACGAAGCGCCGCGTGTCCTCACAAGAACCCCAGGAGGAAGCAGTCGCCCCACTTCAGAGAGGAGCACAGAGGGGCACAGACAGGCGGCCTCCCTTCCACAGTGCGTGGTGCAGCAGCACGGCTCACACTGGGACAGTCGGCTCCCGAGTCTGTGCCATTGACCCCGGCCTCCCGAGCAGAAAAAGTACCCTCTGCACATGAACAGAAGGGAAGAAACCCCCGCGATCCTATCAATAGATGCAGAAAAAGCACTTGACAAAGTCTAACACCCCCTCGTGATGCAAACATTCAACAAACTGTGAATTGAAGGAAACATCCTCAATCTGATCGAAGGGTAGTGACAAAAACCCACAGAAACATCCCCTTGTGGTGAAAGACTGGACTCTCTGCCCAAGAACAGGAGCGAGACAAGAACGTCTGCTCCCAGTGTATTCGACACTGCACTGGAGGCGTCAGCCAGGGCAAGTAGGCAAGAAAAGGGAATGAGAAGCACCCAAGCTGGAAAGGAAGGAGCGAAACTACCTCTGTTTGCAGATAACATGATCCTGTATAACTAAAATCCCAGGAAATCTACACGCAAAACCCCCAAAATGACTAGAATTAATGAATGAGTTCAGCAAGACTGCAGGGTACGAGATCAATATTCAAAGAAGCCATTGCATTTCTATAACCTAGCAATGAACAATCCAAATGTGAAATTAAGAAAATAACTATTCTTCAGTTTGCACGAAAAGATGCCGAGAAATAAATTTAACAAAGATTTAAACATTGAGACCAACAAACTGTTGAAAGAAATTGAAGAAGATCTCAACAAAACGACAAGGTGAGCTATGTTCATGGATAGAAAATGTAAGATTATTAAGCTGGCAAAACGCCCACAATGCCAACCGCATCAAAATCCCAGCTTTCTTGGTGTAGGAATTGGCAAGGTGATCCTAAAATTCATGTGAAAATGCAGTGGACCCAGGCAGCCAAAATAACCTTGAAAAAGAAGAGCAAAGTTGGAGGACTCACACGTGCCGATTCCAAGGCTTACTACAAAGCCGCGGCTGCCCAGAGGGCGTGGCAGCGGCGTAAGGACAGACGAGCAGTTCCACGGCACCGCGTGGGAGCCCAACACTAGACCACACAGCTACCGTCAGCGGCTTCTCACGGGGCGCCAAGGCGAAGGGACAAACAGTCAACAAACGGCGCTGGGACGAGCGGACACCCACGTGTAAAAACATAATAATCGTAATAAATAGGAGTGGGGCTCCTCCTCACACCCGACACATAAACCGATCCACACGGATCAGGCTCTGAGGGCCAGATCTGAGACCGGACGCTCTCCGAGAAAACACCGGTGCAAATCTTCATGGCCGTGGGACAGGCGATGGTTCTTACACACTAAGAGCACAAGGACCAAAGTAAAAATAGATAAATTTGACACTCTCAAAATTAAAAACTTCTGTGCTTCAAAGGACACTATCAAGAAAGTGGAAAGAGAACCCGCGGAATGGGGGAAATGTTTGCAAATCACTTATCTGTTCCGTGTCCAAAATACATAAAGAACTATTAATAAACCAGTCATGAAAAGACAACCCAAATTGAAAATGGGCAAAGGACTTAAATAGTTCTCAAAATAAGACCTATGAAAGGCCAAGAAAAACACACGAGAAGATGCTCAGAACCACCCGCCATCCGGGAGACGCACATTCAAACCTCGGTGAGATGCTGCTTTACGCCCGCCGGGACGGCGTTCGTCAGAAAGACACATGACCAGTGACAAGTGCCGACATTGCCGGTGGGGACGGCCAGCGGGGCAGCTGCTCGGGGACCAGTCTGGCAGCTCCTCAGCCAAACACGGTTACAACATGACCCACTCTTTCCACTTCTAGACATGTCAGCAATAGCACGGGAACACGTGTCCACATGGAAGCCTGTCCAGGAGTGTTCATGTAGCCGTGATTGACAACAGCCAAACAGCAGCAACAGCCCGGATGCCCATCAGCCGGTGAGCGGATGAACACGACGCGGGGTGTGCGCACAAGGGGGTGTCATTCGGACACAAAGGGAAGGAAGCACTGACACCTGCGACAGCACGGACGAACCTTGAAAACATGATGCTACGTGAAGGGAGCCCGTCACAAAATCACGTGCTGTGTGACTTCAATTACCTGAAGCATCCAGAATAGGCAAATCCATAGGGACGTAACACAGCTTGCGGGCGGCCAGGGTCTGGGGGAATGGGGGGACTGGGGAGTGACTGCTGATGGGTGACTTTCTTTTTGGAGTGATGAAAATGTTCGCAATGAGATAGTACTGATGGCTGTACCATTTTGCGAATATATTCGAAATTAATGAATCGTATGCATACTTTTAAATGGTGGATTTTATGGTAAGTGAATTATATCAATAAAAAAAGAAAGGAAAAAGAAAAACACTCCATGGGACACTGGGCTGAGCAAATGCTTCATACGAAGTGTCCCCTTAAATCCACCAGCAAATCCGCAGAATCCCGCCAGATCCAGGGTGAAGTCAGAGAAGGGCAGGGGAATGCTCCCCGGGAAGTGCCGGGGGTCCAGATGAAATGCAGAGGTAAGACGCAGCCGATGAATGGGCCACGTCCAGCACCAGGTCGGAAACTTTAGGTTCTGATCTATGAGGTGGCAACCTCGGCGGTGCAGGATCCAGCAGAGGTGGCAAAGGGCCAAGTGCGCCACGGACAAGGGGCACACGCACGCTGTCACGGTCTTCTTCTGTCATCCTAAACGTGGGCCTTGCTGACCACCCCCGAGGAGCAGGCGCCACGGGCTGTGGACCCCACTGCTGCTGCAGGGGTGGGGCTGAGACTGAGACCACCACCCACTCACACTGCCGGGTAGGGCCCGCAGTCCAAGCTCAGTGGCCCAGCTTTGGGTGAAGGCAGTCCCGAGCTCACGGGCAGGGACCCGTGACCCTCACTCGGCCAGCCCCCTCTCCAGCAAACCACGATGGGTTCACTGCTTGAGCCACCTTCCGGTGACTTGCAGCCCAAACCATCTGACATGCTCGTGAGACCACCATCCGTTAGAAATGACGACTGCTCTGACTGTGGTTTCAGCAACCACCCAAAGAAGACGTGTGTCGGACTCAACGAGAGCCTGGGAGTTGGAGACAGGTCATAGTCATGACCAGGCACAGGCACCCCCGCCCGCGAGGCGCTCGCTGTCTGGTGCAGGGACCAGGCGACAAAGCAGACTGATTTCCTGACAGGTAAGAGGGACGGCCAGGCAGGGTCAGCAGCGAACACAAGGCGCAAGGGGTGCCGGGGGCAGTAGGGGCGCAACCAGGCAGCCCCTCGCTGAGCAAAGACGCGGGAGCACGAGGGACTGGGCCACGTGTCTGGGCTGGCGAGGGAACCAGGCCCCGCAGCGCCTTGGTGGCAGCAGACACGTCAGCCCGTCCCATGTGACAAACTGTGGCAGCAGAGGTTCCTCCAGTGCCACCACGGGAAACTCGCCGCATCACCAGCAGCCCCTGGCCCCAAACAGAGACAGAACAAAGGCTCCTTCCACAGGCTGCTCTGGGAGCCCGGGGGCCTATTTCTGGCTCCCCGAGGAAGGCTGCCGTTGCTTGTTTATTTACCGTCTTTATTTCTGGACGGGAGCTGGAAAGAGGCTTTTTTTGGTGAGATGGCGGGTCGTGTTCTGTTAAGAGCTGAAACAGCACCCCCTGGGAAACTGAACCGCCCCCGCCTCCCTTCTCTGGCCCTGTCATCAGACTGTAAACTTGGCGGCCCTTGGAGATGGGCCAGTCCCATCCACATCCACGAGTCCGGGAAAGAATAGTTCAAGGACACATGTGAGTTACTGGCAGGCCCCAGGTGAGAACTCAGGAGTCCCGAGTCACACATCACCGCCTTGTCTACTCCACCAGGTGACCACTCTCACTCGACTGGTGGGAGTGCTATGGGGCTAGCGAGAAGACAAATGGCCGATGGCAAACGGGTGGCCAAGTGGGCAGGTGGCAATGTGACGGTGCAGCCTGACTTTGAGCCCCGAGCCAGCTGCTCACCGGCTATAAGCTTTCGAAATGACCAAACTCTGCTGGGCCTTGCTCTCCTGTCTAAACTGGGAGTCCGGCCTCCCTAGGGGGCTGCTGGGAGGCCTGGTACCCAACAGGCACCCAGCAGTGGCAACTGCTATTGCTGGTACCACACTGGGCAGGACCACCTGGGGACACCCACAGGACAGCAGGCAGGTTCTGAGTCGGGGCCCTGGTCCACGTCCAGCTGCCAGCCTCCCCCTTGCTGGCAGGGCAGGCCCTCTGTGCGTGGCTGTGAGGGAATCCTTGGTGGGCATTAATGGAGTTGGGCCTGGGGACAGCTGTGACGAGGCTCTGCCTCAGGTCCCTTCTCTTGGACAGGCTGAGCTTCTTCACCCATATAGCACCTGGTGCAAACCAGACCAGGGAGGGGCGGTCCCTGAGGGCTGGAATCCTCTGAGGCTCCTGTGACGGGCAGGGCCGTAGAGGCGAGGATGACAGCCACAAGTCAGGGCTGTGCTGAGGGGTGAGGAGCTGGACAGCAGCCCAGGGCAGGGGCCCAGGCAGCCATGGGGGGCCACGTGGTCCTGGAGGCAAGGCGACACCAGCTCACCTGCAATGTGCCTCGGGGAGGACTGAATATGCTGTGGGCTGTCCGCCTCGCTAAGACGTCCCTTCCATGAGGGCATGGCCTTGTGGTTCTGGTCACCACTACAGGCCCAGTGCCTAGAACGCTAACCTGTTGAGTTTAGCAAAGGGGTGGGCAGTGCCCTAATGCACAAGGCCGGCTCCTGTGGCACGTGGGCCCCGTCAGAACAGATGCAGGGCCTGTGGCTGGCCTGCCACGGTGCCACCTAGCCTGCCGTCTGTCTGTCTGTCCGCTCCTGAGGCCTGCCCTGGCCGGGGTTTGTACCGTTTCAAGATGGCACAGCAGCCACTGCCACCACCCACCTGGCCCATCATGGCTCAGACCCTCCCGGCACAAGCAGCCTGTTCATCTTCCCCGCTGCCACTGCCACTGAACTTTGCTCTTTAACTGCTGTGACAGAACGCTGCCATCGGTATTTTCCCATGATTTTGCAGGTCCTGGTCACCCAGCCGGTGACCTTTCCCCCAGAGTCTGACACTTCCGTCCATGCCAGCCCCCGCCCCACAGGCAGGACTGCGACGACCACCCCTCGAGCTGTGTCTGGTGCTCGGGCCGAGTCACTCCCACAGACCGGGCTCCCGGAAGCGGGTTTCCGAGTCCGTGGAAACTGACATTTCTATGGTTCTTGCTGCGCTGTGTCCCGATGTGTCCCAAAGGGACCGCAGGACTTTGCTGGGCACCAGCCATGGAGGGTGCTCACCCAGCCCCCGCCGCCCTGGGGCAGTATCATGAGAGAAGATGACAGCTGACATGGCAGATGATCCCACCCAGCACATAAGGTCACTCTGCCGCCAGCAGACCTCCCGACTGAGCGAGCTGAGGCACGTAGTCCCATGACATAGTGCGCTAAGGCCTGGACTTGGGCCTGAGACCAGCATGCACTCCCAGCAGCTCCCAGGCCATCCTGGCAGCCTCTCGGGTCTTGGGCGCCTGACTAGTAGACCGGGGGTCATATTATGCCAGTCCCGTCCACTTGCTGGAGTTGCAGGAAGAATCAGGGACAAGAAAAAAGTGTTGCAGAATCTGCAAAATGCTAGATAAAGAAGCCAGCTCCTCCTGGGGGTGCAGGCAAGGGGTGCTTAGCCACCCCCAGCTCCTAGCAGGGGCAGAAGCGAAGGACAAGGGGCGCACCCCGGCCCAGCGCGGAAGTGGAGACAAGGGGAGCATCCCAGCCCCGGGCGTGCTGGAGGAGGACCAGGAGAGAGTGAGTGACTTGGATTTCTAGCCCACAGGTGGGGGCTTGCAACCCCCAGGAGAGCTGGGAACATGGGTGGCTGCAGCCCCAGCCCTAGCACTAGGAAGTGCATGCTCAGAAGGACAGCCTTCTCACTGCGTCCCAGACAGGCCAGGGAGGGCTCCGCAGAAGGAGGCAACATCCCAGTGGGCGTTGGTGGAGGTAGGAAATTTAATCCATTCTAACCCACAGAGCTGCTGCACCAACTAGGGTCCCCTCCTTTCAGGCAGACTGTGGGCCCCGTGAAGCAGGGGCCTTGTCTACTATGTTCACAGACAAACCCCCACCATACCAGAGAATGAACCAAACTCTGGGGCTCCCACCTCTCCTGGCCCCAGGCACCCAGATGCTGCCTCTCAGAGCTGGGTTGGGCCCTGCTTTCCTGGGCTCCTCCCGGTTCCCAAGGTCTCATGTTGTATGGCAGGAAACAGCCTTACGCAGGAGGGGCAGGGAGGTCCATTGTGTCACTGAATGGGGGGCGGGGGAGAGGGGGGAAAAACAAGCGCCCTAATTCGCAAGCCCTGAGCCTCTGCACAAGCTGGCCCCACAGCCCAGCAAGCCCTTCCTTCCAGCCCGTCTCGGCCTGGGAAACTCCTGCTTTCCTCTGCGCCTTGGGCCAGGCTGCCCCTCCTCTAGCACCCCCTTCCTGCACATCTAGGAGGAGGCCCCTTCTGCTGGGCAGGCTCTGGGCCCTACGCGCTGACTAACGATGGGCCCCTCTGCACACACTGGGCACCCTGGAGGGTCTGCGGGGTCCTCGGGCTGCCTGGGTTTGAGTCCCAGCTCCACCTCGTATGGGCTGCGTGACCCCGGCCAAGTAATTTCATCTGCCTCCGTGTCGTTGCTGGAAAATGACAGCAGTAGCTGCTTCACAGGGTCGTCCCCTCCCCCACATCTGACATGGTTCCCAAACACAGCTCCACCCCAGGGTCTGGGCAGCCGCCACGGCCCCAGGCTACCAGCACCATCGCCCGGGCCTGTTCTCCAGGGTTATGGACAGGACAGGCGTGTGACCTAGTACCAGGTGGGGCTTCCTTCCAGCAGCCTTACTCCCTGTTCTGGGGGTTCAAGCAAACAAGCCCCTTTGGGACCCACACCCCATAACCATCATCTCCCCACAAACCACCAGATGCCTGGCATCCCGCCCACCTCACCCACCACCTAACCCCGACTGCACGCAGCTGCGGGACTCAGATCACCTGTACAGTGAGGCCGCTCGGCTCAAGACCTGCCCATGGAAACTCGGGCGAAAGCTTTGCCAGGCCTCCGTGGCCCAACCTGATTACCTTCCTGGTACGGGCTGTGCTACGTCCCCCCAAATTCATGTGCTGAAGCCCCAAACCCTGGTCCACCACAACGTGACTGTGTCTGGAGACGGGGCCTTTTAAAGTGGTGATTAGGCCCAGCTGGTGTAGTTCAGTGGATTGAGCGCGGGCTGGGAACCAGAGGGTCCCGGTTCGATTCCCAGTCGGGGCACATTCCTGGGTTGCGGGCCAGGTCCCTAATGAGGGCCATGTGAGAGGCAACCATACATTGCTCTTTCTCCCTCCCTTCTCCTCTCTCTGAAAATAAAATAAATAAAATCTTTAAAGTGGTGATTAGGTTAAGGTGCTTTAGAATGGACCCAAACAACTGGGACCCAGTCCGACCAGGGTCCTCATAATAAGAGATTAGGACAGCAATACACACAGAGGGGCAACCGTGAGAAGACACAGGGAGGGGACAGAGAGGCCTTAGAAGAAATAAGCCCTGCCTTGACCTTGGACTTCCAGCCTCCACAAGTGCGAGAACATGGGCGTCTGTTATGTAAGCCGCCAGTACATGGTGCTCTGTCATGGCAGCCGAACAGACTAACACACTTCCCAGCTCCTCTCGGAATGCAGGGCCCAAGGTCATTCCCAGCTTCACCGGGCTCCACGTGGAGGGGTCTCCTCTCCACCCACCACACACTCCTCTGGGACTCCCCCCACCCCCCACCCCCGCCGATGGCAACAACCCCCTTGTCCCTGCATCCTCAAGTTTCCCCGAGTCCCTGAGAACAGCTGTCTTACAATTCTGCCCCTCCCAATGGTGCCTGGCCAGGCCTCTGCTACCAGCAGCCTCGTCTGTTCTAGCACCATCTTTCTTGCATGTTGCTACCTTATTTGGTGGCTCAGCTCTTGCACCCTATTAAACTCCACCTTTGGGTCCTGAGTCAGCAACCAGACAGTACATTCCTTGGGGTCAGGACCGGCCTTTCCCCTGGCCTCGCACTGCTCAGAGGAGGCGGGCATCAGCGAGAACCATCATGTGTGAGATGAAACAAAAGTGAGCTGTAAGCACTGGAAGCAAGAGGAGAGGGGAAGCTTGGAGCTGCGCAACCAACCAGCACAGGGAGAGAAAGGGGTCTGCAGCTTCCCAGCTGGCCACTGTGTGGCGCTGTTGGCCTGGCACAGCCCTGTAACTGAGGTGGTAAACTTGAAGGGCCAAAGCTAGGAGAGCCTGGCCCACTGATCAGCAGGTTCCAGTGTTCCTGACTGAAGGTCTGATTGTCCAAGGTCACCTTTCCTCTGCTGTTGCTCTGTTAGGGGGCGGAGCCATGTGCTCTTGAATCCTAGACAGGAGAAGACAACCTGAGTGTTCTGGGTGAGCCGAGTTTCAGCAGCTTTGAAAACAACCCCAGTAGCCAGCAGCTTTCTGGCTCATGATGTGGCAGCCGCCCAGTCATTCGGAATTATCGAGGGTGGGTGGGAACGCAGCCACGGGCCTGGGCCAGGAAGGACCTGGGCGACAGGCCCATGGAGGAGAGAAAATGGAGCTGGTCTCCAACCTACAGCCGGGCCTGGGACTGCAGAGGGGTGGCCCCTGTCTTCCCCGAGACTCCCTGTGCCCACTGCCCAGTTCACGTCCCGGCCGCTGACCTGGCCAGGGAGGGGCCCTGCACCCCATCCTAGCACATGCCGGCCCTACATGATGCTCCACCCTCACCTTCTCTCTCTCTGGGGTGGTGGGGGGCTCTCCTGGGAGACCCTCACTGCCCAGGTCTCCACCCAGCCTTCCTCAGCCTCCTTCAGTGAGAATACCTGATCTTAGTTGCTAATCCCCCCAGTTACACTGAGAAATTTTCCCTTGCTCTGTCCCCACAAGTCCCCTAACACCTCCTTCCAGTCATTCTGCATTCCCTTCACAATAGGTGACATGTCTCCCTATGTGTCCCTGTAGCCCGAGGAGCCCTGGAGGCTGGGCAGGTGAATCGGGGGGAGGAGGGTAGTAGGGCTTCAAAAGGTGAAAACAACTGAATGGCAGGTCACATGGGTCTTCGTGCTCATACACAGCCCCGGGTGAGATTAGATGGAAACAGCAAGTTCAGTTTTGTTTAGGACCTGACATGTCAGGCCCTCTGTGGCCCGCATGCCCTGGGGATGTGGGGCCTGGGGAGCCGGACTCACGGAAACCACTCAGAAATCTGCCAGGGCTCTGCTTCCATCCCAGGAGAAGCAGATCCTCCCTCTCCCCGTCCTAGACCCTTGTAGGGCACTGCCTGGAGGAGGCAGCCTCAGCCGACTCCCAAAGCTGAAGATGGTGAGGGTGGTCCAGGAAGAGGAAACCAAGGACAAAGATCAAGGGTCAAGAGGGGGCTGCAGCGAGGGGAGTGAGGGCCAATATGGCAAGACATGTCACCTGGGGAGGGATGGGCAGGAGCCCCATGCCCCAAGATGCCCAGAACTGGTCACACAGATGGAGGCACTTCAGATCAGTTAAATTCGACGTAGAAGTGTACAAGGAAAAACTGTCCTGTGTGCTTTGTTGGAGAGGCAGAATCCTAAAACAGCCCCAGGACTCTGCCCCTGCTGTGCCCACCATGTCCTAACCCTGGCTGACATTCCCGGTCTGACACTGCCCCGGTCAGCCGGTGAGCAGTTTCCCTCCCGTCTGACTCAGCTGGTAACCCCCGCCACCTTGAGGGGACAGAGCACTGTCGCACCCGGAGTGCTGGAGCAGAGAAGCAGGGCTCGGGCCGAGGCAGACGCTCGGAGCCCCGCTCCAGCTCATGGAGACGGCTGCTGAAAACGTGGGTTAGCTCTGCAGCAGCTGCTCCCGGCCCCTTCCGGGCCCACGGGCACTGGCTGCCCCCCGCTCAGCTCCGACTCCCAAATGCAGAAGCCTTTCTGGTTTTCACGACATTTTAAAATAATATTTGAAGGGCTCTCTCTGGCAGTACATAGTCTAAAAGCAGAGCAGAAAATATGAGCTTGGCCCCCGCGCCAAGACAGAACCTCGTCAACGAAACCTGTGTTCTAAAACAGTGAGACAGTCTCCTTAATGCAAACAGGGCCCTAACGAATCCGTAGGAAAAAGACCAACAACCCAAGAGGAAACTGGGCAAATGACAGGCAAAGACTCTCACACTGACATATAAAAGGCTACTAAACACATGAAGAGATGCTCAGTTTTGCCAATAATGGAAGAAAAGCGAGTTGAGAGAGGTACCGTTTCCCTGGCAGGCAGGTACAAGGCGGGTGGAATCTGTTCAGACCTGAAGAAACACCGAGCACAGTCTGCCAATGTGGGGAATATTTATAATAATCTTTGACCGAGAAATTCCACTTTCAGGGATTAATTTTTCAGAAATATGCAAAGATCTATGTTTATGGCAGCCCAGTTTATATGTTTTAAAAAACCCCAACCAAACAGTAACGACCCCACAAGCCCAATGTAAGCGAGTGGATCACCAGGCCTCCAATCACATGCTGAGCTGTCACCATCCAAGGGGAGGGGCACTCGTGACCTTCATCCTCCTCACGGGTTGATGTGGGGAGGAGCCCAGACATCTATCATGCGAGAAAAAACTTTTATGAGAACATAAGGAATGCGACCCTGTTTCTATTTATTTCTAAAGCACAAGCGTATCTGTTTGCGTATGAGAAGCGTCTAGAAGGACGGATTCCGCACTGTTAGGAGCCACCGCCTCTGGGAGGTGAGGCCAAGGTTAACCGGGTTCAAGTCACTGGCGATCAGGGCACTGTGGGCGCTGGAGGTGGGCAGCTCGCGGGAGGCCAGCAGCCCGGGGTTCCTCCCTGGCCTGGGTGGGGCCGGCCTCTCCCAGGAGCCCTGTGAAAGGGGGAGGGGACCCAGAACCCACGCCAGGAGAACGGCTACATGCTGTGCTACTCCGTGGACTCTCGGACATGCGCGTTTCTCACTTCCAGTCACTGAGGCCGAGAGGCCCCTTTGCAGCCAGGGCTCCGCTTGCCCTGGGGTGGGGGTGGTTTACCGGGGAGCCGGGCTTGATCCTACTCTGCGGACCCTCCACCTGCTCCTGAATGTGGCGTCTGGGTGACTGGAAGTGGCCGACGTGAAAATGAGGACAGTGTTTCTCCCACACACCCCGAAGTCTGGGAGAGAAACCAGGAGCCAAGCACCCACCCAAAGGCACCCCCCACTCCCTGGTCAGCTCATAGGCCCTGCGCCACCTCCGGGGCCACCTGCTCCAGGACCTTGACCTGGTCTGGCTTGGAGCTCTGTCCTCCCTCCCACTAGGCCCCCTGATGGGGCAGAGCCCCCTCCGCCTCACCCCATGGGCAGGGCAGGGCAGGGCAGGCATCACAGGGCCAGCTCCTCGGAAACCCACTCGAGGGGTGAAGAGCTTTCCTAGCAGGCTGATCCCCACTCCCGCCTCCTGCACAAAACCAAGGCTAGACGCTGGCCCGGACTGAGGAGCGGCAGTCCTGGGGGACGGACACCCCACCTTCTCTGTCCTCCTCGACTTTGCCCACCAGCTCCTGCCACACACCTCCCACCAACACCAGGCTCCCAGCAGGACCACGGAGAGGGAGCCGGCAGCTCCTCGCTGTGGGCCGCATGCACCGCGGGGAATAGCACCGGGTCTTCCGCACACCTTCCTCCCAGAGGCAGTGACCGCCTCGTGCACAGCGAGGGAACAACTGGGGAGGGGGGGGGTGGTGATGGCCCAGGCCCTACCAGGGGTGGGGATTTGGGCCCAGGCCCGTAGGCACCAAAGTCCTGTTCTCTTCCCCTTGTATGTGGTGCTGCCCTCAAAAAGAACAGGCAGGATTTCTGCTTCCTCCGTAACCGTGTGGGGCAGAGACTTGGTGACCATTAGAGGCAGAGCTGCTAAGTGTCCAGTGGACACCAGGGACCTCCTCTGGTCAGTGCCACTGCATGGACACCAGAGGGCACCCAGGAGTGGTGCAAGCTACCAATGTGGAAGGTACCAGGAGGCTCTGGGGATCACTGGCCCCAGGCCGAAGGGCCCACAACTGTACCCACTGTATCCCTCAAGGCCTCGGGTCTCCGCCCACCCTGCCAGACTTGAGGAGGAGGCAGTACACACGAGGGCTGGGAGCCGCATTCAGGAACCACTGGCTAAGTGCACAGCCAGCGGTGTGGGTGCTTAGCCAGTGGTGTGGCTTCAAATCCCAGCTCGGCACCCCCAGTAGCTCTGTGGCCTCAGCCAACCTATGCTCAATGCACTGAAGTGCCCTCACAGCCATGGAGTGACAGCAGAACCTTTCCCACAGGGTCACCGTGAGAACTGCAATCAGCTGACTCACGGAAAGCAGTTCTGACAGTGCCCGCCTGCATGCACTGACAAAGTGGGCTCAGAGAGGGGCAGCGGCCAGCCCAGGTCACACAGCGCAGAGGGCACGGGTGGGTCTATGCCCAGGCCTTGACTCCGAGCCCCCCTCTGCCCTCGCCTCTCTCACCCAGAGCCCCTGCAGCTTACCAAGGGTGGGCAGGAGCGCCGACCCCCACCTCTGAGTGAAATGGTCCCCAGCTCACCACACCCTGCACCCCAGTAGTCCTCCCCACCCCCACAGCAGATGCTCTGTGGGGAATCATTTCTCTCAGGCCGAAAGGAATGTTGTTTTCTCTCTACTCGGTGCCTAGATTACTTCACTGCAGTCCAGCCTCCGAGATGAGCCCTGATTAAATTCCCATAAAACCACAGGCAGCTCCGCTCAATCTGTGGTGTGCACAGCCCTCCCCAGAGAGGCCCGGTGTCCGATGGCCATCTGTCACCTCCAGCGCTCATGTGTGGGAGGCTCCAGGAAAAGGGGGCTGGGAAAGCCACCCCTCACCCACAGCTGTCATCAGCTGGAAAGGGCCTCTTGAGCCCTCTGCTCTGTGGTCTGAGACACTTCCCCAGCAGCCACCCCAGGGCCCAGGGGACAAACGTGTCATCCAATCACAGCCCAGGTGCTTTCTCCTAGGCCGGGAATTGCCTGGCTTGGGTTGGCAGAGCCACACTTTGGTCTTGGGGCTTCCATCTCGAAGTCTCAGGCCTGTGTGGCAAAGCGGGGGCCACTCGGGGAAAAAACCTGCAAAGGTGTGCACCCAGCAATCCTGCCTCCTTGGTGTGGCTCCTCCCCTCCACCCCATGCCGGCCCCCAGCAGTGTTTGCCTTCTGGGTGGTTCCTGCCCTTGGTCGGACAGGGAGCCAGGTTCGATGCCTCCCGTGCCTCTGGCTGGGGGAAACTGGGCTGCACTCTGTGGGGAGTCCCTCTGCAAGCGTGTGGCTTCGGGCGTTTTGAGCTGCTCTGTGGACCCAGAGGCAGGGGCCACACCCCCTGGCCAGCAGGAGGGGAAATGGTCATTCTGAGTCATGCACCCATGGATTCCTTAGAAGGTGGCATGCACATTGCTTGTTGACCCCCACCCTCATTCTCCCCCTTCCTCCATGGTGACGAAGCTCCTGAATTTCAGCTGGGCACACAGCGGCCCAGAATAAAGACCACATCCCCCACTGCCTTGCAGTTCAGCGTGTGACTTACGGTCTGGCCAGCGATGGGTGAGCAGTGCATCGTGTATTTACCTTCCCTGAGGGTAACCAGGGCGGCTTCCCTTTCTCCTGGTCCCCCTCCCCACCCGAGCCTCCGGCTCACAGATGTGACAGCGGGCGTCTGAGCACCACCCGGGACCAGGAGGGCCGCCTCTCCACACAGTGAGCCGGAAGAAGCTTCGGCCCTGCTGCCCCGCACGGTACCAGGCGACCTTCCTCTGGGCTTGTCTGTGAGAGAGAAAGGAAGTTCCATCTCGGTGAAGCCACCCTGCCGGCAGGTTTCTGTCGCTGCAGCACCCTGAGCACTGACCGGGCGGGCGGGCCCGAGACCGGCCGGCCTGAGGCGGAGAGAGGACCTGCTTCCCCCCAGACTCAGAACCAGGAAACGTGCAACGAGATGGCACCGACCACCCCGAAGCCCCCCGGGGCCTCAGACAGGTGGGGCTGGGAGCTCTGGCCGGCAGGCTCACCCACCTCCCAGAGCCAAAGCTCTGCACAGAGAAAGCTGGCCGTGGACCCTGTCCAAGCAGCGCTCTGCTGCTCTTCCTGGAAGGGCCTCCCCACAGGCCACGGCCCACCGCCCACCCCGCTCAGGGCAGCCTCCCACCTGCCCTCTCTGCTCCCCAGCCACCCAAGCTCCTGAAGACAGGATGTGCTGCTCAGCATGGGGGCTGGAGGTCTCTGTGAGGTCCCTGCTCCCAACAGCGAAGCGGGCCACTTTGGAGTGCTGTGACTGTCTGGGGAACCTGAAGGGGTGGCTGTGCTGTTCACAGCACCCTGAGAGGGGTGCGCCCCTCCGGGAACAGCGGGACCAGGGTGGAGGGGGCCAGGGATGCGCTTCCCACAGAAGGTTCTCGTCTGCACAGAGGAGGAGGAGCTGGTGGCCTCTCTGGGGTGGGGGCGGGCTGTCCTCCCCATGAACAGCCCCAGGAAAAGGCTCTAGGAAGTCCCAGCCTCTGACCGCCCTCCTGGAAGAATACCAAGCCCTGCATGGTGTGCACGATAAGGAAAATCCAGGGTGCAGCGGCCACGGCCCACCCACCCACACAATTCCTGCTGGCCTCAGACCAAGCCTGTCTTTAGGGTTCCGTCCACAAGCTCCTGCTGGGCCAGGGGTGGAGTCCCCCCGCAGGCAGCTCTGGTGCTAAGGACATCTGAGTTGGAGGTTTCCTGGACCCAGCAGAGTGGGGCTGATTCTCAGCCCACTGGGAGCCGGTCACCAGTCGCTCAGGCCTGTGGCTGGGTGTGTGGCACCCTCACAACAGGATACAGGTCATGGGCATTCAAGCTGTCTCCAGGTCCCGTCTGTACTGTGTCTAAGACGTCTTCTCACCTGCTTGCTCACCAGCTCACATGCTTACAACAGCTGCCTACAAACGAAGTCCCCCACAACTGCACAAGGTGTTCTGAGCCCCCTAGGCTTCCCCACTCCGATCCAATGTTCTGCCAGTCCCTCACCAGCACCCCACACTTCAGCTCTCCCCGCTTTGCTGGCACCCCTGCCCCGTCGGGAGGTCCCGGCTGTCACTCCCTCGGCACTGTGCACTGCTGCCCCGCTGCTCCGCTCCCCCAACGGCGCACTCCTGTACCCCAAGCCCAGGCTCCCCCTTGATCCCCAGCTCTGACGGTCTGCCCACAAAATCAAGATGGACTCCGAGACCCAATGTGGATGCCTCACCCCTTCCCCCGTGAGGGAGCAGCAACAGCAGCTGCCATTCCTGGGTGACCTCAGGGGGCTGGGACCCGTCTGAGTGCCTGTCAGACATGAATCCAGTAATCCCGACCCCCGAGGCTGTGGACAGACCACTTACTGCCCACGTCTTACGAAAAACCGGCCGGGACCGGGCCAGGAGCACACAGCAGCACAGGCCCAGCCTCGGGCACGGCCTCTGTCTGTCCCCTGCAGGAGCCCGCGCTCCTGGGAAAGCCTGCTCCGGGGCGCCGCCCTCACCCCGTCACACCGTCACTCTGCTCACGGGTGTGGCGAGGACATGGGCCGTGGCCATGGCCTGCACCTCCTCACTCGTCAGGTTTCCGTTCCAGAATGAACATTCAGCCAGAGCATCACTCTAGAGCTTCCCTGTCACCCAGGACCCTAGTTGGACCCAGGAAAGGAACACAGAGGGGAGAGGGGAGTTGACCTCGTCACTGACCACCCCAAGGAGGAAAGGATGCTGGTGTGCTTGAGAAGCCTGCCCCCTGGCAGTCGGGTCCTTGCTCTGCCCCACCTGACAAACACCAGGCACCCAGGTCTTCCTCAGGGCACATGCCTTAAAGAAACGAGGACTCGTCAACTCCCTCAGCCAGGGTCCGTGGCTGCACCTATGCCAGGTGCTTGCCAGACCCAGGGCGCTTTGGCCCTGGGCGTGAAAGTCAAGCTCAGGGGTTAGGAGCCGGGAGCCTGGGTTGGAGACCTGGCTGAGCGCTGGCTGACACTCACAGGCTGTGTGACGTCAGTGTGTCTGCTAACCTCGCCAAGCCTCCGGAGCCCATCTATAAAGTTAGGGAGGGGACCAAGCCCCTTTTATGAGCACAGGAAGACAGAACAGGAGGAGAAGTCCCACCCAATACCAGGCACCCGGCGCCCACCCAGTAAACGCCACTCTCATTATTCCCACGGTGGTCCTGTGAGCCGAGATGCCCACTGGTCCCCGCCATCACACAGAACGACGCTGGGCCGAGTTGCCATCCAGGTCGGGGCTCCGGGCAGCGTGCGTGGCCACTCACGGTCTGGATGGCGGAGCAGGGGCTGCCGCTCCAACCCCTAAGATGAACCTCTGCAAGGACCCAGGGCGCGGGCAAAGCCTCTCTCAACATTAAACAAGGGCTCTCTGCAGGGAGTGCTGGACCAGGCAAAGGGAACTAGGGTTACAATTAACGCAAATCTTTCCAAAAACCATAAACAAACACCTTAGAAAGGCGGCTGAGCTGCCCTGTCCCAGAGATGGGGAGGGTGAGCCCCCAGGCACAGAGGTTGCAGCTGGCAGCAGAAGCTCCTGCAGCGAAGAGGGGGCCCCTGCCACGAGAACACCGTGTACCACGAGCTCCAGCCGCCACGCTGCACATCTCCATGCATTTGAGCAAAGGCCCTTTAATTTCTGTTTGTCTCCTTCACCAGTTACAGAACCGCGCCCTCCCTCCCGCCCGCCGCTGAGCTCCTCTGCACACACTCCTGCTCTCTAACCACTGTGTTACGGGGACACTTCAGTGCCACTCTATGGCCTCACGACAACAGAACAAAACCATCCTGAAGTGGCCAGGGCCACTCTCCCTAAGAGCACTCCGGGGATTTCACTTCCCAGCTCTGCTGGTGACAGAGGGAGAAGGCAGGGCCCTCCCCAGGATGCGTGGCCCCTGGAATTCAACTGCTTCCCATCCAGAGGTGCTTAAAAAGACCAGAGCCCCCCCGTCCTGCCTCAGGCAATGACTGCTCAGGGGCCACGGAGGCGGGCCACCTGCCACAGGCGCAGAGCCACCCGCACCCATACCTTTCATGTAGGCCTCGATCTTCCGGATGAGCTCGTAGGACTTGGAGCGGTCGAGCAGGGTCCTGATGGCAGGAAGAGGGTCCAGGACAATGGTCTCAGGGTGGGCATCGATGTACTCCTGGAAGGAAAACACACCCCTCCGGTTAGAGAGGAGGCGGATGCTGGAAGGCGGGTGACAACAGGACTCCATCCCATGTGCCCCCACCACACCTACCCACCTTCTCCCTAGCCTTCCGTCCTGCCCTGCCCCCACCCCAGCCCTCACCTCTGTCTGGGGCCTCCACCCACTCAGCCCCACAGATCACATGACTTCAGTTAGACCAATCAGGGCATTCTGCCACCCAGGGCCACTGGCTCTGCAGAGGACCTGTGACCTGAGTTGGTCCAATCAGAGGCAGGTTCAGAGTTCTTGCTGAGACTTCTGGGAAAAGAGCGCTGTTCTCAGGGAGAAGAGGATGCGCAGCAGCGGGCGGCAGGGAGCAAGCTACCTTGGGGTCTGAAGGAGAGGCCTGATGGAGCTCCAAGTGAGGAAACAGAGCCGAGAGAGGCAGAGTGACAAGGTCTTGGTCAGCTCGAGTGACCCCGGGGTACAGCCTCACCTGAAACCAGCCCTGCCCGCCATGTGACTGCACCCTGCCCGGGAAGGATTCGGCAACAGGGCCAGCGGGGACTGGTATGCCAGGATTCGTGCGAAGGTCTGCGGGAAGGCCCGGCAACAAGACACCTGCCCCGGGCCACCGCCTGGCCCTCACGTGCCCACGCCAATAAGTGCTTCTTTATTACCTACTAGCTCCATGGTAGACTTGTGGACATAAATGCAGGAGGGCCTGGCACAAAATTGGTCTTTAATGAAGCTGCAATCTTCCTGGGGAAAGAACACTAATGCACAAGAGGAACCAGAGACTATTACCTATAATGGAATTCAAGAAGAGAAAGCCCAAAATGTTTCCAGGAAAAGAACCCGGGACCTGGCCCTGCCACCCGGCACCTCTGGACTGCAGGAGCCCCGGGCCGCCCTGCGGGGCTGGAACAGGCCTGTCGGGCAGACGCCACGAACGCGACCATCTCTCTGGCTCTAAAACCGTGCGATTCTAAGGATGAAGATGTGGAACGCTGCAGAGACCAGAGCCGGGCTCAGAGAGAACTGGGTGTGAGGCAGGCCACCTGGCAGCTGCTGTTCCTGTGGGCTGAAGCGTGTCCGCACCCCCACCCCCATCAGATCCCTTCCGTCCTACACCCGGTCTCTGTGAACTTGACCTTATTTGGAAACAGCGTCTTCAGACCTGTAATCAAGTTAAGAGGAGACCCTCCTGGATTAGGATGGGTTCTAATCCACTGACTGGTGGCTTTGAAACAAGGGAAATTTGGACACAGACACGCAGGGAGACGGCCGGGTGAAGACAGCAACGGAAGTCACGCAGCTGCACTGCGCAGACAGGCCAGGACTGCTGGCCACCGCCAGGCGCTGGAAGAGAGGCGTGGGGTCTGAGGGCCTCCGGGGGCACCGCCCTGCAAACAGCTTGATTTTAGACTTCTAGCCCCCTTAACTGTGGGGGGAGACAACCCTACCACTTAAAGACCCTTAGTCCGTGGTACTCAGTAAGGGCCACCCCAAGGAATGAACACACCACCTCAGTCCACCCGCCCCTGCCCAGTCTACACAGTCAGCCCGGGAGGTCAGCAAAGGCAAGGAAGAAAAGCCACACGGCTGCTTTTCTAGCAACCTTATCAGCAAAAATCAAGCTCCATGTACAATTACTCTTCTTTTCAGAGAACCTATTTTGGTTCCTAGTAATCATTTTTAAGAGCTCTCAGACATAAAAGCCGAGATTCTTATCTCTTCCTCTGAAATCTGCTCCCCAGTGCATCATACCAGGTCATGGGCTCATTCGTATCTTTTTCTCTGAAGGTTTTAAAAAAGCCTCTGATGCTAAAGGGTAGCCAGTGCGCACACGTGGGGAGGCCTGCGTCCCGTCCCCCCCCCCACCCATAACTCCACGGGGCTGCACAGTGCCGCCCCCTCAGGAGGTCCTCTCCCTGAACGCTTTCTGGAGGTCTGCATGCAGGGCAGAAGCCACCTTCACGGCTTCCTCCACCTCCTCCCTGAGGGACGTGACTGTCGGCAAGTCAGCTCAGCGGCTAGCCCGCTGCCCTGGTCTGACAGGACGAGCCAGCAGCCAATGTAGGCAAGCCCACATCTGCCACCCATAGGGGCCACCAGGACAAGCTGTGTCTGAGTTGTCCTTGAGGAAGGCTTAGCTCTCAGGTCATGACACCGAGGCCTCACCCGAGCACCGCCCCACAGAGGGCACTCTGTCGGGAGCCGCCCTGGGCCCCATCCCGGCACCAGATCCCGCTCCTCTGAACCAGGCCTGTGCCGCCACAGGAGCGTGTCCTTCGGGAGACACCAAGGCTCACACGTACCCGTGAAATCCCATCAACGTCCTCACGTTGGGAGGCCACCCACTCAACTAACTTTGCATCAGCGCCAGCGCCAGGGCATCTTGTGCTGTGCGGCACACTCGCGACTGTGCAAAGCCTCCTGGGCTTCGCTCTGCTGATCCATAATCCTGGCCAATGAGCTCATGTTCTGGGTTATGAACTGACAGCACCGAACTGCCTCCCTCCCCCGGGAGCAGCTGGTGTACAGGGACAGGGAAGGGGCCAGACAGGAGAAGACCAGCCTCCTCCCACTGCTATCACCAACTGGTGGCAGCCTGGGCAAGCCCTGTGGCGTATCTGGGTCTCGGGCTCTCGCCCCTGACTTGAGTCTGAACTGGAGAAGAGCGAGGACCGTGTCTGCGGAAGCAGACTTCAAGGCTGCACCCAGGGGCTGCTCTGGAAAAGGACAGATGGCCACTGGCTAGAGGCGCCCCTGGTAAGGGCGGAGACACATGCAAGTCCTTGCAGCCCTCCTCCGAACAGGAGGCGGGATCGACGCTCACTTTGATGGGCTGGCCAGTTCTCCCCCAGCCCTCTTACTGCCTCCCCCTCCAAAATCCCCCCACTCCCAAGAGGGCATCCGTGCAGTTGCTGGTCTGGTTCTGCTTTCGTGCATCAAGACGGTGACCTTTAAAGAGGGAACTCAGAGTCATTAAGACAAGAATTTAAGCGAAACTCATGAGGGGAAGAAGCTAGAAGAAAAGGGAAAATCTCTGACAAGCAGGCGCCAACAAGCTTTTGACCCGGGATGAAAGCATCAACATTAATAGAGGAATTATTCCTGAACTTGATCCCTTGTGGGACAAGGACAGCGAGGACAAAGAAAGAGTTTTTCCAATCAACCCACAATCCACAAGTGAGTTTTCTTCCAAGCTTTTCAGCTTATCTATTGTACCCCAGGCCTCATGCATTTTTCACAAGTCTCTCAGAATTACCAAGTAAACGGGGGGAGCGGGCATCCTGTACCATTTCATCATCACTCAGGAAAAAAGGCCCAAACGGCAGCCTGGCAGCAAGCAGACCAGGAAGAGTTTGGAAAGGCAGAAGAAGTACACAGCCTTGGGTCAGCAGGGCCAGGAGCAGAGCACCGACGGGTGAGGGGGCAAAGGGGCGGCGGCCAGCCAGATGCCTGCCCTGCCCCCAAGCCCACAGGTCACTGGAGGAGGGCAGTGCCAGGAGACAGGCCAGTCCCTTTGCAGGACGAGAGAGAGTCAAGGCTTCCCCACCAAGAATCGGAGCCAAATGAGGGGGCTGGGATGAACATCAGAGACACTCCTTCCTCTGCAGTTCCATTTATGGACAGAAAATGAGCAGGGACTGAGTGAGATACAAGGATTTGCTCTCATCTAGTAGAAAACGCAAGCAGAAGTCACGAGTTCAAGTCCTGCTTCGGCCACTTACTCTGTGTCTGTGAAATGGAAACTGCGGTGAATCTCTGAGATTGTTTCCTTGTGTATAAAACACGCATATCTCAGGAGGCGCTGTGGACGATGAGGAGATCACAGCTATGGAAGTGTTCTCCTGCTTCCACGGCACGCGGGCTCTCAGGGCCATGCCGACCCGAGGGCTCTGAGTTCGCCCTGCCCTGGCCCACACAGCAGACAGTGAGGGGCAGGCCAGCTCGGCCCCTGGGATGAGCAGCTGGGCTGTCCTGGCCAGACCAACCCTCCTGTGGATGCCTGGAGCTGGACACAGCCCCCCGCCCCACAGCAGCACAGGCTCCAGGGAGCACCCCTCTGCAAACAGCTCGGGTCCTAACAGCGCCCCCCACACCAGCTGCAGCCAGCCAACCTGCTCCTTACACGGAAAAAGGAGAGGTGCCCACTCACAGTTCCTGTCCCTCGTTCTCGGGAGATAATGGAGGCTCTGGCCACTCCCCCAAAACAGACAGGCAGAGAACGGGCCCCTGTCAAGGACAGACACCTGCTCACCAGCTAGACCACACTGTCTTTCTGTGCAGGCACGAAGGTGCCCTCCCTGTCCCCCAGACTCAGTCCTGGCATGGAGAAGGTGCCTCACCTGCTGCTGCTTCTCTGATTTCTCTAAAACCCTCCTTGGGAGAGCAGGCTTCCCCACAGCAGACACTTCGGGCTTAGTCAGCCTTGTCTGTCTTCTGGAGAGACCTCCAGCATCTGAGCCCTCACCTGGGGCCTCCCAGCCTGAGGGCGGGACGAGCTTGAGCCCCTAAGAAGTGTGTGCGCATGGGCGTCACAGCTTCATCTGCAGAGCAGCCCCCTTCTGCCCACCCTCACTGGGGGCTCCTGGGTAGGGAGACACAGGAGTGAAAGAGCAGGGGAGGGTGGCCACAGGGGAATGTGCAGAGGTGCGGTGGGAAGGGGGAAGACAGAGGGCTTCGGAAGACCAGTGACACTGAGCCACCAAGGGTCACAGGCGCACGCTGAGGGGGAAAGGCATTCTACTGAGGGGACAGCAAAGCAAAGGTGGGGGAGGGAGCACAGGATGGCCGGGTGGACGTAGGTCTCACGGGAAGCTTACCTCAAGGCAGAGGGCAAAGAGACAGCTGGAGACAGACCAGCCAAGGAGTGGATTTGATCCTAAAGCAATAGGGTCCTGAGGTGGGGTGTGACGGGGTCAACTTTGAGTTTTGCAGTGACCCATCTAGCTGTGTTCAGGGCCCCGGCCCCAGCAGTGTGTAAGACGCGGGGCTGGCCTTGGAGGCTCGTGCTCAGGACTTCCCCATTCGGGAAGGACCGAGACGCTACCAGACTTGGGCACAACACCATCTCTCCGGCTTTGCAGGGACAGTGCGAGGGAAGTCAGACCCACTATCTGACCCTGCAAGCCCAGGCTGGGGCACAGGGCCCAGAACAGGCAAAGGGGAGCGTGGGCACTTGGGCACCAGACAGAAGCAGGGGGCCCAGGTCCAAGGTCTGGAGAGGCTGTGTGCACCAGGCACAGACCCGCCCCTCCCAGGACGAAGAGGCAATCGCTGGGACCCGGGCACTGTCCCATACCCTGAGGCTCGCTCGTGCCAGATGAAACCAATCAGAAACACCTCCCATAGCGGTGGGACACCGACTGGCACTCGGTCGGTGGTAGTCTCACTGGTACGACTTCTACGGAGAGAAACTGGGCAACAGCCAAAATTAAGGTGCATAAACTCAGTGCTTCTCTTTCTATGTGTTCATGCCACAGAATTCTCCTCGGGTGCACACAGAGACACATGCACAGGGTATTTCCATCACTGTGGCAACTCTGTAAGCATGACCGGAAACGTCCTACGTGTCCGTCAGGAGAGAAGCCCGACCAATGCGAATCGTTTCCGAGATGTAGTGGGTGGGGCCGCGGCTCCGTGTGGTGTGGGGAAGGGAAGACCATCTCTGTTCACACACACGGGACCCTCCGAAAAGGTTCAAGGCCACTGGACTCCATGGCTGCCCCAAGATGGGACCGGGACGAGTCTGCTCTCAAATTTGTTCTGCAGGCACATGTTACCTGTTACCAAAATAGGTCACTTGGGATGGCTGGGAGCCACACAGAGACCACATAGGGAAAGCCACACCAGAAGCACAGCCCATGGGCAGACTGGTAAAATGCACCCCGGCTGCCAGAGATGGGAGAAACTGTGGGGCACTGGGGGAGGGCAGAGGAAGCTTCCTCGGGGCAGATACCAGTGGTGACCCCGCCATCCATCACCCCTGGTGAGCAGAAGGGTCACAGAAGAGGGGTCCTGAAAGGACAAGGCGAGGTCGAGGCACCCAGGCCGCAGCCTCCAGACTGAACCGCATGGGACACAAACCACCAATGGCACAAAGGCGGCCCCTTTCCAGATGCAGGGAGGTGCAGAGAAAGTGCTGGGGTGGGGCGGGGCGGGGCCTGGGCACCCAGGACAACAGGCTCTCCAGGGTGTGTGACTCTGCACACGCGCTCCCGGGTGCCTTTGGTGGCCTCTGGGTCAGAGGCACCCCTCCCCCCTCCGCCGAAGGCGGACACCACCCTCAACTATCCCTCTCCCTGGGTCATCTTCTGAGACTGCCTGCAGCGTCACCTGCCTTGCTCAGCCATCCCGCAAGGAGCACGAGCAGGACTGGGAGAAACCACGGTCCTGACGGGGGAGACACTCCCGTTCACGGAGGTGATGAGCACCTCCAGGAAAGAAATGTAGCTCCTGCCAAAACATGACCCAGAATGCTACAGAAGAGAGGGCGGGAAGGAAGCTGAGCACGCTATGACTTGAGACAGCAAATCCTTTCTCCCTCCTCCGTGCCAGGCCCCCCACCGAAAACAATGCCTCCCTTTCTGTCCCCAGATTCCGGCAGCAAACTGCCAAGCGTTTCCACCTCCCATCAACAGAAGGCTGGCAAGGTGCCCATCGGGCTGTTCATCTGACAAATGTCACATGCCCCGTTACAATGCCACACCACCACTCAGGTCCTCGGGCAAACAGACACCAGGGCCACACACAGCCTCCTGAGCTGGGAAAGGGATGTGCGGGCCTGGGTGCTGGCCAAGAGAAGGTGTCTCCTCACGGCTGACACTAAACCAGGACAGCCTGGCATTTCCACTCAGGGATCACTGTCGAGGCTGCAGGGGCCTCAGTGGTCATCTGGCCCGACTGTCCCAGCTGGCAGCTGGGCAAAGTGAGCACCAGAAAGGGGCTGCCTGGTCCCAGGTCACACAAGCCCAGTGCTCCTGCAGCTTGGCAGCGGTGCCCGCACTCCTAAAGCACCGTCTTAACCCCACGCACCTTCACACACCTGCTCAGGTGGGCCTGTGGGGCAGCCCCTGCCTCAGACTGCTTCCCAGTATCCAGGCAACAGGCCAGCTCTGCCTGCCCCAGCCCCACCCTGCAGACGGAGACCCACTCTCGGTTCCCAGAGCCAGCTGAGACCCCCCAAGGCCCACAGGCTCCCCACCTGCTTCAATGGATGTGTAAGCGTCACAGCCAGAATTCCGGGTGCCGGCCCTGAGAGGCGCTGTCTGGAAGCACAGCTGACCTCTGCAACAACCAAGGGTCACTCTGGTCAGAGGCCACCTGGGCCCCTCACCTCTGCATTCAGCCACCCCGGCCTCTGGCTGCACGAGACAGAGGGAGCTGCCACTGTCGGCGGCGACCCTGGCCGCAACTCCCGGCACTGCGGACAGACCACTGTCTCGCTCCCTGCTGCCCACCTCGGCCCCTCTCACTGAGGCCACGGGGCACGCTCATTCCCACACGCCCCCCGGCCACTGTGCCCCCCTGCCCAGCAGCCTGGACAGGTGTGTCCCCTCAGCCAGCTCCACAATCTCCCCTGGCCTATCAGGACTTTTAGCCTCTGAGGTCAAGTGTCATCTTCTCGGAAAGCGGCTGTAGGATAAGGTGACGAGTCTACAACCGCAGATGGTGACCTCCTCCTCAGGTGACCCTCACCCCCCAGGGTCCGTCAAAGGTCCTGGCCAAAGGTCCCGAGGCAAAGTTGAAAAAGAACACGGGCAGACTTCTGAGCGAACCCAGGCAAGTGGCTTACCATCCTCGGGCCTCAGTTTCCTCACCCAAAAACTGGGGAAGTAACTCCATTCTCCCAGGCCTGGATTTTTCTCCTGCCTAGAACTTACCACAATTGGAGACGGCAGTCCCTTTCCCTCCACCTACCCATGTTCTGTGAGCACCACCCTCCCGCGCCCGACCTGCCCCTTCCCCACAAGTCAGGCAGTCTCGGCCCCCAAACAGGGCGACCTGAGGACGCGGGCCTCTTGGTCCGTCGGTGCTCCACTCTCCAAACCCCAGGCACCGCACCCAGGGAGCCCGCCCTGTCCGCACGTTAAAATGGCAATGGCTCAGCAGGCCCCGGGACCCTTGGACCCTGAAGTTCGCAGAGCTGCTGTGCTCGGAGAAACGCGGGGGATGAGAGAGGGGGGGTCTCAACCAGGGGCAAGCTTCCCTCCAGGGGACATTCAGCAATGTCCGGACGGGGTTTGGTTGTCACAGTGGGGGCAGTGCTACTAGCATCTAGTGGCAGAGGCCGGGGTGGGGCTAAACACCCCACTGCGCACAGGACAGCCCCGCACTACGGACTGACCCGGCCCACATGTCCACAGCGCCAGGGACAAAGAGCCCTGAAATAACGTCTGCACGTCGTCCTACAGCTTCGGAAAGCTGCCTGGTTAACAGACATCAGTGTTTCCCACACCCAGCGTGCCTCGCGCCCTGTGCCGCACAGCCCGGACCGTCTGCACACACAGAGGGACCACGGCCAGCGGGCTGCGTCGCAGCTCGGGCTTCCCCGGCGGCTGTACACCGCTCCCCCCGCCCCCCCCACCCAGTGCTGTACAAAGTCCAGCTCCGCTCCAGGCTGGTAACAGGGTGATAAAGTCGTGGGTCTGCCTGGGCGAGGCAGACGGGAGGCGGCCCTCCTGTGACGGCTAATTGCCCCAAGTGGCACCAACCTCCTGAGGCAGAAAGAAGGATTCACGGCCACCGCCTGGCCATGGGTGCACAATGGACAGACTGCGCACCGTCGCCTCTGTGGGAAGAGTGGTCTTGTGACCGCCGGCAGCGTCATGGAGAGGCTGGCCTCACAGCCACTCCAGGATGGGATCTGTCCCCTGGGGCCAGGACCACCAGACATGCCAGCTCTGCCTCCCTGACATCTGCCAGCCAGTGCTTCATCCTGTGGCACCACCTGTGTCGAAGGCTGCCCCAGATGGTGACCTCTTCCTCAGGTGACCCTGAGTCACCGGCCCTCACCCCCCCAGGGGTCCGTCAGCTGCCGGCCAAAGCCCCTCTGAGGCATGTTTGGCAGAAGCACCAGCAAGCCTCCGTTTCCTCACCTGAAAAATGGGGAAGTAACTCCGCCTTCCCAGGGACCGATATGCAGACCAAATGGGATGAGAACTGAAGTGCCCACAGCAGAGGGGCCTTCTGGGACATGCTCAGGAAACAGCGGCCTCTCTGTGGCTCCATGGTGACCACCTGTGTCCTCTGCTGGCACCCCGTAATCTTACTCTGGCCCCACCAACCAGGAGGCCCCCACGCCACCAGGCTCTGCCCCCAAATGGGACAGAAACTCACAACTTTTGCTAGGTTTAGATGTCACCTTCCTAATCAGAAGACCTGTAACAAGAAAAGCTTCTGTTTTTTCTGCTTCTCCTCCATCCCTACAGCATCTGCTTGGGCTGGCGGCTGCTCAGTGAACCTCTGAGGACGACCGGGTTTGATCCCGTGCAGCGGTGGAACCACCTCTGAGCCCCAGAGGTCAGGAGCAACGCGGAGCAGTGACCTGAGGGTGCTCACCACTGCACCCAGTGACCACCGCTGGAGTTGAGTGCCACAGCTCCGGACGCCACCGTCTCATGGTGCCACCAGGGCACGTTCCTTGTGTGGCAGGTGGGGCAGACCAGGCCCAGGTGGGGGTTGCCCGGGACCCCCGGCACCTACCATGTTCTGCCTCTTAAGCTAAAATCAGCCCCCATTTCCTCTCCCCACCACAGAGCACAGCTCCCATTTGGGGACACTTCTATAATCACTGCCTCACTGACTCCAATGACAACTAAGAGCGCTCAAGCTGGCTGGGGCTGGCAGCAGATAAGGCCGCGCGAGCGCTTCTACTATCACGACATAATGACGATAATAAGTTGACGTAACTGAGTGTCACCAAGTGCAACACCTGGGCTGAGTGCTTTCCATGATCATCGCACGCAGACACTAACCGAGTGCCGAAGGCTTACCCACACGGGCGCAGGCACCACTTTAGGGCACCATGCGTGTTAACCCCTGAACCCCAGCAGCCCGATGGGCCAGTTTCATGACCGCTCCGGGTTTTAGGGGAAAGAGCTCCGGGGGCTGCTGCATGTTGTTGTTCACGTTTGACCCCCTGCGCCCAGTCGTGGCCTCGAGGATCAGCGAGGTCATTAAAATGCCAGAGTCCATGGCACGTGTCACTTTGGGGCAGAAACAAGAGCCAGAAGGAGCTTCACTGAGGATTCTTCCCTGTGCCTAGACGACCTGTCAGCAGCTGCCCATCATCCTGAGTCCCAGACCCAGCAGCTGAGCCAACCTTCCGAGGAGGAGCCCCGCCTCGGTGGGGACCCGGGAGCTGCTCGTTACTGCAGCCAGCCAAGCCTGGGTCCTTGAAAGTCATCTGCCCCACCCTCCTCAAGGGGCAAGGGAGCCTGAAGCTGTACTTCTAGGAAGGGACAGGTCACACATGGCCTGCTCTGGCTCATGCCCAGATTCCGCAGAAGTCTGCCTTGTTGCCCCAGGAACGCCACGCCCAAGTACTCTGGGCGCTGGGCATGTGCCGACACACTCACCCCTCTCCTGGCCCTGGGAGGTGGGTGCAGCTGCCCACGTTCTGTAGACAAGGGCACTGAAATACAGAGGCTGAGAGACAAGCCAAAGGGCGACAGGCTCCCATCGGCGCTCCTGACCACGCTGCTATGTGGGGTGGGGGGAACCCAACCACCTAAAAGAGGGAAAGGCAAACTGGGGGGCTCTAGACGCCTGCACATAAAGTCTAAGGAGAACGCTGAGGGGGACAGACAAGTGGCTAGTGAGCACGCAGAGATGCCGGGCACCATCAGCCACTAGGGACACTGAAATCAACACAGACACCACTTCACACCCACTCGGACGGCTGAAACCAAAGTCAGAGAGCAAGTGTTGGGGAGACTGGAACCTCTGCACACACACTGCTGGTGAGGATGTGGAATGGCGCAGTCACCGGGGAGGAGTTTGGTGGCTCCTCAATCGACCCCATGACCCAGCAACTCCACTCAGGGGTGTCTGCCCAAGAGCAGAGAAAACACACGTCTATGCAAAGTGTGCGTGAGTGTTTACGGCCGTGCCCTTCACAACGGCCCAGCAATGGGAACCACCGAGGCTCCGCGGGCTGCACCTGGAGAACCGCGGGACACATCCAGACAACGGGACATCCTTCCATCAGAGAAAGGGGGGAGGCTGCTTCGTGTGCCCACGCCGATGAGCCCTGAGAGCAGCATGCTGAGTAAAGGAGCCGGGACAAAAGGTCACGTGTTACGTGATTCCATTCCTGAGAAAGCCCAGAACAGGGCGACCCACAGCCAGAAAGTTGTGGCCACTTCGCACTGGGAGCGGGAGTGGCGGGTAAAGGTGTGGGGTTCGTGTCTGAGGCGACACGCATGCTCTAGAGCCGACTGTGGTGACAGCTGCGCGTTATCTGCCAGTGTATCTGCGAGTGCAGAGAGAACGCGGGATGGTGGGTACACCTGAAACGTTGTGTCTCCGTAAACCTATTTTAAAGCAGAGAGTGGGGGCAAGGCTAGTGAAGACGATCCAAGGCTATGTCCCCACTCCGCCTGCCTCCCTGACAGTGAGGACAGCGCGCTCTGCCCAGACCCTCTCCGCGCAGTCAAGCAGCTGACGGAACCCGGCAGACACGTGGGGCGCTGGCCTGCGTGGGCCCTTTTGTGCCAGCCTGGCCCAGGCTGCTTGAAGGCTGGCCTGTCACAGCTGAGAGAGGGGCACTGGGGATCACGGGCCCGGGGGCGAGGACGGGGTTCCCACTTTATCTCAGAAAACTCGAGGCTCCAGTGACGGCTCAGAGTTGATCTTGCCTTGGCAATGCCCGTCTCGCCCCAGGCAGGGAGTCTCTCAGCCAATTTAAACTGATCTTATTATCCCCCTCCTCTCCCATCCACGGGCCTGCAGGGTAAAGTCCAAGCCCCGCCCCCTGGAGTGAAAAGGCCTCCGCCAACCGCATCGTCAGAGTTCTGACACTGGAGGATTGCCACGGCACCCAACAGACAGCGCTATGGCCTCGGGAACCCTGCTGACCCCGCTGGACCCACTTACGTCCACTCTGCTGACCCACCAGGGCACCCTGCACAGGGCCACACCCACGAGGGTCTTCCACTCCACAAACGGGAGGCCGGCGTGCAGCAGCGGGGATGCCAGGGGCCCGTGCGCAATCCCTGCCCCTGGGCACCTGACCCCTGCATGGAGAGACCAGCAGCAGCGATGGATAAAGAACGACAACCTCTCCGAAAGGAGGGAATCAGGAGAGCAGGGTTATGAGGGCCTAGGATGGGGGACAGGTCCTTAGTCGGACAATCAGGGAGCTATCCTTGAAGGGGGGGGTGGGGAGCTGAGCTGGGGTGCGGTGGGGATGATCCCAAGCGAGGGGAAGGCCTGTGCAAAGGCACTAGGTTGGCGAGAGCTCAGAGCCTGGACGGCTGCCGTGGGAGGGCCGGCATGGCACGGGAGGGGAAGGTGGGGCGAGACAAGACTGGGGAGGAGGGCGGGGCCAGCTGTGCAGCCCCCCAGGCCATGTTAGAGATTATAGTGACCTTCACCACCCCCTCCCTGAGGGGGCATGGGACAGCGCTAAGCCAGGTCCTGCAGTGACCAGCTCTGCGCTTCTCCTACCCATCCCTCCGGGGCTGGGGAGCCGTTCCTCGTGTTCCTCTCGGCCCCCCCTCGGGTCAGCAGCTCAGCGAACAGGGTGGCCCTGCACAGGAAGTTGTCCTTGTGTTCAAACTAGGAATCCAGGGGCCATTTAGGAAGCACTTAATATCCTTCCAGCTAAGCTCATCCAGGGAAAACTCCACGAAGATCCACCTGGCCTGCTCCACATGCCTCATGGACCATGATCACCGAAACCCTCTGGGCAACCGTGGGGCTGGAGGGGCAGTGGGAGGACCGCACCTGGCCACGCCTCACGGGCGGCCCGGATGCCCCAGTGAGAAGAGTTCTCTTTGCTCCCCGGAGGCCAGGAGACCCCTGAGCCCTGGCACACAGGCCCCAGGGGCATAGCCCCTGAGGGACCTATGCCCAGGTCTGTTCACTGGTGCCTGCGTATCAGGCAGGGCCTTGCTGGCACCAGGCATGAACTTGGCTCCACATGAACTTGGCACAGAAAAACAACTGAGTCATCCCGAAGGTTCTCCAAGCCAAGCCCTGGAGGTCAGTTTTTTTTAAGTTTAGGACTGGTTTCTATGGCAACCAGCTTTAGTCATCAGCAATAAGCCCCAGGCCCACACTCTCAGACCAGGGAAAGAGCGGAGCCCCTCTGCTCTGAGAGCTCGCTCAGTCCCGGGCCCTGCAGACTTGGCGGGCGCATCCCACAGGCAGCAGGCCTCAGGGCTACCGGGAAGACTTCAGAAACTCACCGGTCTCGCCCCGTACCCCTAACCACCTCCCCAGGGACCTGAACAGCGCCTCTGGAAAAGGCCCTCCGAGATGAGCCCCCGTGGGCCAAACCCTCTCACTCCATTTACTATAGCACCATGTGGCTCCACACGCCCAGGCCCTGGCTCTGCCTCCGGCCTGAGATTCTCCTCCCTCTGCCTCTGGGGACCCCGCACCCCTCCTCCCACCTAAGCCAACGCCTCCTTGCTAGTGTCTCGAAAACCTTAAAACAGGAATCTGAAAACAACACGTGACCAAGATCAAGTGTCCCTCTATCTGGTCTGGCTCTGGACGGAACCTCTGGTGTCCTGTGCTGAGCAGGGTGACAGGCCAGCATGGCGCCTGGTGGCAGGGAGGCCTGGAGCCCTGAGCCACGTCTGCCCTGGCCCTCACCCGGCGCCTCTGGGCCCTTCCCTGCGTGGCACCCTCTGCCCGCCCTCTCACTTCCCGGGGCCTCTGGAAAGTGCCTGTCGCCCTTTTCCCCAAAGGGCTGTTGTCTTCACAAAGGAGGAAATGTCCTGGCCTTATCAGATATCTGGCTGCATGCAGAAGAACTGACTGTGTGAAAACTTATCCCAGAACTCCTGAGGCTGGAGGTTGTCCTGAGGTCACCTCAGTCATTGGAGGGAGGGCTGGGTGTGTGTGCCCCGGAGGGATGAGGGGTAGACTCCAGGGACCCAGCAAGACCTCCCTGGGAAACCTCCCGGTGCTGAAACCCTTAGGTTGCGTGTCCCCACGTCCCCCTGCCGTGCTCTCTCTGTGACCTTCTTTTCTGTCAAGACCAGGGACACAAGGCACCCCGTGCTCCTTACTGCCAGCGAGCAGTTGCCCTGGGCTGCGGGCTGCACGCATGCGGGGAGTAGGGGGGTGAGGCCCCGGGGTGGCTGTCCTCTGACTCCCAGGGCAGGGGACAGGCTTCGTGTTGCAGTCCTTTACCTCGGAGGACAGCAGGGACACGTGCGACAGTGGAAGCACTCAGCCAGCACTAGGAACTCTGATGTCCGTGGACATAACTCGTTGCAGAAACCTGCCAGCCTGGCAGAGCAGGAATGCTCAGCATCCCCATTTCACAGAAGAGGAAGCTACAGCTCGGGGCGGTCACATGACCGAAACGAGGTCGAGCTGCACCGCTGGGGCCTGAGCCCGTGTGAAGCACCTCCTGTGCACTGTGTCACTTACTCGTCCCAACACCGTGTGACGCTGTCCTGGCACTAACACCCTTTCACAAGAAGGAAGCAGGCTCAGCAAGGGCATGCAGGAGCCTGGACACGCCTTTCCCATGGCCTCCTGCCCTGGGGAAACATTTCAGGCCACAGGCAAGGCAAAGGCCCTGGAGAGCCCCACATGGGGACAGCACAGTGCCCTCTCCCCCAGGCAGGGGGCCACGGGCAGGGTCACAACCAGGCCACAACTGCATCTGGGGCCACTTGCACAGAGGAAGCAGGAATCTGTGGCACAGTCAGGCAAGGAGGGGGTGAGAGCCTCGGGGAGGGGAGGGAGGCTGAGTTCACAGACCCTGAACACTGGAGACAGAGAAAATGCTATCAGTGGGGGGTGGGGGGGGCAGCTACTGTGTGGCAGTGAGAGTCCCCTTTGTCCTGATAAAGAAAGCCAGGAGGCCGGGGCTCCAATGGTCACGCGCTAGAAAGTGCTAGCTCAGCTGTCCCCGTCCCGCCCCGGGGGAGGCCCTCTGTTTCAGTTGCGCTTTCACTGATAAAATGACCTTGCTTTTCATGGCCCCCGAGCCGCTTTCCAGAGGAATGAATCACGTTCTTGTCCACCACAGAGAAAACACGGGACAAGTCCGTGGGGGCGCAGGCAGCACCTCCCAAGGTGGTGGGCAGGTCACCGTGCGGCCAGGCCCCAGGCTGCCAGGGAAATGGGGCAGGGCGGCGGGGACGGCCACAAAGACGTGTGGTCCACGCTTGGGGACCAGCACCCGGGGTCGAGGCACCGAGCACAGAGAGTGGGTTTCCACCAGGGCAGGACTCGGGGCCAAGTGTGGCTGTTTCAGTTCTGAGACCCCAGGGGCCCCTTTCTTCAAGAATGGCGAGGGGTTCCACACCGCGTGCCAACTCGGAACCGCGGCCTGTGGCTGTGTGTGCACAAGGGCACGTGTGTGAGGGCGTGTGCAGGCACACCTGGACTCAGCGGACTCTGATGAGTAAACCAGGTCTGCGAAGGCCGAGGGCAGAGGGGTTGCCGACCACACCTGGTTCAATCCCCTTTCACTCCCGGCAGACGGAGGCCCCAGCAGGGAGGGGCCTGCCCACAAGTCCGAGTCTTGGCAATGGCAAAGCCGCTTCTGGGGAGCACACGGCCAGACAGCTGCAGGAGCTTTCAAAGCGCCCAAGCCTTTCCCTCTGCACCATCCTCTCTCACCTGGAACCTGTGCACCAGCTCCAGGGACTGGCTGTCGTTCTGGTCAGCTTCGATAATGACATCAGTCAGCTTGTGGATGATGACATCCAGGGGGCCCTGCTCCTCGATTGGCCGGCTAAGGTTCAGCTGTGAGGGGGGACACAGAGAAAAAGAACTTCAGCACCGGCACCCACGGCCCTATTCCCTCCCCACCCTCTGCATGGCCCCTCGGCACTGAGAGAGGTGCGCGGGCGCTGGCACTCCTGGGGACCAGGACAAATGGGGTGAACCTGCTAGGATCTCAGAACTCCACCAGGTCAGGCCCCGTGTTTGTCCTTCTGTCCCTGAGCCCCAGGCTACCCAGGGTACAGAAACACACCCACGGAATCCAGGTGACAAGGAATCCACGGGTCAGGCGAGCACTGCTGTGGAATCGCTTTACAGACAGGGCATGTGCTGAGCACGTCCCATCGGCTAGGCAACCTGGATGTTTCGGGAAGAGCTCAGCGAGGTGAAGTCGCACCACTGAAGCCAACCAGGGGGACATGTACGGAGATCCAAGAGGACACCGCGCGCATCGACACAAGTCTCGGCAAAGCTGCGATCTCCCCAAACCTGAGAGACCCGCTGCTGGCACGTCACACTGGCGTTGGGGCCGATCACGACCAGTGAACACAGTGAAGGAGCGCAGGCTGCCTGTGATCCGTGGGGCCCCGCATGCCCTGACCCACCGGTGACTCGTTTACTTTCTCAAGAGCACGGGGTTATAAAGACAGGGCCTCGGGGAGCACAGACACCAGCGGACAGACAGCGGCATCACCTGACCCGCAGGCAGGCGTACCTGCCAACAGCCAGGGCAGCCTGACACTGTGCTACCTGACCCGCCAGATGTCTGCTGCCTGGCACACGGACGCCACCACCTGCAGCCAGCCTGGCACCTGGCTGACCCTTGGATGGCCTCAGGAGAAGCCAGATGAGGCCACCAGCCCCAGCCTTGTCCTCAGCCCCACCCCCAGGGGGACTCCCTCTGGGATTCAAGGCTGCCTGTTTCACAGTTACTAGCAAAGAAATCACAACGACAGCTACAAATGACAGCTCCAGGGGGCACCGTGCTGAAAACTTCACATGCATTCGTCATTTTCCAGCCACGTGATGAGGGGTGATTTCACAGGCGGGCGGGGTACATGGACTTCTGACACCTGCCCAGGGTCTCACAGTGTGGAGGTGATGGGGCTGCGACGCACACCCGTGCCTGTCATGCAGGGTCCCCACCCTGCGCCCACGCGGTCCCCTGGGAAGCGGTCCTCCAGAGCCACAACCGCCTCTCTCCCTCGTCTTCTGGCTTCTGGCCAAGTCCGGCCAATCGGAGGCACCAACAGGAGATGGGAAGGAGAAAGGGAGAGAAGTCTGGGTGTTTGTTAACCATGCTCTCAGCCCCGGTCCCCGTGGGCAGGGCAGCCCCCTCTCCAAGACCCCCGCTGTTTCTAGGGCTCCCGCACCACCCTCCCTCACTGTCCCCACAGGCCTGGAGTGCTGCCAGCCCACTGCTCCCAGGGGGCCTCAGCACCTCCTGGTGGTTCCTGAGACCCTGCCCAGACCAGGCCACCGTCCCTCATGTAAGCTCCTTTCCAGTTAAACCTTCAGCTCGCGCCCACTCTTCCCTGCCGATATCTTCGACTCCTCTTTTTTACTGTCTGCCAGGAAAGATGGTAAGGGATGTCCCCTATTTTAAAAAAAAGTGCATGGACCTCACAATAAGAAAATAATGAAGGTTCCCCTCCCCAAGGTGAGTAGCATGCGTGCAAAACAAAAACAAAACAAAATGCAGACCAGCTGAGAAGCCGCCCCCCTCCTCCGGGGCTCCGGGATGGGAAGGGGTGCTTGTCCTCACAGCAAGCCCGGACACGGAGGGTGGCATTCCCCCTCCACGTACCAGGACACCAAGGGCCCAGAAGGAAAAACGGCTGGGCAAGGCCACACCGTTGGGAAGTGGCCCTGCTGGGGCCTGGACAAGAGCCAAAGAGCGACACCCATGGGCTCCAGCCCCAGCCAGGCCGCCAGGCCGCCTTGGGCCTCGGTTTCCCCCCAACCAAAACAGGAAACTGCCAGGGTCCTTCTCGTTCTGCTGCAGATTCGCTCCTACATTCCCATCCGACCCCACTTCCCAGAGAAAAGCGGAGTGTGCAGGAAGATGGAGAGGTCAGGGGAAGTGGTAACAAGGGCAAAGACGGCAACTTCGCAAAAGGCGCTGCCGCCACCAGCCCACTGTTGCCGGGCCCCGTGGCTCCGCCGTGACAGGCACCACAGAACCGGGGCCAACACTTTCAGACCAAGACAGCTGCACGCGGAAGAGAACCAGGTCCCCCGGGGGATGCTGGGCAGTGTGCCCCAGGGCCAGTCGGAAACCCCATCCCCACAAGGTCCTCCCAGGTCTCTGTGCAGCACGAGGGACGGAAAGCAGTCCGAGCGGAGCTGTGGGGTCCCGGTGGGCGTGGGGAAGGAGGTGGCGGACGAGATGCCCCTGGCTCGTCCTCGCCTGGCAGCAGCCAGGGCCTGCAGACCTGACAACCACGGCTGTTTGGAAAACAAGCTCTCCGCGTTCCTGGCTACTCCACGGAAGGTAAACAGTTGAGCTCTGGACGCCGGCCACCTCCCTTTGTGTATTTCCCAAGCGTTTTTATGCCAGTTTTTATGCTTTTCACGATAACAGCAACTTGGGACACACATCAGGCCTGCTCTCGCCCCTGCTCAGCCGCCTCTGGCTGCAGCGTCTTTGCTGAGGCCTCAGCGAAGCTGCTGGGGTTTCTTAGAGGCTCTCTCTGGCCACGTTTCACTGAGGTGGCCAGACAAGCCTTGATCTCCCTGAAAACACCTCAAGGGGGCTTTGATCTCCCCCCACTGTCTGGGAAGGAGGTGACAGGATGCCCCCTCAGAAGGGGACCCTCAGAGGACAGGATGCATCTGAGGAGGGGACCCTCAGAGGGGGACACATCTCAGAGGCTCTGTTTGTTTCCCGATGGGGTGGGTGTAGGGGTTCGGTCGGAAGCCAGCTCGTTTCAATCGTGTCGTTTTGTCTTTCTGACCACAGTCTGCCCCAGAGAAGGGAAGTGTCCCAGGGGCACGTGTTCTGTTCAGAGGAAGGGGTCTGATTGGTCCCCCTCAGCAAGTAACAAGGTGTCTCAACGACAGGGCCGCCCGCCGTGGCCAGAGGAGGTCCGCAGGCACCACGCTTCCCTGTCACGCCACCCGGGAGGCCAATGGCAGATGCTGTCTGTGCAGTGCCCAGCATCTGGAGAAACAAGGGCCCAGTGTTCCCTCGGCGGGGACTGGGCAGCGAGGCGGCCTAGAACGGGGGAGGGCTGGGAAGAGCAAAACAAAGGCCTGCAAACCCCGGTGGCTAGAAAGTCACCCCTAACTTCAGACAGGCAGCCCAATCACGCCCAGCGCGGCAGCCAAGGCAGCCAGGCTCTGGCTCCCCACCTTCTCCCCCCACCTGGCCAGGAGGACAATGGGCACGGCAGGTGCCAGGAAACCCATCACGGCTCAGCTGCCCCTGGGCTGGAGCACGCCACTTAACGACCCTGTGCCTTGGTTTCCCCATTCATAAAGTGAGGATGCTGTTATGTTTTCCCTAGGACTGCACAGGGCGGCTGCAGTGGATTAGAACCGTCCGTTTATGGACAGGGCACAGGGTGATGTGCGGCGCATGCAGGGCGTGACCGCCGCTCAGGGAAACACTCCGGCTCGCTCACTCGTTGCTTTGACCAGCATGTTCTGGGCACTTCCTGTGTGCCAGGCCCCTGCCCTCTCCTCACGGGGCTCCCAGGCGGCCCGAGGGGCATGCGGGTTCACCCTGGAAGCACACTCAGGGGAGGGAATGCCCTGCCCCCGCCCCTCAGAGCCCTTTATCCGCACAGTGAGTATTCTCCAAGTCCCAGCTCAAAAGTTCAATCCTTTTTCAGACTTTTCAACTCACCCCACCCCAAGCAGGAAGAACCAGAGAACGGCTCCCTGGTCTCTCCCACGTCCCCCCAGGACTGTGCCATTACTTCCAATTATGAAGTCATTTCTGTAACACTTAGTCCTCTACCAGACCCCGAGATCCCCGGTGACCTTGGCTGAGATCTGTCTCACGCAGCCCCCAAAGGGAAGAACGTGGGGGCATGGAAGGAGCTCCAAATGAGATCAAAGGCACGCGGTTCTCTAGGCTGTATTCCCAGCTCTCCCATCTCGCCCACACTTCCCCACGTGCTTCTCCGACACAATCACTAACCAGCTAGACAGGAAAGAAACAGACAGCCAACCCTGGGTCCATCAGGGATGCTGGGGACTCAGGGAATCTGACTCCGGCCCCCACGCCCAGGCTGTTCATCCTCTCGGGATGCAAAACTCAATGTGCTGTATGACCTGAAAACAATCTACACTTCTCTGAGCAGCCCCAACCGGCTACCACTGACTTCACAGCTCAGAAGGCTGCAAGGGAAGCCAGCGTGGGCATCAGGCACGCGAGGCCAGGCCCGTGTGGTTTCTCTTGGAGCCTTGATTTTAATCCTAGCACTATTGCTCAGCTCTCGCACACCTGCTCTGTGCTGGGCTCTGCTCTAAACACCTTTACATACGTTAACTCGAGGTCTCACAGCAGCCTGAGGTGGGGACCCATGAGAGAGGCACAGAGGTTAAATGACCTGCCGAGGTCTCCCTGCTCACATCCACTCTCAATGAGTACAGCTGTGAAATGACCACCCCTTGGAATTTCCTGGTGACAGGAGACAGGAGAGTCTTTTGTTCTGGTGAAGCAGAGCTAGGTGGGCCCCAGGGTGAGGGCTGGTCTCCAGAAAGAACAAGCAAGTCATGATGAGAAGCATTCGGCCCCAGCCCCCATTCTCCAGGAAGGGGAGAGGGGCCGGAAATTAAGTTAATTGATGGATTGTGCCCATGTGATGAAGCTTCCTTAAAAATCCCAAGGGTAAGGTGGGTGGTTGGGGAACTTCTGGGCGGCGGAACACACGGAGGTGCTGGTAAGTGGCTCGCCCCCGAGAGCGCGGGAGCCTGCGCCCCTTTCCTTTACACCTCGCCCCATGTGCAGCTGCTGTCTGGGTGTTCAACTGTGTCCTTCCTCATGTGCCTTTACAATAGGCCGGTAAACACTAGGTGAACTGGTTTCCTGAGTTCTGTGCGCCACTCTAGCAAATTAATCAAATCAAGGATGGGGTTGTGGGAACCTCCAATTTTAGCCAACTGACCAGGAGTGCAGGTAATAATAACCTGAACTTGAGACCAGCATCTGAAGGAAGGGAGCGTGGGAGCAGTGTTGTGGGACTGACTGAGTCTTCTAACCTTTGGGATCAGACGCTGTCTCCAGGGGGCTGGTGTCAGAACTGAGTCACACTGCAGGACACCCAGTTGGCTCCGCAGGGTGACCTGGCATGGAGAAAACCCCCACTGGCTGGCGCCCGAAGCTTTGACTGTGCAGAAGAGCAAAGGAGATGCACAGGCAGTGTGCGCTCTTCCTTCGGTGTGTTCAGCGAGCCCTTGACCAACGCCAGCTCTCGAGTTTCCTCTTTTGCACCGCTCTCGTTTTACTGACCGGTGGGCATTTTCCTGACTCTGTCAAGAGCTCGAGTACAGGCCGGAGTTTGACCTTTGCAAAGCTAGGTCACTTGAACTAGCTCACATTAGACTCCTCGAAAGTGTTTGTTGCCACAATAAAATTCATCATTGTTGTTAATGATGACTGACATTTTAAAACTCTTAGCTCGGGCCACCTACAACTCTAACAAGCACCTGAGGTGCAGATGAGGACACTGAGTCACAGTGCAGCTCAGTGGCTTACCCAGGGTCACAGAGTCCCGCTTGGGAACCCAGGCTCCCCTCCTGCCGAAGCTACATAATTAACCTCTAAACCAAAAGGGGTCCCTGGCACCTGGGGCTTTCTTTCCAACACCTTCTCCCTCAATTCACACCCGCAGAGTGGCATGTTTTCAGCTGTGACTTCAAGTGGAAGTCACTAGATCAAAGGTTTTGTCTCAACCAAGGTCCGGACAAAACGGCCCAGATGAGAGGGGAGTGGCGCAGGTCTGATTTAGTCCCCTGCACTCTCCAAGGATCTGAGGATCAGGGACAGAACCGACACCTCCAATGTTTAAAGGCCTCTGCAAGCAGAAGCAGGTCTCTTCTAAAGAGTGGGGCTGGTGTCTCAGGGACAGACTTCAAAAGGGAGCCTGCGTGTGTTGGGGGAGGCTGGCTCCAAGACAGGCTGGGGAGGGAGGCCAGCAGCTTTGCCCTGGGCAAGAGTGACGCTCACATCTGAAGGACTTCAAAGTGGCCAGGAGCTGAGGGTCCCATGGGGCTGGCCACCCAGCAGCCTCTGCCCCAGGCCGGGGAGGGGAGCTGCGGCCAATGCTCCCTCACTCACTTCCCCAATTTCTCAGTAACCCGTGTAATTACTGGGATAATGAGAGTGAACAGCAACCGGGTGCCCACAGAAGGGTGAGTAACCTTTCTCCCCTACAAGATCAGGGGCCAGGTGGGCTAATGGTCTCACGATGAAGGTACCAAAGTTCTGGCAGTGTGCAAGCCGACTTAGTTTCCGAGAGGCAGAAAAGTTATACCCTCTCAGCAAGCACCCCTCCTGAAGAACGGGACACACTCTCAGTCTCAAGAAGCTAAGAAAACCCTGGGCTGCCTTCAGTGCTACAGAGCCAGGTTCAAGAGCAGATTAAAAGGAGAAACAGTCCACGCGCTTTGACCCAGTAAGTCCCCTCCTGGGATGCTGGCCTCAGAAAAAAGTCAAGAGGCGAAAACCACTCCTGGCTCGACACGTTCACTGAGGCCTACCCCCAAGAGCAAAGTCACAGAGCACACGTCCCACAGCAGGGCCAGCTCTGTAATGACGGGCACGCCCCCACACCGGAGGACGGTAAGTAGCTGCTGGGACAACAGCGAGGGGTCCCGCGGAGACGAGCGTGGGCGCGTGTCTCACAGTCCTGCGAAACCGCATCTCCTGCGGGCAGCACTGGAAAGGAGCCGTAAACCTGGGAACAGGGCGGTTCTGGGCACAGTAGTCATCACTGGGGCCGGGGGGGGGCCTTCCGGGACACATGGCAGGCCTCCCTTCCGCAGTCCCCGTAACTGTGTCGCCACGTGACTAGTTCTGGCCAATGATCGGTGAGGAACAGTGAGCCACCTCGCTTCCGGGGCGGAGCACCTAGCTACCAGCGCCAGGCCCTGTGGCGCCCGCTCCTGGCCCGCTGGTGGGGGCCGGCCACATCCCGATGGGCTGCTGAGCAACTGTGAGGGACTGGGGCCACAGCGGACCCACGATGGGCACACGGCGCGAGTGAGACATAGATAACAACGCGGTTTCGACCTGCTCTGATTTGGGGCTGCGAGCCCAGCACCGCCTGGCCGGGCCTAACGACGTCCGGTAGGTACTTCTTTTCCCCTGTGTTCAAACATAGGAAGTGAAGCCGGGAACGGGGGAGTAGTAAATCGGCCTCATCAGGTAACTGACCAGCTTACAGCCGGGCTTTTGTTGCGATTATTTTGGAGGGGGGGGGTATTTTTTAAAGTTGTAACTTAGTATTTGGGTGGAATATGATGACAGGGGGTTACCCTGTAAGGGAAAGATTGCTTGTCCAATACCTTAAGATCAGAAGGCAGAAACCTTGAACAGAAAGTCACACCGGCAACGTGGCTGCTCCCCAGCACCCCAGAAAAGCCCACCCCTAAATCTGTCAGATGAGTCCCTCAACGCTGTGCGGCTCGGCCCCGCGGGCTACTTCCAACGGTCGCGGTTCAGAGAGGCGCAGCAGCCCCTCCTGCTACGTGCCAGGAACGGGCCGGGTCCTGTCCTGAGGGGAAGGCATCAACCACAGACTTGGGAAAAAGAAAAAGAAAAGGGACACGGAAAGGGCCGGTGGACCCAGACCACATGGAGGAGAGCCCAAGGCCGCGGAAGGAAGGGTGGCGCGTGCTGTGCGTGCTGTTACTGCCCTGTCCCCAGGCTGCAGGTGGAAAAACCCAGAGTTCTCCTGCCCAGCGATCCCCTCTCTCCCTGAGCCACCCCAGACACAGCGCTACCCCAGGCAGAAGGTCAAAGGTCATGGCACTTCCCTCACCAACCCCCCCCCCCTACCCTTCTCCTCACCTGCAGAGTGAAAGCAGTGAGACATCCTTCCTACAGCCGTCCCCGGCCTGCAGTGCAGGGACAGGCACCAGGCCCCCACGTGGACACAGCCATGCACACTGCACAGATATCAACGATTTGGATTTTCTTCCTTTGGATTTAGGAGAGGCTGGTTGTCTCTGTAGCAATCAATGCAAGTCTCTCTCCCTGTTTGGCTCCGTGCCAGCACAATCCTAATCATCACCTCCACCCGGACAACCAAGATGGGCAGGGTGTCCCCAGGCACCGTGCCGGGCACATTACATAACTTATTTCATCTAATCCTCATAATGCCCCCAGGAGGCAGAACAATAGGGGGCGGCAGGGGGCAGGGGTGGGGGTGGAAACAGTGAGCTGGAGAGGCCACCAGACTCCATCAGAACGTGACAGGAACAAGAAATAAAGCCTCTGAGGCATCAGGGGTTGTTTGTTCCGAGGTTTAGCTTAGAACACACCCGGCCAGGAAACTGCCCAG